>OX638107.1:9229929-9829929 GCA_951804965.1 Horisme vitalbata
CAAAACATTAATCTTCAAGCTAAAATATAATCGTCGTGGGGTGAAAAGGGTTCAATTTCCATCTCCAGAACACAAGCATTAGGCTTCATCGGCCCGTGGTGCACCTGCTAACTAACGGGGATCTGGCGGCCGGCTGATTGTAGCACAGCACAGCCAAACACCAGAACATGGTTCTAATGGTCACCCTTAAAAGAAGTGGGATATGCCCGTAATCCCCACGCTGGGCATGCGGGATGGGGATACAAGACACAGCTACTCGCATTGCCAACGCAGCTATGACCAGGGGATTTAGAAGTGTCGGTGTAAGTCTGCGTTATGCCGCAATCAGCCGCCGCCAGAGCCCCGTTTGTTAGTTAGTAGGGTACACCACGAACAGGTGAGGTTGGCTTGGGTTCCGAAGATGCGAGATTGGAACCCCTTACACCCTATTCCTGTGCCATTAGCGGCATGAAACTCTAGCACTGCTCGTTATTGCGCAGAAGTCATTATTAAAGTAACATAATGGGAGCTAGAGCGAGGAGACACATGCGCAGAAGTTTCTTTCACCGCTAGACTTACGTGTCGCTTATAGGTAGAAAACGACGTAAAGAAAAAATATCTAATTCAAAAAGTACCGACGAGGATGGGATTCGAACCCACGCGTGCAGAGCACATTGGATTAGCAGTCCAACGCCTTAACCACTCGGCCACCTCGTCTTGTACATTTATTACGAATATAACGATCAGTTTACGTTTAAATTTTATGAGAAAATTATTCGGTTACTATCTTCCGCCCGCGGCTTCGCTCGCGTGGTGGTGGTAAAAAAGTAGCCTATGTGTTAATCCAGGTCACAAACTATGTATATTCCAAGTTTCATCCAAATCCGTTCTGTAGTTTTTGCGTGAAAGAGTAACAAACATTAATTCTTTGACGGCCTCTGTGGCGCAGTGGGCGAAGGTCCGCCTGAGACGCAGAAGGTTGCGGATTCGATTCCCGCTGCGGGACAAATGTTTGCATGTTCTGTAGATATTTGTCCCGGGTCTGGGTGTTTTCTATGTATGATATGTATGTATTTACAAAACAATAAATTATATGTGTAGTATATCAATCGTGTGCGTTACTCCAGCGGCATGTTGACTCGGATCGGGATGAAACTTACAGAAAAATTAGAGCACTATGTCCTTTAAATGTGCCCCAAATATTAAATTTGTGCCTATTAAGGTTCCAGAGTTATTCGAGAAAATAAGATGACGCTGTAGTAACGCCTGAAAACGTTACTGCAGCGGCATGGTTTTTACCCATTAGCCCTAGCCAAATTTAAAGTAGCTTAAAAGATAGCTTATATTTGTGCATGTCACTGGCCAAACAGCGGCATTTGTGCGACCTGTGGTTTTTGAGTTATTGCAGATGCCGCTGGAGTAACGTTTTGCAGATTTCCGGATCTTCGAAACGGCTGAACGCACAAATATGATTTTTTGTGAGCGAATGTGTTGTAATTTGTGCCTATTTGTGCGCTAGTTGCTTTTCCGAAAAAATGCACGACGTATGAATTAGACGAGTTTTTGTGAAAATCGAAAATTGCCTCTAGCTCTTGAACTACTAGTGGAAAACACTTTATGATTGCTTTGGCTGATGCCTATAAAGAATATACATCTTCTGACAACCATCTTGAAACCCTACATCTAATTTTCGACGAAATAAATCAATTTTACAACTGAAAATGGTTTACTAATTTCTAACCTCAATTAAGGGAGTTTTAACAAGTTATCGACTTTCATGATTTGCCAATAATTAGAGCGCATATTCAAATAGAAGCACGCTGAATTTCAGCTTTCTAGACCTTCAAATTAATGATTTACAACTGAAATTAACAAAACGAGGTCTCTTAGACTGTTATCCGACCAAATACGAAAGGTCATAAAAAAGCGGCCGTTCAGTACTTCGAGACTACATTTTTAAATAGGTAGCTTTGTCATGTTTAACGTTAGGTACACTTACGTAGACAAGTTTTAGTGTGGGATAAAGGCACCTGTAACATTAATGCTGGACAGCATTTATTTCAACCAATAACATGTTACATGTACGTACTAATAGCCCTACGCCCGTACAACAACAATTAGTTAGGGTTTTTTCAAGTACCTAGGTACACTAGGTTTTTTTACTACTAAAAAGGTACTTTCGTTTAAATAATACTGTATAGTTTTGTCATCGATTTTGACTACTTCACTCTCGTCTCATCGGACGAGTATTAGATTCGATTGTTTGATCAGACAATATGAAAGAGAGCTGATGTCTAACATGGGAAAACTGAACAGATTCAGTGCGGAAGGCGCCGCACCGGTTTCATAAAAATCTTTTTATTCAGGCGTATGGCAAATCCTAAAATGTGATAGGGGAGAGGTTTGAAACCTCTTTTAAAACACGAAACCAGTTACAAGTTTCATTTATTTATTATCCTCCCTCGTTCTTGCCTGTGCTTATCACGCATTCTTAATACGGTCTGCATTTACAAGAACTCGTCAATCGATTACGTGAGTGTGAAGCAAAATCTGAGGGCATCTATCCAAAGTCATTCTATCGTCGTCAGCATTTTATATACCTATGTCTATGTGTGGTCTGTCGTCAACGAAATGAACGAATGTTTGTTGACAATGTATCTTAATATCTTTCCCACGACCGATTTTTCCACCGATTTTTTGTAGGACAGTTAGGGCGGGGAACCTCATGCACAGAGTGTATACCAACGAGGTTGGATCGACGAATGAAGTAACGCCATAAGGCTCAACGCCCACGACCGACTTTTCCACCGATTTTTTGTAGGACAGTTAGGGAGGGGAACCTCAGGCATAGAGCGTTTACCAACCAGGTTGGATCGACGAATGAAGTAACGCCATAAGAGCTCAAATGATTGGAATTGGATTGTACGTAATTATATAAGTATTTTATGTTCTATTACTTTTTTTCGTAAAGTTCATAGTTTAGGAGTTAGGACACATTCAATTATCAATGAAAATTTATTTTTCTGGATTCAGAAAGTAAGGCCTTATAGGCTTAAATGGATCGAATTGGATTCTACGTATTGATATCAGTATTTTATATTCCATTACTTTTTTTCGTAAGGTTCATAGTTTAGGAGTTAGGACACTTTCATCACATATATGAAAATTATTTTTTTCGATTCAGAAAGTAAGGCCTTAAGGGTTAAAATGGTTGGAATTAGATTGTACGTAATGATGTAAGTATTTTATGTTCTATTACTTTTTTTCGCAAAAGTTCATAGTTTTGGAGTTAGGGCACTTTCAAATATGTATGAAAATATATTTTTCTGGATTCAGAAAATTAGGTTTTAAGGGCTAAAATGGTTGTAATTGGACCTTTTTAGTAGTAAAAAAACCTAGTGTACCTAGGTACTTGAAAAAACCCTAATTGTTGTTGTACGGGCGTAGGGCTATTAGTACGTACATGTAACATGTTATTGGTTGAAATAAATGCTGTCCAGCATCAATGTTACAGGTGCCTTTATCCCACACTAAAACTTGTCTACGTAAGTGTACCTAACGTTAAACATGACAAAGCTACCTATTTAAAAATGTAGTCTCGAAGTACTGAACGGCCGCTTTTTTATGACCTTTCGTATTTGGTCGGATAACAGTCAAAGAGACCTCGTTTTGTTAATTTCAGTTGTAAATCATTAATTTGAAGGTCTAGAAAGCTGAAATTCAGCGTGCTTCTATTTGGATATGCGCTCTAATTATTGGTAAATCATGAAAGTCGATAACTTGTTAAAACTCCCTTAATTGAGGTTAGAAATTAGTAAACCATTTTCAGTTGTAAAATTGATTTATTTCGTCGAAAATTAGATGTAGGGTTTCAAGATGGTTGTCAGAAGATGTATATTCCTTATAGGCATCAGCCAAAGCAATCATAAAGTGTTTTCCACTAGTAGTTCAAGAGCTAGAGGCAATTTTCGATTTTCACAAAAACTCGTCTAATTCATACGTCGTGCATTTTTTCGGAAAAGCAACTAGCGCACAAATAGGCACAAATTACAACACATTCGCTCACATAAAATCATATTTGTGCGTTCAGCCGTTTCGAAGATCCGGAAATCTGCAAAACGTTACTCCAGCGGCATCTGCAATAACTCAAAAACCACAGGTCGCACAAATGCCGCTGTTTGGCCAGTGACATGCACAAATATAAGCTATCTTTTAAGCTACTTTAAATTTGGCTAGGGCTAATGGGTAAAAACCATGCCGCTGCAGTAACGTTTTCAGGCGTTACTACAGCGGCATCTTATTTTCTCGAATAACTCTGGAACCTTAATAGGCACAAATTTAATATTTGGGGCACATTTACAGGACATAGTGCTCTAATTTTTCTGTAAGTTTCATCCCGATCCGAGTCAACATGCCGCTGGAGTAACGCACACATATCAATCATGTGGTTCCCATAATACAAGCTCTGCTTAGTTTGGGGCTACATGATGCTGTGTGATTACGTCCCGCATTATTATTCATTCATCCATACTCACAATTTTTCGCTTTAGTGACGATTTGCGAAAGGCTGCTGGTAGAAGCTGGATGCGTCGAGCTCAGGACAGGGCGCAATGCCGCTCATTAGGGGAGACCTATGTCCAGCAGTGGACTGCTATAGGCTGATGATGATGATGATGACATGAGAAGTGTGTGTAGGATTATTTTTGTTTGACATGTGATTTGACTTTTAAGTATTGGAATTTATAATTACTGACATTATTATTATTGACTGTTTATTAAATATCTACTAATTTATGGCCTTACTTGAACATCTTTCAAAAGATAAACGATGCTTAAACTATTGCCATCTCTTACCGTTGGATATTGACAAACAGTGACAGGACTAACTTTGACCATTGATTAACTTTAAGTAGCTTTCATAAGTAAGGGGGTAAATTCGGACAGAAGTATGTGTAAGTTTATTGATAGTGTGTGTAAGTAAGAGGGGTGTACAGGGTTCCAACCCCCATCTTCGGAACCCAAGCCAACCTCACCTGCACGTGGTGCATCCTGCTAAACAACGAACGGGGCTCTGGCGGCCGGCTGATTGCAGCATAGCACAGCCTACATCGACACATCTAAATCCCTGGCCACCGACGGGCAGCAGCGTCGGTGGTGCGAGAAGCTGTGCCCTGCGATCCCCAACCCGCATGCCCAGCGTGGGGATTATGGGTATATCCCCCTTTATTAGGGGAGGCCTATGTCCAGTAGTGGACTGATATAGGCTGGTGTGGTGGTGGTGGTAAGTAAGATATTGATTGATTTGACTTCATATTGAATTTGTAATTACTGGCTGTTATTATTGAATTTTGATTATGTATAAGATGTAAACTCAATATTTTTTTTATAATTAGTGTAAATGGCGCAAGCCGTTTTAGTTATTAAGTCAATAAACAATGACCCAGTCGTCATCGCTATTGTATGATAATTGTTACAGGCCCATCCACCTGGCCGTGATAGCTGATGACCTGGAGCTCCTCAAGCGTCAATGCGTGGTGCTCAAGATTCGAAACCAGTCAGTTGATATAACGGCGAACAACGGACTGGTGAGTTCGGAAGACCAGAAGCCCCATTTAGTAACTCGTAATGGTCGGCACCGGACCTATAATTGCAAACTTTGACATTTCATCTGTATTTAGCTATGCCGTTGTTAGGCTGCACTATGCCGCAATCAGCCGCCGCCAGAGCCCCGTTTGTTAGTTAGCAGGTGCACCACGGACAGGTGAGGTTGGCTTGGGTTCCGAAGGTGGAGGTTGGAACCCTTTAGATCCCTTGTCGAAATTCGAGCAATGTCAATTAACAAAAGTGCCCTGCACAAGTAAAGTTCGGACCTTGGGAAACAGCACGCGCTATTCCAACTCGCACTCCGAAACGTACGTGTAGATGCGCGGGGCTGACAGTCCGATCTGGCATGTCGACGCGAAGGCAAATCTCACAGTTTTAACCGCGCATCACGTCAGTGATCAGTCCCAGATGCGAGGTCTGATCTTTACACGCCATTAGCACGACAGTGTGATCCGCAGTCCAAACCGTACAAATCGGACTGTGGTTTGGAACGCAGTGAATGTATCATTGCAAATAATTATATCTATCTTTCCAGACTGCATTAAAACTATCATTATTCCGTGAGACGGCAGCTTGCACTGACATATTGCTGTCTCACGGCGCTGACCCCGCGCTAGTGGACGCAGAGCACAGCGCCTGCGCACATCTAGCGGCCGAGTTACAGACGGACCATCTCTCTGTCACACTGCATCACTGCACGCTCAACGCGAGGTAACTATGTGACAGGCTTGACATGATATTTCGTGATAGGCGTGACATAATATGGTAGTTCGTGACAGGCGTGACATAATATGGTAATTCGTGACCGGTGTGACATGATATGGTAGTTCGTGACAGGCGTGACATAATATGGTAATTCGTGACAGGTGTGACATGATATGGTAGTTCGTGACAGGCGTGACATAATATGGTAATTCGTGACAGGTGTGACATAATATGGTAGTTCGTGACAGGTGTGACATGATATGGTAGTTCGTCTTCGTGGCAGGTGTGACATGATATGGTAGTTCGTCTTCGTGACAGGTGTGACATGATATGGTAGTTCGTCTTCGTGACAGGTGTGACATGATATGGTAGTTCGTCTTCGTGACAGGTGTGACATGATATGGTAGTTCGTCTTCGTGACAGGTGTGACATGATATGGTAGTTTGTGACAGGTGTGACATGAAAGATCGTGACAGGCGTGATAGAAAGGTTTAATATCATGTATTCTCAAAAAGACAAGATTATGTCACTTACATAAGAAAAGATTTCACAAAAAAATGTATTGTTTACTTATTTAACTCGTTTCAGTTTTCTAAGAAAAAATCTTGAACAACATGGTTAGCTAGTTTGACACAATTATAGTTGTGACAAGCGTGACTTAATGATAATTCGTGAAAGGTGTGATAGTTCATAATAAGTGTGGCATGTAATGGTGCGAGACAGCTTAGGTGTGGTATGATAGTAAGTGATAGATGTGACAGGTGTGACATGACAGTTCGTCTGGGTTCTGGTTCGTCGTCAGAAAAAGCTGAGTACGGATAGCGCGTTTCTGTATACGCGCAGTCGGGGTTCGCTGTACACGCGTACATTGGATACGCGTACAGTTAATGTGGACCGCCGCGAACCTGAACGCGAGCTCAATCTATCTATAGCGCTACGCGAGCCGAAACCGACTGACCACGGCTCGCGCGGCACGCATTCCCCAAACTGTACGCGTAGCTGCAACTACAGACATGGCGTTCCAAGATACGCGTAACCCGAATACGCCTACCAATGTACGCGCTATCCTTGACATGATAGTTACGCACAGAGGCCATAAATAAAAAAGAAGAAGAAGAACATGATAGTTCGTCAAGTGTGACATATCATGGTGTGGAGAGGTGTGGTGTAATCATCATGGCAGGCGTAACATATGATAGTTTATGACGCATGATAGTTCGTGATAGGATACTAAAATACTACATACATGTCAAACCTCCCTCTCGCTCGCACTATTCAACATTTTTTAAGATATAAAATCACTGAATGTAGTTATGCAAAATAGCAAACCTTCACGTTCTAGACAATAATAATACAAAGGTTCAGCAACAATATCATTTTGATTCTATCATGTTTTCTTAAGAAAAAACTTGCACCAATGTGATCAATTTTGGTGCTATTTTTTTGGTAGGAAAGGAGAATGCCGAGAACCCGTACCAATTGCGTCAAAACCGAACGTATCCCATAAAATTTATTATATTTTATAAATGACATCAACATTTTCTTTAGTTTTACACACCGACTCGATTAATAATTAAGTAAAAAAATATTTTGTTGATTTGGTTTCCGTAGCACGCCGCCATTAGACTGCAACAACCAATAATATGTACGTTGCTATGGCAATAAACATTGATGTAAAGTGTAACTATGGCAATTACCCTCATTTTTAATTATTTTGACAGTAGAATCGACTAAAAACTTATTGGAGATTTTTTTGGCGCATTCACTTTAGTCTTAGTACCGAGCGACATACATCAGACGGCATTCTCCTTTGTTGGGTTCAACATGATATTCTTGCTGAACCTTTGTATTATTATTTTCTAGGCCGTGAAGGTTTGCTATTTTGCATAACTACATTCAGTGATTTTATATCTTCAAAATAGTGAATAGTGCTAGCGAGAGGGAGATTAGACCTGTATCGTCACCTTCAAATGGGTTCATAAACTAGTCTATGAATACAACCTTTGTTTAATTTGGGGCTAGATTATTATATATATATATATATATATATCTAGTATTATTTATTTTATTGTTTATATACGTTCATTGTTTAAAAAAAATATCACTGTCTTCTATTTAGTTACTATCATAGATAAATTAAACGCTACGCTACAGTTACTATGATCAGTTTGTTATAGCTGTGGGTTTTCTATCACAATATAAATAAATAATTCTTTAATTCTTTATTGTACACGAAAACATAATACAGGAATATATTTACTTATATGCTATGTACAAAGGTGAGCTTAACCCTGAAAGAAATAATTTTGTTTTAGGAAAATAATCTTGGAGCATATAGAAGAGTTGCAGAAGCCAGGCTGGCAGGACAAGAGTGATAAGGAGCTGAGTGCAGACCTGTTGAAATATATATGCACTATGTTCGATAAACAAGGTAAACAAAGTTTAGTCTTTTGCATTAACCACTATTTCCTATTTCTATTTCTTAGTCGGGGGATGTATCTGTGCTGGTGTAAAGGGATGAGATGTACTTGTAAAATCGAGTAGAGGCTGCGCTATGCTGCAATCAGCCGACAGAGCCCCGTTTGTTAGTTAGCAGGTGCACCACGGGTAGGTGAGGTTGGCTTGGGTTCCGAAGATAGGGGTTGGAACCCTTACACCCCTACTAATCCAATGAATATTATAAATGCGAAAGTTTATGAGTATGGATGTATAGATGAATGTTTAATACTCTTTCACGCGAAAACTACAGAACGGATTTGGATGAAACTTGGAATATACATAGTTTGTGACCTGGATTAACACATAAGGTACTTTTTATCCCGGTACCACGCGAGCGAAGCAGCGGGCGGAAGCTAGTAATAAATAAATAAATAATGCTGGACGTTATCACACAGCATCATGTAGCCCCAAACTAAGCAGAGCTTGTATTATGGGAACCACATCACTGATATAATACTTGAATTTTTTTTTGTAAATATATACATATTATACATAGAAAACACCCAGACCTGAGACAAATATCTGCAGATAATGCAAAAATTTGTCCCACGGCGGGAATCGAACCCGCACCCCGGCGGTATACTTAAACTGCTCCCTTCGTGCGCACGTCCGACTCGCACTTGGCCGGTTTTTGAGTATTTTGTTTATTCAAACTCTTTGCAGCTCATACAGAGCCGAAACGTAGATACCCACAGTACGACCAGTTTAAAGTCGCTAAGCGAGCTATGGAACGAGCTATGCTCGGAGTTTCTCTGAAGGATAGAATATGTAACGAGTTTATCCGACATAGAACTAAAGTTGTCGACATAGCTCAGAGAATTAGCAAGCTGAAGTGGCAGTGGGCTGGACAATGGACATATCTGCCGAAGAACTGATAACCGTTGTAAACGAGTTATTGAGTGGAGACCGCGGCTCGGCAAACGTAGTGTAGGACGCGCTCCGGCCAGGTGGAGTGACGATTTGCGAAAGGCTGCTGGTAGAAGCTGGATGCGTCGAGCTCAGGACAGGGCGCAATGGCGCTCATTAGGGGAGGCCTATGTCTGCTATAGGCTGATGATGATGATGAAACTCATTGCAGGTTACAACCCACTGATGCTGGCGAGCAAACTCGGTCACTACACGAACGTGCGTCTGCTGTTAGAAGCGGTACCCACTTCGGTCAACGAAGCGATGCCCAACACTGGGAATACGGCGTTACATCTAGCCGTGGCCGCCGCTTGCACCCTCGCCGCTGGTAAATACCTTAAACTGTTGCCTAACTCTAGGAGTCAATTAAATCTAGCTGTAAGTTGTAACCCACTCAACGTTGCCTAGTTACGAATACAGCTTGCACTCTCGGCGCTGATGAAACCGTTGCCTAACACTAAGAGACACTTAAATTTTACCGTTAACTGTTACCTAACTCTAGGAGTCACCTCACCTAGGAGACACCCATCTGTGAATACAGCTTGTATTCTCGCCGCAGTTTAAACCCTAAAGTAGGCCGGTCATTTCAGACCTGACTAAATCAAAGTGAATAAAATACGAATTATGTAAAAATATTCTTTATAATGGAGTTGTATTATAACTAATAACTTTTTTATTAAGGCGAAGCTACAGGTCAAATCTCCCTCTAGCTCGCACTATTCAACATTTTTGAAGATATAAAATCACTGAATGTAGTTATGCAAAATAGCAAACCTTCACGGCCTAGAGAATAACAATTCAAAGGTTCAGCAAGAATATCATGTTGAACCCAACACGTTTTTCTATCAAAAAAATTGCACCAAAATGTATCCCATTGGTGCAAGTTTTTTGGTAAGAAAACGTGATAGAATCAAAATGATACTGAACCTTTGTATTGTTATTTTCTAGGCCGTGAAGGTTTGCTATTTTGCATAACTACATTCAGTGATTTTATATCTTCAAAAATGTTGAATAGTGCGAGCGAGAGGGAGGTTTGACATATTAGTCGCCTAGCCAGAATACTTAGTAAATTAATTATAAATATTGATCGCAATACGCCCTATCATAACGTATCATGGTTCCATCCTCCATGTCATCAGAAATAAGCAAAGCTAAGACCCCCTCCGCCCCCTATAATGCTTATGTAATACTTGAATGGTTCCACACGTGTTTTTCGCAAATCAATTATATTTTATCTGTTACAGAGCGCGGCAACAAATCAAAAGTTGTCGATCACTACCGGAAAACCATAGAGACATTATTAGACTTCGGGGCAGACCCGTCCATAGACAACTGCGCAGGATGCAGCGTCAACTCCCTCCTACAAGAATTCAACTGCGCAGAATTATCTATGCTTATCACCAACAGGGTTATCAACCTTAAATACTTTGATGGCGATATGGATCCAACACGAAATTACGATAAATACCATCTTATTAGACAAGGGAATAATGTTACAATACAAGAAATGAAAAGCAAATTTGATAAAAAGCATTTCATTGTACCTCACAGTCCGTTGAAACGGGCGTTGGAACAGGTAAATATATCAAGTAAAAATACTGATAGTACTTCTACGAAAGGTTCGGAAGTAACAGGTACAGATACTGATATATCTGCAACGCAAGAGTCGGAACGCGTTATAATAACAGTTAAACATACTGATAGTAATTCTGTTTTAAAAGGGTCGGATCAGATAAAAATACCAAGTAAATCTAATACTGTTTCTGCTATCAAAGCATCGGAACAGGTAAAAATATCTGATAGTACTTCTACTGTAAAAGAGACTGATCAGGTAAAAATACCAATTCGAAACACGGTTTCTACTTTAAAAGGGTCCGATCAATTGAAAATAAACGATAAAAAATCTGAAAAATCTGATAATATTTCAATTTTAAAAGGATCTGATCAGGTGAAAATAACCGGTAAAAAAACTAATAGTATATTTGTGTCGGAACCGGTAAAAATACCAGTTAAAAACTCCGAAAGTAGTGTAACTCAAAAAGAACAGGCTTCAAATAAACCTGTCATATTAGAAGATATACTATTAAAAACTGTACCTAAATCAAAGGAAGATAATGTAAAATGTTCATATAAAGTAAATACAGTGTCAACTGTCAAAAAAGTCATTTGGTTTCCGTTGAAACGAAAAGCTGTAAATGAAAGTTGTAATGCGAAGAAAAAGAAGTAGATTTGACAGCGCAGCCTTGCATCAACATCGTCGAGAAGCATTGCTCTGCAATTCCCTACATGCCCAGCGCTGGGATTATAGGCATCATCATCATCGGCCTATAGCAGTCCACTGCTGGACATAGGCCTTCCTTAATGAGCGTCATTGCGCCCTGTCTAGCTCAACGCATCCAGCTTCTACCAGCAGCCTTTCACAAATCATTATGCGCATACCCCCTTAAGGAGGCCTAAATCCAATCTGTCACTTAAAAATGAAGCGTAAAGACCACAGATATAGAAGAGAACTTGATAAAATCTTCAAATTCACTATGTTCTGAACATAAACTCATACGGCTGATCTCTACTTTCTTATGTCCATATATCATCAGTTAGAAAGGGACACATACATATATCAATGCGACTTCAAAGGGATCAAAAAGTTAATCGTACCAGGGCGCTTGAACAAAATTCTATGCAGTTTCATTGAAATGCCCTGGTACAAAGAAATAGGACTAAATCGTAGGAGAAGTCTTAAAATTCATATATGCTCTGAACATTAACTCATACGGCTGATCTCTACTTTCTTATGTCCATATATGTTAGCTAGAAAGAGATGCATACTTTATCTCAATGCGATTTCTGCGACTTCGTACCAGGGCATTTGTATGAACCTGCATAGAAATTTGTTCGAGCGCCCTGGTACGATTAACTTTTTGAAGTCGCATTGATATATGTATGCGTCCCTTTCTAACTGATGATATTGGACATAAGAAAGTAGATATCAGCCGTATTGAATTTTAAGACTTTATATAGTTATCTTCCTATATCTGTGCCCTGGTACGAAGTCGCAGCAATCGCATTGAGATAAAGTAAGCATCCCTTTCTAGCTAATGATATATGGACATAAGAAAGTAGAGATCAGACGTATGAGTTGATGTTCAGAGCATAGTGAATTTTAAGACAGTTCTCTTCTATATCTGTGGTCGAAATTCAATGAACGTCAATTGTCAAACTGCCTTTGTAAAAACAGGATCGGTCTCAATCATTTTCATTCAAAAATGATAGCAACAGAATAACGTGATCGGTTGATCCACCGCTTACTAAAGACAGGAGCTACTGACAGCGGAATCTATACTCCAGCCATATTGGATGAAGAATGTTTGTAAACAAAAATGTCAACACTTTTTGCAATTATTCCATAAATACGTTATATTTCAGTTAAGGCGACGATACATGTAAAACCTCCCTCTCGCTCGCACATATAAAGATATAAAATCACTGAATGTAGTTATGCAAAATAACAAACCTTCACGGCCTAGAAAATAACAATACAAAGGTTCAGCAAGAATATCACGTTGAACCCAACACGTTTTCCTACCAAAAAAATTTCACCAAAATTGATGCAAGTTTTTTTGGTAAGAAAACGTGATAGAATCAATATGATATTATTGCTGAACCTTTGTATTGTTATTTTCTAGGCCGTGAAGGTTTGATATTTTGCATAACTACATTCAGTGATTTTATATCTTCAAAAATGTTGAATAGTGCGAGCGAGAGGGAGGTTTGACATGTATAGTCGCCTTAACTAATGTCATAAATGAAACTTTTACTGTATAAGTAAGATATTAATGAAGTGCACATATTTATAAAACAAATAATAAAAAAGTACTTTTGAGGTTAAGTTTGGGTGGTTTGTTTATATTTATTCTTCATCGAATTTGACTGAAGTATAATGTGGTTGCTTTCAAAATGAAGAAACAGTGGAGCATGTCCAGGGGCGGATTTCCCAATAGGCCAAGTAGGCGCGGGCCTAGGGCGGCAAAATTTAGGGGGCGGCTTAAATTGGTGGGTTTTTTTATTTAAGCATGTACCGAAAAGTCAACCCTCACTTCATATAAAGTGATTGCGTCTGGTATCCAGGCTTAATAGAGGTAATGGTCGCTCGGGTGGTTCCCAAAAAAGTTTGCAACCCTAGTGAAGTCAAGCGCACCTTTCGAAAAGGCAAAGAGTAGGCTCGAGGGGTTGGTATTTTTTTCGTGCTTTACAGCGAGTAGGGGGGCGGTTATCTTTCATATGCCTAGGGCGACCAATGGATCAAATCCGCCCCTGAGCATGTCATCTTACACTGCACTGCCACTAACGAAGCCAGAACTAAATCCGGGTTACAATCTTAATTAAAACTCTCAGAGGCAGGCAGCATTGCGTAGTCTAGATAGATAGATAGATATGTAATTTATTCAATAAAAGTAGTTGCCTATGTTAAATTTATCTAAGCACTTAGTGAGGATTGACACTCATAAAATGATTTAACACGTTGACTGCGGGCCTCGCACATGACGCTAGGCGCCATGCAGGACGATGAGGATGTGTAGAATCACATCTGGGTTTTGAGCACTCAAAGTGTTAATTGTTAAGTTGGACTTGCCTCTATTTACCCCCAAATATAAGCGACAAAATAATGAGTTTAAAATACTTTAATTAAGTTATGTTTAATTTAGAATTTAATTATGAACTTATTATGATATTTGTGAATTTTTGTTTGTATATGCAGCTAATTTTTTCAATAATAAAATGTAGTCAGTTGCACTGACTATTTGCGTTTACTCTGCACCAATACATAAATAAAAGCATGGTTAGGGTTTTTTTAGTGCAATACTTGGTCGCGGTACCACAGTGTGATCCAGCCTTTATATTAGTATGAAAAATGTACGTAATTGTACGCCGAATATTAAAAAGTTTTTTTTTTCTTGGGATAACAAACATTATTCATAACTTTATAACATCAGATGTAAAAACTAATCACCGTTGATATGTTTTCAAATATAAATGTGTAGTCAAGCTTATTTATTTAAAACGAAATATGAGAAATATGGATGATGCCTGGGTAGAAAAATAATAATTCTGATTAGTCCGTCAATTAGATTATCAAAAATGATTGGACACTTATTTTTTTATTTTTAAAATCAATGGAAATCGACAAAGTAGAGCGTCAAAGTTTGAGATATGTAAAAGTGTACTTACCCGTGACGTCACGCGGAACTTCAACGCACTATATCTTTGTAATTTTTAGTTTAATTGACAAAAGAAAAAATACGTGTCCAATATTTTTTGATAATGTAAATGACGGACTAATTAGATTTTTTCAGGCATCTAGCCTATTATAATTATGTAGCGCGACTCGACATAAAAAAACAAACTTGAAAAGTAAATAAACCAAAAATGAAGTGCGAAAATATTAGCTATAAATGTGGGTGGGGTTACATATACATATATCTAGAGTCACGCCTATTCCCCAGGGGGGTAGGCAGAGACCACGGATCTCCACTTGCTAGTTAGTTAGTTATAGTTAATTGTTTTTCAATGAAAACTCTACTCACAATTTTTATATATTTGGCGTACAATTACGTACATTTCACGTACATTTATGGTATATTTGATACTGGGGCATGATTCTAACGATTCGATATACCTATTTGATTCTATTTATATATATATATACTAGCTGACCTGAGAGACGTTGTCCTGTCCTTAAGAGAGCATAAAAAAATATGTCGAAATGGAAAAAGCAATCAAAAAGGATATTGAAGAAGACTAAGCAATCAATGAGGATAAAATAACAAAAACTACTAACCTACTCTACCCTACCCCTACCCGTACCCAACCCAACCCTAAATCCTACCCCTACCCCTACTTTTAATATTAACGGGATAAAAAGTATCCTATGTCTCTCTCCTGGTTCTAAGCTACCTCCCCATCAATTTTAAGTTTTTACTTAAATCGGTTCAGCCGTTCTTGAGTTTTAAATAGTGTAACTAACACGACTTTAGATATATATCGCATCGTATCATCGCGGAAACTGTCAAAACTGTGTGAAAATTGACAGTTATCGCGATATTTATCTAATAGAATCAAATATATAGAATCGTTAGAATCAGGCCCCTGGTACTGCGACAAGGTATTACACGAGTTGGATATCGAAACATTCTGTCAAAATTCTGACGGCCTCTGTGGCGCAGTGGGCGAAGGTCCACCTGAGACGCAGAAGGTTGCGGGTTCGATTCCCGCTGCGGGACAAATGTTTGCATGTTCTGTAGATATTTGTCTCGGGTCTGGGTGTTTCTATGTATGATATGTATGTATTTACAAAAAAAAAATATATATGTGTAATATATCAATCATGTGGTTCCCATGATACAAGCTCTGCTTAGTTTGGGGCTACATGATGCTGTGTGATTTCGTCCTGCATTATTTATTTTTTTTATTTTTATTTTTTTTTTAAATTTATTCTTAATTATTTATTATAATTGGCACAATAATTGATTCATAATAATTATGTTTACATCCTTAATTATAATTGACATTAATTTTATGTAGATTGTAAGTTTATTGTTTGCCTAAATAATTCAATTCAATTAAATATTATGTAATATTTTGTTATGAAGGCGAAAGTTTTAAAAAATATGTTATAATGTGGATAGGTATGTTTATTTCGTCATAACGAATTAACTTGAATGTTTGCTTAGGTTTAGTTGTAGGCCAGAGGGCCTAGTACGAGTTGCTCAATTCGAAAACTTTTATAGCACACTATATCGTGCTCAATTTTAATGTAAACTTTTTGGAAAATAAGCAACTGGTTTTAAGTATAAACTGATTGAAAAACGCAGGTTATGTAATCTTCTTGCAAATTTCAATAATTATAACTCAAAACCGTGAGGTAAGTATACTTTAAAAGTTTTCGAATTGTGTAACTCGTACTAGGCCCTCAGATGCCTCACTCGATTTACTAACCCGGTTGCAGAACCATTCATAGTTTTGGCGTGAATGAAAAAAATTCATTTTTCGTACAATCTTTCGCTTCTATAATATTAGATAGTATAATTTAGGTATGATGAATCTATTTTTATAAATAAACAATTTTTTGTAAGTATAAACTCGTTGATTGTGCTGCACTAAATCTTAATTTAAGATTTATATTCAAAATGAAAGTTCAAAAGATCTTGTAATTTAGGTACTTATCTGGGATAAGTCCAAACAGTACCTTGCCTCTGTACCTACCATGGAATTATTATATGTACTTCGTTGGTACCTACTAAATAAATGAATTTGAATTTCCTACCTACTCTTTTTATTACTGGCTAATCCTGACCTGTCATTCTTGAGTTCATTCAAAATCTACACTTTTACACTAATCAAAATCTACATCTACAAAAATTGTGTGTGTGTGGTGTGTTTGTAATGAATAAACTCCAAAACTACTGTGCCGATTTCAAAAATTCTTTCACCATTGGAAAGCTACATTCACCCAGAGTAACATAGACTATATTTATTGCTAGAAAAGATTAGGGATCCTTACTAAAACTTAAGTAAAATAACCCAAGGTGTAAAAAAGTCCACCCGTGCGAAGCCGGGACGGGGCGCTACTTCATTATATTTTGACTAATATACTTTGGATTTATATTATGTACAATGGCTTCCGCCCTCGGCTTGGCTCGCGTTAATTTGACCGATTTTTTTTTGTAGGAGAGAAAAATTAAACTTAATTACCTACTTCCACATCAGCCTATATCAGTCCACTGCTGGACATAGGCCTCCCCTAATAAAGGGGGATATGCCCATAATCCCCACGCTGGGCATGCGGGTTGGGGATCGCAGGGCACAGCTTCTCGCACCACCGACGCTGCTGCGCTGTCAGTGGCCAGGGGATTTAGCTGTGCCGTTGTAGGCTGTGCTATGCCGCAATCAGCCGCCGCCAGAGCCCCGTTCGTTGTTTAGCAGGGTGCACCACGTGCAGGTGAGGTTGACTTGGGTTCCGAAGATAGGGGTTGGAACCCTGTACAAATTACCTACTTACTGCTGTGTAATCCTGTGCGCATTACCACGAGCTCGAAACGGTGAAGGAAAACATCATGAGGAAACCGGGATGCCCTCGAACTAAAAAGTTTGAAAGTGTGCTAGGTTAGTGTTCCAATAAAAAGCGGCGATGGGCTTGAAACCTGTCACGTGGAATGCTAGCTGCTTACAAAAAGTGGGCATGTATCGAACGTAATGTTCGGACTTGCCTCTGACTACCCCCGTTAAGGTATCCTCAATAGATTTGCGTACTGAGCTATGTCTGAAGATATCCATAATAGTGAAAGAATTTTTGCCGTAAGGCTGAGCGCAGACCTTAGTCAAGTCAGCCTTAAGACAGACTTGACTAAGGGCAACAAGTCTGTCTTAGGACACGGCTTTCTTCAGTGTTGCCGGCAGTCAAACAGAAAAAGATCCGAACTCAGGTCTAAATAATAAGTTAGGTACACCTACACCTACTCGTACCATGTAGCTTGACGGAAGTAGGTACAAATTACGTTACGAAGTTAAATCATATCACTTTCCTATTAATCCAACTAGGTGACCTGCATATATGGTACTTAGAGTAAGTAAGTAAGTATGGTAGTTAGGTATAAACTTTAGCGGAACGCTTTGTCTTTAACTATAGTAACTAGGTGGCAACGTGTGGGTGGTTAGAGTTCGTGACCCCAATCGGTGACGTCTGCGCTTCAGATTTATCGTACAGGCTGACTGACTCCCTCACAACAAACCAACAACCGTCTTTATAGCAGTTGATAGTAGGCAAGTAGTGTGTTAGTGTTCCATTAATTCATTCCATTAAGACGACTAGTAGGGTCAAACCTCCCTCTCGCTCGCACTATTCAACATTTTTGAAGATATAAAATCACTGAATGTAGTTATGCAAAATAGCAAACCTTCACGGCCTAGAAAATAACAATACAAAGGTTCAGTAAGAATATCATTTTGAACCCAACACGTTTTCCTACAAAAAAAATGGCACCAAAATTCATCACATTGGTACCAGTTTTTTGTTAAGAAAACGTGAAAGAATCAAAATGAGATTATTGCTGAACCTTTGTATTGTTATTTTCTAGCCCGTGAAGGTTTGCTATTTTGCATAACTACATTCAGTGATTTTATATCTTCAAAAATGTTGAATAGTGCGAGCGAGAGGGAGGTTTGACCCTACTAGTCGTCTTAAAAAGCGGCGATGGGCTTGCAACCTGTCACGTGGAATGCTAGCTGCTTGCAAAAAGTGGGTAAGTGTTTAAACACACTAAAGCCGAAATTACGCGACTTAAGTTCGTCATGATTACGCCTGCAATGCTCGTGAATTACAGATGACACATTATGCTGAAATTACGTTTCGTTATGGCGTACAGACGAACTTGTCAAAATCAGCTGCAGAACGTCGCGTAATTTTTGGCTTTAGTGTGTTTACGCGCTTACAATACAACGTATAAAATGTTGCAACAGCAATGCGACGCAGCCTTTCGCTAGGTAGGTATACCTTACGTTTGCCGAGCCGCGGTCTCCACTCAAGAACTCGTTTACCCCAGCGGTTACCGGTTCTTCGGCAGATATGTCCAGCCCACTGACACTTCAGCTTGCTAATTCTCTTAGCTATGTCGACAACTTTAGTTCTATGTCGGATAGTCTCGTTGCGGATTCTATCTTTCAGAGAAATTCCGAGCACAGCTCGTTCCATAGCTCGCTGAGACTTTAGAATATCATGTCACCTCTTTTTATTTACGTTTAAATTACAGTGACAAGCTTACTTTATTGAGCGATGACATTTGGTTATGAATAAGGGGGTCAGATTTTCCTTAACACTTTAAATACAAAATAATATAGTTGAAAGAAAAAAAAATTGTTCTTCTTCGTATGAGCTAGTGGCCAACTCTGGTGTCGGAGTTTTTAGGCCGCCCGAAGGCCTCCGACATGGCACGACTGAAAAAGCTTTTTAATTATAATAAAAAAAAATTAAATAGTTGATTTAGAGTCTTTAATATTCACAAAAATATTCCCAAACTATTGACATTAGAACCCTGTGACAAAAACTCGTAAACATTAATTTATTTACCCAGATTTTAGTATATATCAGCAACTAGGCCGGCACAAATTGCGAGACTATCTGCGTCACAAGTTCGTCACAAAACTCAGAGGCCACAGGATCCTGATGTCAATTCTTAACTATAAATTACCTACTTAAATAAATAAATAACATGATTCCGATCACACACTAGAATTCAGTAAAAAGAAAACTACAAATACCGTACAATAACCAGAGCAAACATTAATATTAACATACACAAGACCTTCTGACCACACATTTTATAAATGTTAGCAACTATGTTGCCACAAATTGTGAAGAAGACTGTGTCACAAACTCGACACAACTGCGTAGTGCAGAGAGAAATTGGCATCCAAGAATGTTGACCGAAGGGTCTAAGCTGCACAAATTGTGAGACTAATGCCCATCTGTGTCACAAACTCCGCACAGTTGGTTAGTGCCGAGAGAAATTGGCATTCAAGAATGCTGACCAAAGGGTCTTAGCAGCACAAATTGTGAGACTAATGTGCGTCACAAACTCGGCACAACTGGGTAGTGCAGAGAGAAATGTTATGTGCTTGATCTGTAGTTAATCTTTGGAGAAGCATAATATATTGTGACCTGCGCCAATAAGAGCACAGCTCTTATATAATTAAGACTTATGTACATATAATAAACTATTAGGTTCTTACATAAATGACATTGGCGTTTTGTATGGAGAATTTCGAGAAAATTGTATTCTCAAAACATACATTTTTGTGTTTTTGTCTGGAATTACAAATCCTATTCCCCTAAAAATTTATGTGTATAATTGGACGACAATGTAAAAAGTATGCGTAGCCTTTATTATTAAAAAAAAATGTAAAAAAATACAACGAAATTAAGCATTGAAAGCGACAACACATGAAATGCCTAAAAGTTTAATTTTTTTGGTGATGCAATTCCCCAAAAATAGTATTTATTGAATTTTCAATCTTTGCAATAATGTTATATTCCGAATATAAATTAATTTTGTATATGACTGTGGACTTAAAATATATTTTTAAGAAAATAAAATAGAATGTAAAAACGCCAAATTCATAATGTAAGGACCTATTATTTATACCTGTCAGTACAATACTGCTAAGTAAATAACAATTACCTTGTAAACTAGTTATTTTATCAAAAGCGTTACAGCCGTTTTTGTCAGTCACAAAAACGGTAACATTTGCGTGTACTTTATTTACATTTATTGTAAGATCTGATTTTCGGTTCTCATTTACCAAGACTAGCTTTCGTCCGCGGCTTCGCTCGCACGGTGTCCGGATAAAGAGTAGCTTGATTTTAATCCTTGTCTAGAACTACATATTTATAAAATTACAGCTCAATCCATTCTGTTTTCAACAAAAAAATTAATGGTCTGTTCAACAAAACATAAAGCTTTCCGTTCAACAAACATGAACAAACTTTTTGGGATACCATACGAATTCTGACTCAGTGTAAATGGATTACCCTAAAATTTCTTCAGGTTGCTGATAAATATCATAATGCGGCTTCAGCAGATCCTTCACTTTATCCCAAACCCTCTTCGCCACCGAAGCATCAGTGTCCTTCCCTTTATAAGTAAAGCCTGAATGTTTCCTCTCATAATGCCTTATTACATTAGATTTATGAGTGAACTGCTTATCACACTTTCCACAATCAAAGAACTTGGCTTCGATATGAGTTTTCATATGATATCTCAATCTGCTCTCTCTAGGAAACTTTTTATTGCAAAGATCACAAACAAGTCTCTTAATTCGACCGTGGTTCACCTTATGCCGTTCCATATTATGTATTCATTATTTGTGGGAATCCCCGAAAATGCGATTCGTTTTAAAACATGAGAGTGTGGGTTGCCAATGTGTAAAAAATAAATAACTACTGCTGACGTAATCACTATTTAGAGTAATAGACCCTACTCTCCACGTCATCAAAAATAAGCAAAGCAAAGGCCCACCCCTCTGCCCCCTATAATGCTTACGTAATACTTGAATGGTTCCACACGTGTTTTTCGCAAATCAATTATATTTTATCTGTTACAGAGCGCGGCAACAAATCAAAAGTTGTCGATCACTACCGGAAAACCATAGAGACATTATTAGACTTCGGGGCAGACCCGTCTATAGACAACTGCGCAGGATGCAGCGTCAACTCCCTCCTACAAGAATTCAACTGCGCAGAATTATCTATGCTTATCACCAACAGGGTTATCAACCTTAAATACTTTGATGGCGATATGGATCCAACACGAAATTACGATAAATACCATCTTATTAGACAAGGGAATAATGTTACAATACAAGAAATGAAAAGCAAATTTGATAAAAAGCATTTCATTGTACCTCACAGTCCGTTGAAACGGGCGTTGGAACAGGTAAATATATCAAGTAAAAATACTGATAGTACTTCTACGAAAGGTTCGGAAGTAACAGGTACAGATACTGATATATCTGCAACGCAAGAGTCGGAACGCGTTATAATAACAGTTAAACATACTGATAGTAATTCTGTTTTAAAAGGGTCGGATCAGATAAAAATACCAAGTAAATCTAATACTGTTTCTGCTATCAAAGCATCGGAACAGGTAAAAATATCTGATATTACTACTGTAAAAGAGACTGATCAGGTAAAAATACCAATTAAAAACACTGTTTCTACTGTCAAAGGGTCGGATCAATTGAAAATAAACGATAAAAAAACTGATAATATTTCAATTCTAAAAGGATCGGATCAGGTGAAAATAACTGGTATAAAAAATAATAGTTTATTTGCGTCGGAAAAGGTAAAAATACCAGTTAAAAACTCCGAAAGTAGTGTAACTCAAAAAGAACAGGCTTCAAATAAACCTGTCATATTAGAAGATATACTATTAAAAACTGTACCTAAATCAAAGGAAGATAATGTAAAATGTTCATATAAAGTAAATACAGTGTCAACTGTCAAAAAAGTCATTTGGTTTCCGTTGAAACGAAAAGCTGTAAATGAAAGTTGTAATGCGAAGAAAAAGAAGTAGATTTGACAACGCAGCCTTGCATCGACATCGCCGAGAAGCATGGCTCTGCAATTCCCTACATGCCCAGCGTTGGGATTATGGGCATCAGCATCATCGGCCTATAGCAGTCCACTGCTGGACATAGGCCTCCCTTAATGAGAGCCATTGCCAGCAGTTTTTACAAATAATTATGGGCGTACCCCATTAAGGAGGCCTAAATCCACTCTGTCAATGTTAAAAATGAAGCGTAAAGACCTAAGCATATTGGTTGGTGTTATCACAGGGCAATCACGTATTTTTTGTTGCAATTAAAACCTAGTCGCACCTGTCAATTTTGGAAGTGTTGCGATCACGTGGGATTCGATTTCAATCAAAGAACTATGACTAAAGCATAGAAGAACCCTTAAAATTCACTATGCTCTGAACATCAAATCATACGACTGATCTCTACTTTCTTATGTCCATATATCATTTGCTAGAAAGGGACGCATACATATATCAGTGCGACTTCAAAGGGATCAAAAAGTTAATCGTACTAGAGCGCTCGAACAAAGAAATAGGACTAAATCATAGAAGAAGTCTTAAAATTCATTTATGCTCTGAACATTAACTCATACGGCTGACCTTTACTTTCTTATGTCCATATATGTTAGCTAGAAAGAGATGCATACTTTATCTCAATGCGATTTCTGCGACTTCGAAAATTTGGGAATTTGTATGAACCTGCATATAAATTTGTTCGAGCGCCCTGGTACGATTAACTTTTTGAAGTCACATTAATATATATGTATGCATCCCTTTCTAACTGATGATATTATATTGGGCATAAGAAAGTAGATTCAGCCGTATTGAATTTTAAGACTTTATATAGTTTTCTTCCTATATCTGTGCCCTGGTACGAAGTCGCAGCAATCGCATTGAGATAAAGTATGCATCCCTTTCTAGCAAATGATATATGGACATAAGAAAGTAGAGATCAGCCGTATGAGTTGATGTTCAGAGCATAGTGAATTTTAAGACAGTTCTCTTCTATATCTGTGGTCGAAATTCAATGAACGTCAATTGTCAAACTGCCTACAGTTTGTAAAAACAGGATCGGTCTCAATCATTTTCATTCAAAAATGATAGCAACAGAATAACGTGATCGGTTGAACCACCGCTTACTAAAGACAGGAGCTACTGACAGCGGAATCTATACTCCAGCCATATTGGATGAAGAATGTTTGTAAACAAAAATGTCAACACTTTTTGCAATTATTCCATAAATACGTAATATTTCAGTTATGACGATACATGTCAAACCTCCCTCTCGCTCGCACTATTCAACATTTTTGAAGATATAAAATCACTGAATGTATTTATGCAAAATAGCAAACCTTCACGGCCTAGATAATAACATACAAAGGTTCAGCAATAATATAATGTTGAACCCAACACGTTTTTCTACCAAAAAATTTGCACCAAAATTGATCACATTGATGCAAGTTTTTTTGGTAAGAAAACGTGATAGAATCAAAATGATATTATTGCTGAATCTTTGAATTGTTATTTTCTAGGCCGTGAAGGTTTGCTATTTTCCATAACAACATTCAGTGATTTTATATCTTCAAAAATGTTGAATAGTGCGAGCGAGAGGGAGGTTTTCATATGCCTAGGGCGACCAATGGATTAAATCCGCCCCTGAGCATGTCATCTTACACTGCACTGCCACTAACGAAGCCAGAACTAAATCCGGGTTACAAACTTAATCAAAACTCAGAGAGACAGACAGCACCGCGTAGTCTAGATAGATATGTAATTTATTCAATAAAAGTAGTTGCCTATGTTAAATTTATCGAAGCACTTAGTGAGGATTGACACTCATAAAATGATCATTTAACACGTTGACTGCAGGCCTCGCACATGACGCTAGGCGCCATGCAGGACGACGAAGATGTGTAGAATCACATCTGGGTTTTGAGCACTATAATTGTTAAGTTGGTCTTGCCTCTATTTACCCCCAAATATAAGCGACAAAATAATGAGTTTAAAATACTTTAATTAAGTTATGTTTAATTTAGAATTTAATTATGAACTTATTATGATATTTGTGAATTTTTGTTTGTATATGCAGCTAATTTTTTCAATAATAAAATGTAGTCAGTTGCACTGACTATTTGCGTTTACTCTGCACCAATACATAAATAAAAGCATGGTTAGGGTTTTGTAAGTGCAATACTTGGTCGCGGTACCACAGTGTGATCCAGCCTTTATATTAGTATGAAAAATGTACGTAATTGTACGCCGAATTAAAAAAAAAGGTTTTTTGAAAAAAAAAAAATTCTAGGGACAACAAACAGTATTCATAACTTTATAGCTTCAGATGTAAAAACTAATCACCATTGATATGTTTTCACATATAAACGTGTAGTCAAGCTTATTTATTTAAAACTAAATATGAGAAATATGGATGATGCCTGGGTAGAAAAATAATAATTCTACAATTATCAAAAATTATTGTACACTTATTTTTTTATTTTTTAAATCAATGGAAATCGACAAAGTAGAGCGTCAAAGTTTGAGATATGTAAAAAGTGTACTTACCCGTGACGTCACGCCGAACTTCAACTCACTATATCTTTGTCATGTTTTGTATAATTGACGAAAGAAAAAATACGTGTCCAATATTTTTTGATAGTGTAAATGACGGACTAATTAGATTTTTTCAGGCAGCTAGCCTATTATAATTATGTAGCGCGACTCGACATAAAAAACAAACTTGAAAAATAAATAAACCAAAAATGAAGTGCGAAAATATTAGCTATAAATGTGGGTGGGGTTACATATACATATATCTAGAGTCGCGCCTATTCCCCAGGGGGGTAGGCAGAGACCACGGATCTCCACTTGCTAGTTAGTTAGTTTTAATTAATTGTTTTTCAATGAAAACTCTACGCACAATTTTTATATATTTGGCGTACAATTACGTACATTTCACGTACATTTTTCATAATATGTGATGGTATATTTGATACTGGGGCCTGATTATAACGATTCGATATACCTATTTGATTCTATTTATATATATATACTAGCTGACCTGAGAGACGTTGTCCTGTCCCAAGGAGAGCATCAAAAAATATGTCGAAATGGAAAAAGCAATCAAAAAGGATATTGAAGAAGACTAAGCAATCAATGAGGATAAAATAACAAAAACTACTAACCTATTCTACCCTACCTCTACCCGTACCCAACCCAACCCTAAATCCTACCCCTACCCCTACTTTTCATATTAACGAGATAAAAAGTATCCTATGTCCCTCTCCTTGTTCTAAGCTACCTCCCCATCAATTTTAAATCGGTTCAGCCGTTCTTGAGTTATAAATAGTGTAACTAACACGACTTTAGATATATATCGCATCGTATCATCGCGGAAACTGTCAAAACTGTGTAAAAATTGACAGTTATCGCGATATTTATCTAATAGAATCAAATATATAGAATCGTTAGAATCAGGCCCCTGGTACTGCGTACTGTAATACCTTGTGTATTACACGAGTTGGATATCGAAACATTCTGTCAAAATTTATTCTTATTAATTTATTATAATTGGCACAATAATTGATTCATAATAATTCCGGGACGATATCACACACATCATGTAGAAAAGTTTTAAAAAATATGTTATAATGTGGATAGGTATGTTTATTTCGTCATAACGAATTAACTTGAATGTTTGCTTAGGTTTAGTTGTAGGCCAGAGGGCCTAGTACGAGTTGCTCAATTCGAAAACTTTTATAGCACACTATATCGTGCTCAATTTTAATGTAAACTTTTTGGAAAATAAGCAACTGGTTTTAAGTATAAACTGATTGAAAAACGCAGGTTATGTAATCTTCTTGCAAATTTCAATAATTATAACTCAAAACCGTGAGGTAAGTATACTTTAAAAGTTTTCGAATTGTGTAACTCGTACTAGGCCCTCAGATTCCTCACTCGATTTACTAACCCGGTTGCAGAACCATTCATAGTTTTGGCGTGAAGGAAAAAATTACATTTTTCGTACAATCTTTCGCTTCTATAATATTAGATAGTATAATTTAGGTATGATGAATCTATTTTTATAAATAAACAATTATTTGTAAGTATAAACTCGTTGATTGTGTTGCACTAAATCTTAATTTAAGATTTATATTCAAAATGAAAGTTCAAAAGATCTTGTAATTTAGGTACTTATCTGGGATAAGTCCAAACAGTACCTTGCCTCTGTACCTACCATGGAATTATTATATGTACTTCGTTGGTACCTACTAAATAAATGAATTTGAATTTCCTACCTACTCTTTTTATTACTGGCTAATCCTGACCTGTCATTCTTGAGTTCATTCAAAATCTACACTTCTACACTAACTAAATCTACAAAAATATGTATGTTTGTAATGAATAAACTCCAAAACTACTGTGCCGATTTCAAAAATTCTTTCACCATTGGAAAGCTACATTCACCCTAAGTAACATAGACTATATGAAAGGTATGTGCTAGGTTAGTGTTCCAATAAAAAGCGGCGATGGGCTTGAAACCTGTCACGTGGAATGCTAGCTGCTTACAAAAAGTGGGCATGTATCGAACGTAATGTTCGGACTTGCCTCTGACTACCCCCGTTAAGGTATCCTCAATAGATTTGCGTACTGAGCTATGTCTGAAGATATCCATAATAGTGAAAGAATTTTTGCCGTAAGGCTGAGCGCAGACCTTACTCAAGTCAGCCTTAAGACAGACTTGACTAAGGGCAACAAGTCTGTCTTAGGACACGGCTGTCTTCAGTGTTGCCGGCAGTCAAACAGAAAAAGATCCGAACTCAGGTCTAAATAATAAGTTAGGTACACCTACACCTACTCGTACCATGTAGCTTGACGGAAGTAGGTACAAATTACGTTACGAAGTTAAATCATATCACTTTCCTATTAATCCAACTAGGTGACCTGCATATATGGTACTTAGAGTAAGTAAGTAAGTATGGTAGTTAGGTATAAACTTTAGCGGAACGCTTTGTCTTTAACTATTGTAACTAGGTGGCAACGTGTGGGTGGTTAGAGTTCGTGACCCCAATCGGTGACGTCTGCGCTTCAGATTTATCGTACAGGCTGACTGACTCCCTCACAACAAACCAACAACCGTCTTTATAGCAGTTGATAGTAGGCAAGTAGTGTGTTAGTGTTCCAATAAAAAGCGGCGATTGGCTTGCAACCTGTCACGTGGAATGCTAGCTGCTTGCAAAAAGTGGGTAAGTGTTTAAACACACTATAGCCGAAATTACGCGACTTAAGTTCGTCATGATTACGCCTGCAATGCTCGTGAATTACAGATGACACATTATGCTGAAATTACGTTTCGTTATGGCGTACAGACGAACTTGACAAAATCAGCTGCGGAACGTCGTGTAATTTTCGGCATAGTGTGTTTAGGCGCTTACAATACAACGTATAAAGTGTTGCAACAGCAATGCGACGCAGCCTGGGCGTCCTACACTACCTTTGCCGAGCCGTGGTCTCCACTCAACAACTCGTTTACAACGGTTATCGGTTCTTCGGCAGATATGGCCAGCCCACTGCCACTTCAGCTTGCTAATTCACTGAGCTATGTCGACAATTTTAGTTCTATGTCGGATAGTCTTGTTGCGGATTCTATCTTTCATTGAATTTCCGAGCATAGCTCGTTCCATAGCTCATGTCACCTCTTTTTATTTACGTTTAAATTACAGTGACAAGCTTACTTTATTGAGCAATGACATTTGGTTATGAATAAGGGGTTCAGATTTTCCTTAACACTTTAAATACAAAATAATATAGTTGAAAGAAAAAAAAAATTGTTCTTCTTCGTATGAGCTAGTGGCCAACTCTGGTGTCGGAGTTTTTAGGCCGCCCGAAGGCCTCCGACATGGCACGACTGAAAAAGCTTTTCAATTATAATAAAAAAAATTAAATAGTTGATTTAGAGTCTTTAATATTCACAAAAATATTCCCAAACTATTGACATTAGAACCCTGTGACAAAAACTCGTAAACATTAATTTATTTACCCAGATTTTAGTATATATCAGCAACTAGGCCGGCACAAATTGCGAGACTATCTGCGTCACAAGTTCGTCACAAAACTCAGAGGCCACAGGATCCTGATGTCAATTCTTAACAATAAATTACCTACTTAAATAAATAAATAACATGATTCCGATCACACACTAGAATTCAGTAAAAAGAAAACTACAAATACCGTACAATAACCAGAGCAGAAATTAATATTAACATACACAAGACCTTCTGACCACACATTTTATAAATGTTAGCAACTATGTTGCCACAAATTGTGAAGAAGACTGTGTCACAAACTCGACACAACTGCGTAGTGCAGAGAGAAATTGGCATCCAAGAATGTTGACCGAAGGGTCTAAGCTGCACAAATTGTGAGACTAATGCCCATCTGTGTCACAAACTCCGCACAGTTGGTTAGTGCCGAGAGAAATTGGCATTCAAGAATGCTGACCGAAGGGTCTTAGCAGCACAAATTGTAAGACTAATCTGCGTCACAAACTCGGCACAACTGGGTAGTGCAGAGAGAAATGTTATGTGCTTGATCTGTAGTTAATCTTTGGAGAAGCATAATATATTATGACCTGCGCCAATAAGAGCGCAGCTCTTATATAATTAAGACTTATGTACATATAATAAACTAATAGGTTCTTACATAAATGACATTGGCGTTTTGTATGGAGAATTTCGAGAAAATTGTATTCTCAATACATACATTTTTGTGTTTTTATCTGGAATTACAAATCCTATTCCAACATTGTGAAAAGTATGCGTAGCCTTTATATTATTTAAAAAAATACAACGAAATTAAGCATTGAAAGCGACAACACATGAAATGTGTAAGTTAAATTTTTTTGGGGATGCACTTCCGTAGATGACTTCTACGCGATCATCCGCAAAAGAACAGCGTCTATGATGCGGCGGGTGCGGGGTAGTGCCAACAGCTACCTGCATGTAATAGCGGAGAGGATGGATGGGGATGGTGCCTTCATGAGGCACTGGACGAAAGTGCACACTGTGCAATCGTGATCCAGTGCTCCATTGAGGTATTATGGTTCATCGATACCTATCTCTTTTCATTGTGTTTTTAATGTGTCTTTAGTGTTTTTTGTTTTTTAATTTCGTAACCTTTTATTTTATTTATTTTTGTGTGTCTTAACTATGGCTATAACATGTGCACCATTTCTGTAAACAAATTGTTGTTGTGTTTGTGTTAGCTGAAATAAAGTCTTTGAATTGAATTGAATTGACTTCCCCAAAAATGGTATTTATTGAATTTTCAATCTTTGCAATAATGTTACATTCCGAATATAAATTAATTTTGTATATGACTGTTGATTAAAAAAATATATAAAGAAAATAAAATAGAATGTAAAAACACCAATTTCATAATATGTTAGGACCTATTATTTATACCTGTCAGTACAATACTGCTAAGTAAATAACAATTACCTTGTAAACTAGTTATTTTATCAAAAGCGTTACAGCCGTTTTTGTCAGTCACAAAAACGGTAACATTTGCGTGTACTTTATTTACATTTATTGTAAGATCTGATTTTCGGTTCTCATTTACCAAGACTAGCTTTCGTCCGCGGCTTCGCTCGTACGATGTCCGGATAAAGAGTAGCTTAATATTAATCCTTGTCTAGAACTACATATTTATAACAAAAAAATTGATTCAGTTTTCAACAAAAAATTGAATGTTCTGTTCAACAAAACATAAAGCTTTCCGTTCAACAAACATGAACAAACTTTTCGGGATACCATACGAATTCAGACTCAGTGTAAATGGATTACCCTAAAATTTCTTCAGGTTGCTGATAAATATCATAATGCGGCTTCAGCAGATCCTTCACTTTATCCCAAACCCTCTTCGCCACCGAAGCATCAGTGTCCTTCCCTTTATAAGTAAAGCCTGGATGTTTCCTCTCATAATGCCTTATTACATTAGATTTATGAGTGAACTGCTTATCACACTTTCCACAATCAAAGAACTTGGCTTCGATATGAGTTTTCATATGATATCTCAATCTGCTCTCTCTAGGAAACTTTTTATTGCAAAGATCACAAACAAGTCTCTTAATTCGACCGTGGTTCACCTTATGCCGTTCCATATTATGTTTATAAGTGAAGAATTTCAAGCATATCGAGCACTGATATGGTTTTTCTCCGGTGTGAATTCTTAAATGAGGTTTGACCAAACCATAGGATGTAAATGTCTTTGGACAGTAGGTGCATTTGAAGGGACGCGAACCCGCATGCCATTGCAAATGTCTTGTTATAGCACTTTTGTATTTGAAGTTCAACTCACATAGATCACATTGATAAGGCTTGTCTGTATCATGCTTTCGTAGATGACTTTTGTATAGGTTATTCTTTTTGAATGTTTTATTGCAGATTAGGCATCGATACGGGTCGGATAGCGAGCAATCAGTTTGATTCTGATGTCGTATCAGTTTGGATTCGATTGAGAAGCTCATTTGGCATTTTTCGCATTTAAACGGCTTCACTCTGGTATGTACCCGTTTGTGTTGCATCAGATTTGATGATGTTTTAAATACTTTTCCGCATTCTTCGCATGGGAAATGCTTGTTGTGAATTCTCATGTGTTTTTCGAGTAATTCTTTGCTGAATTTAGTTTTGCCGCAGATCGTGCATTCTAGTTTAACACGGGTATGTATGTTTATGTAGTGACGTTGAAGGTTGGCGACGTTGGCGAAGGATTTGAAGCATATCTGGCAGGTGGTGTTGTTAGCTGATGTCATGGCAAGGAAGTGTTTAGCTATTGCACCTGGAATTTAATAAAAATATAAATGAATTATTAACAAATGAATATGGACGTTATCAAACAGCTTCATGTAGCCCGAACCTAAGCAGACCTTGTGTTATGGGAACCACAGTTGTCGGTTATCACGGTTATCGGTTCTTCGGTAGATATGTCCAGCCCACTGCCACTTCAGGTTGCTACTTCTCTGAGCTATGTCGACAACTTTAGTTCTAAGTCGGATAGTCTCGTTGCGGATTCTATCTTTCAGAGAAACTGCCTGATATACTACTTACATTTTTTTGTGTATATACATACATATAATTATGTAGAAAACACCCAGACCCGAGACAAATATCTGCAAATCATGCAAATATTTGTCGCGCGGCGGGAAACAAACACGTCACCCGCACTGCGCCACAGAGGTCGTCAATATGAATAATATATGCTTCGCATTTTTGTCGTTTTAATCAGAAACGCTTAGAATTAATAAACATTTTCAAATTTCAACACATTAATACACATTTTGTGGATAGACTTTTGTGGCTGACGGTACCACGAGCGAAGCCGCAGGCGAAAACTAGTCCTTAATAGTTAAGTATACTTACTATTGTCAATAATTTGAGCATGAGAGAGCCCATTTGATAGATTGTCCGTCTGAAAAAAAACATAATAAACATTAGCTATCACACACACACACAAACATACCAGCATATATCCAGCAACTGCTGGACCCAGGCCTCCCCTAATATAATAATAGTTTTAAAAAACTAAAAAAACACGCTTGCACGCATGCGTAGTTCGCGCACTAGCTCTGTCTCTCTTACTCGCATGCAAAGGATGCGGAAAGAAATTAATTAATCCTGGCGAATCTAATTAGGATAATCGGATATTTTTATCGGATTATTGCATTGTCATCGACCTTTGACAGGTGTGCAAAGTTTGAATCAAATCTGATCGTTCAAAGTAGGGCAAAATCGAGCTCAAAGGAGTCGGTTACATACATACATACATACATACATACATACAGGTGAAACTAATAAAAGCGTGTTAAAAAGGGGATATGCCCATAATCCCCACGCAGGGCATGCGGATTGGGGATCGCAAGGGTACATCTTCTCGCACCACCGCTGCTGACCCTAGCCAGGTATTATAGCTGTGCAGGTGTCAGGCTGCGCTATTCCGCAATCAGCCGCCACCAGAGCCATGTTTGTTAGTTAGCAGGGTGCAATACGAACAGGTGAGGTTGGCTTGGGTTCCGAAAATGGGGGTTGGAACCCGTTACACCTAAAGGAGCACTGAATCGTCATTCAAATGTTTGTTAGTAAATAACCTGTAAATATAGTTATAAGTATTGAACACCTGTTCATTTAGCTCTTGTTTGACTCTGATGTACACTTCCGCTTTGTTGTCATGATAACTTTCGGAATTCTCAGATGGACTCTCCCAGTCGAACGGCTCACATTTGATACTGAAATCACACAATATTATAATTAAAAGCGTTTTTTTTTTCTCTCTGTCTCTATTTTTTTGGGAACTTTAGTCGAATGTCGACCGCCAGTGGCCCGTTTGTTAGGTAGCACTTAGCAGGGTGCACCAAGTGCAGGTGAGGTTCGCTTGGGTTCGGGGTCGGGAATCATTCGAGGTCAAACCGCCGTATTAAAACACGTCGTATAAAGCTTATAAATTATTGATAAACATATAATTCTAAATAATTTGCATTTTTATTAATAATTCAGTGTCTGTTCATTGAATAACACTTACCTACTCGTATAATTATAAAGTTATTAAGGGAAATACTTTAATTAGATTGATTAAAAAATTGATTCTTTTCTTTTTAATTAGTTAGGAAGTAATTAGTATAAATAAGATAAGAATTAAAAATTAATTTAAGTAAATTCTCTACAACTTTTGTTTTTTTAATATCTTGAACCATTTTCGAGATGTTTAAACAAAAGTTGTAAAAATTAAATTTTCTACAATACTTATTAAGATATAAATATCATAAAACCCATAGGAAACATGATATTTGCAATAAATCGATTTTTTTGACCTTTGACCTTGGAATATCTATAGAAGCTAACACCCTACGATAAGTAGGTTTTGAGACAAGTTTTAGAGTACTCAAATATAGGAATATACAAGTTCATAGCCGACTATCTGTCATTCCGAGGTGTGGCTCCTAATTTTCTTGGGCTAAGAGGGAATTCTGGGTTACAGCAGAGCTGCTTTGATGAAAGTTCACTGACACAGGTAAATGTTGCCAACAATCCAGAATCCTCTGTAGCCCTGACAATAAATGCAAAATTCATGATGTCCGGTTGAGTAGTTAAGGCATGAAAGCGTAACAAACAAACTTTCGCATTTTATAACTAGCTTTGCACAAGACTTCACTTGCATTAATACCACAGCGCTATATGAGGTCAGTGCGGGAAATGGCAACATTTCTGTAGTCTCTCATAGAGGTCCCCGCGGTCCGCGCGTGGTTCCCCTTCCTCTTCCTTCGATAGGAGAAAGCAAGAGAGGATACACTACCTCATTTTAGTGCTTGTTAAAGTAAAATAGGTGTCTGCTGTTGTGGCGAGTGGAGGTATAAAATTTGTCAATTTTTTTTTGTTGCCCTCGGAAACAATATTTTTTTACCTGGATGAAAGGTACCCTATGCCCTTTTCTGGTCACAAATGACCAGCTACACCTTGACTTGGAGATGCCAACGGTTAAGGATGATATAACCCGCAAGCTTAGATTGTATACCAAACGTATAGAGCTACATCCAAACGAACTGGCACAGAATTTGATGCTCAAGTCCACCACCTTCCACTAAAGAAGAGTAAAGAGGAGAACCCCGCAAGATCTCACACAACCAATGACAAACGTGGAAAACACTATAGATATGGTTATGCCACTGGGCATATTCCGTGCAAGCCAATGATGGAGCAATCATCAGACAACCTCTGTGGCACAGTGGGTGAAGGTCTGGGTTGGATTCTCGCTGCGAGACAAATGTTTGCATGTTCTGTAGATATTTGTCTCAGGTCTGGGTGTTTTCTATGTATGATATGTATGTATTTACAAAAAAAAATATATATATGTGTATTATATCAATCATAATACAAGCTCTGCTTAGTTTGGTGCTGCATGATGCTGTGTGATTACGTCCCGCATAATTTATTTATTTATCAAAACTAGCTCAATGCACTGAAATGCAGATTGCTAAAAAATAGAAAAAAAACCTTTTCTGTGCTTTTAAAGTGTCTGCAAATTTTAATGATTGGTTGAATAGTTTAGGCGCACACACAAAACAAACACATAATTTTCTATTATTAGTTTGGATCCTAATAAGATATTGGTCTGGACTTTATCATAACGAATGTAATGAATTCTGGCGACCTCTGTGGCGCAGTGGGCGAAGGTCCGCCTAAGATGCAGAAGGTTGCAGGTTCGATTCCCGCTGCGAGACAAATGTTTGCATGTCCTGCAGATATTTCTCTCGGGTCTGGGTGTTTTCTATGTATGATATGTATGTATTTACAAAAAAAAATATTTATGTAAATGTAATATATAATGTAATGTATTGTAAATGTAATGTAATATATCAATCACATGGTTCCCATTATACAAGCTCTGCTTAGTTTGGGGCTACATGATACTGTCTAGCATTATTTATTTATAGTGTGTTTAGAGTATTATTAAATTGCTTAACAGATTTCGATGCTATTTTGGTCAGACATAATAGTCCTATTAGCAAGGGTGTGTCGTATAATAACGCGCATGATCGGAACGGCTGTATCGATTTTGATAATTCTTTGGAAACAGTCTGCAATGGTTTCTAATTATAAATGCAAGAAAGGGAACAGAGAAAGTATTATTTTCACGGCGTAGGCACGTTAGAAACCCAGGAAATAGAACATAATAAACATGCAAATAAATAAGTACTTACGTTATAGTCTCCTGCTCAACGTTTGGAGTGTCTGGTACCGGACTGGCCCTTTCTTCCTTCACCAGTACTAACTCCGACATTTTCAGGGCTTATTTTCACTGAATCTCATAATATTCTTGGTAAAAGTAAAGAGAAATCGGGAAAATAGGGCACAGAAAAATACCGCTACAAACCGCTACACCACAGACTAAAATTATTTTTATTTCATTCATTCAGCTATGACAGGCAAATACAATGAAAAAAATACAACAACATTATTTGAGAAGAGATAGGACTACCTACAAAAAAAAAATATCACTTGACGTTAACGCGGGGGTACGTCAGAAGTCCAACTAGAAGGTAAAAACAGTGCTACCAGCAAAATGATACCTACCAAAAATACGTCTTGTACAATTATTTCTATGTATGTATTCAGATTTCCAGCCATTGATTTCAAATTCTGGGCTTCAACAGTTAAAAAAACAGTAACAAAAACACCAAAGATGAACAAAAACAAAGAAAATATGGCAAAAATACAATATATACACAAATAATATTAGTAGTTCATTCTGAACAGTGATATCCACAATCTGCAAATTTGCATTAGGGCCCTGAGGTTTTATATTGTGGATATTAATTTTCATCCAGGATCAGATTTTCCGAAAGAGATTTTCGAAAAAAATTAAAGATAAAGGTTTTACTGTTGTGTATCACGAAGAGATCCTGCGATAATTTACACCTATTCGTCCAACTTTCAATTATCTCCTATTACCTGTTTCTGTTATGTCGTACCTAGTAGCTAACGAGTGGCACCAAGGCAATAAAACCGACGGCAGCGGGCGGGCGTGACGTCGTTAAAGGTCTATCTTATAAAAAGTTTAAAGTAATCTTGATTATTGTCATAATATAATGCTTCCCAGCAAATCTTCATGGAACAACCTATTGACGTAGGTACCAAGTTTCATGCAGATCGGATAAACTGTTGAAAGTTATCCACAAACAAAAATTTTTTTTTTTTTTTTTTTTTTTTTTTTTTTTTTTTCAAACTCATCACAACATCTTAATGACCTAGTGGCCAAAGCAAAGAATGGATGCTGCTGCCTATTCATTTATTTATAACTTGTATAATGATTTATGAAATAAGTTTATTGCTGCAAATACAAGTTTTCCTTAAGATCTAACAAGTGTATGTACATATGTAGGTATATATCTATATCTAGACTATGAAACTTATTGCTAGGATTGTTTATTTTGCAGATAGTATGTTTGGTACTGTGGTGGGTACCTGCAGTTATTTCGTTGATTCCCTCACTAGGCAGAGCCTGTATCGAGGGAATCTAGATTTCAAAAAACACTTATGGTACGGTAAACAAATAATACAAACAACAAATAATTGGATGAACAAATAATTAATAGGATAATTACAGCAAAGGGTAAAAAATATTAGGAGTAGGTGATAGTTTAGTATTTAGTTAGGTGTAAATAATGTAATCGGAGGGTTAGTTTTAAATTGCATATGATAAAGTAAGTATTTTTAATTTTAATATATATGTAAGTACATAAAAAGTTTATATTTATACTGATTACATACACTATGCATATGCATATAAAATGTTATAATTAAAGTTAAAATAAACATGTAATTTATAATTATGAAGTGGATTGGGAATGCACTTTTAAGATATTATAACTAGTAGTTCTTCAGTTTTCTCGTAAGACAGAGAAGCTAGCCATGAGTAGATTATGTGTTTCGCCTCAGCGACAGATTTCTTTTTGATATCACAGCATTTAACAATTTTGTTATACACATGAATTTTTACAAAATTACCCAGTCTTTGCGCAAAGCATGTTTTCATAAGTGGAGCGGTTAGCCTAAAAACTCTTCGGTTTAATAACGATTGATATTCAGGAGAGGAGATTACTGCCTTATGTACTTGGAGTGAAATTTTAAGTATGTATAGTTGGCGCACACTAAGTACGCCAGCTTCTGCAAAAAGATTTGTAGTGGGATACCTGTAGGGCTTCCGTAGCATTACTTTTATGACCGAACGCTGAGCACGCTCAGCTTGGATGATAAAGGTTTTCCCCGCGCTACCCCAGCAAGATATGCAGTAGGTTAATAGGGACTGGCAAAGGGCGTAATATACTGATTTGAGAGTATTGATGTTTGCTGCATCTCGCAAGTTTCTCATGACGTTGATTACCTTCCTAATTCGTGCTGAGAGAGATTTTATGTGGGTTTTGAAAGAGAGATTTTCATCGATACAAACACCTAGGTACTTTATATTATTTGTGCGTGTTAATCTTTCACATGAACAAGCGGACCCACAGGAGTCATTGAGATGTATATTAATTTTAAATTCCCGGTTTGGGGCTGTAAATACAAAGCAAAATTGCCCAGTTGCCACTAAGATGATTATATAATGCTGGACATAATCATAATTACACAACATCATCTAGCCCCAAACTGTCAGAGCTTGTTTTGTATGTTTCATCGATTCGCTTTATCAATTAATAGTTACCAGAGAAATAGCGAGGAAGGCATTAGGATAAATGACAACAGATGCAAACCTTCTTAACAAGTGTCAAAAATAGTTACCACTTATTGATGGCGAAGACGTAGCTTTGAAACTAATTGTCATTTTGAAGTAAACATATAATTTATCTCTTTCATATAAACTGGCGTGCTGCTTGAATGCTGATTATTGCTTGAAATAAATAGCTCGATGTTGCCTGATCTCTCTGATCTTTTGTCTGATCTTTTGTTCCCGAAAATGAAAGTGGTTTTTTACTCATTGACTATTGGAAATAAGCAAACCCCGTACCAACAAGAACAACTTACAACGTAGCGCAGTTGATAGTGTCCCAGAAGGCCACGGGCTCTAATTCCACCAAGTCGAAATTTATAGGATACTTGCTTCCGCCAACGACTTTGCTCGCATTTGCTAGTTTTTCCTTTTAACGTGCCTAACGTTTTCACAGAGTACAAATTGTAAACAATAAAATATCACCATATAGCTCAAAAGTGAATTGTTTGAGAAAATAACTGTTAGTCATCATGACCTAGTGATATAATGACTAATCATATTAGTGGATCAGTGGATCAAAATAGTAAATTTTATGGAAATAAAATAAGTGTTTTAGTTTGAGCCAACATATAATAGTGATCGTAATATCACTCAACCACCGCATGTAACGTCAAATGTCCTCTGATCTTCCTTTTGTTTGTATGAGTTAATAATTTGATTTCATGGATAATGGCATTTATCAATAGAAGTGAGTGATCTATTTATTAGGATTTTTAGGAATACTGCAATTTTTTTGCTGGCAACATTACATGGCATGCAATGAAAATGAGTTCAAGAAATTACACTTTTTTCATCACATTATTTGCCTTTTTCGTGGTAGTCTCACTCTGTCGACGTCAAGATTATGGGTGCCGGCAGCAGGGTGCAAGGGAGTGCTCTATTTTATTAGGTTACTGTTCGAATAAATTAATTTATAAAGCTATCCCAACCCACATGCCCAGATTGGGGATAATGGGCATATTCCCCTTAATAAGAGGAGGCCTATGTCCAGCAGTGGACTGAAATTGGCTGGTGTGCTGTGTGTGTACCTACCAAACTCAGTGCTACGAATTGAGCACTTCTGTTAGTAGTATTTATAAAAAAACGCGGCACACTCCGCTCGTCATTTTTAATTCTAAATTGTTTATTGCTAATGTGGTGCATTTCTACCTCTACAATCTACAATTCTACCATGTTTTAATGTCGCAAACTCTGCTATGTGCTTCTGTATGTTGCAGTTTTAAATAGACGGGTAAAAATTTGCGGCTCGCTGCGCTCGCCTACTACAATTTTATAAGTTGTGCATTTATGTTTGTTGTATTTAAAATTTTTGCGGCTTGCTCAGCACGCCGTCTACTTTTCTGGCTTGTTTTGACATAGAAATTAATTAACTTTTATTCTAGGTCAGCATTAAATAATGTATAATATGCCTGATTTTTCTCTAACATCCTTCCTACTATAATAATATAAAAGCGAAAGTTTGTGAGTATGGAGGTATGGATGAATGTTTGTTACTCTTTCACGTAAAAACTACTAAACGGGTTTGGATGAATGTATGAAGTAGAGGATCTTGGCCATGGCCAAGTCCTGAGCCTATACGCATTAAGGCCGGTACTACGCATCTAGCTACGATAGTAACTGGATATATCAACGGAGGAAGGTGAACAAGCAAACTACAAAACGAGAAAGACGGAGAAAAATATATAGTTGCCGTCAAAGTTCTACCCCGCTTCATAAATCGTGTTAGTTTATGATGGTGTGGCACGTACATGCACGGTTTTTTCTAGAGATTATAAATTAAAAACACTTGAATCGACTAAAATAGTAACAATTTTAGTCGATTATAAATAGGTCTGCAGCCTAGACAGAGAAAGCTATAGACGACGAGATAATTCATCTCATTCTTTCAAGAAAGAGAACTACTTATGCGTGCTTCATGCAAATAAGGGAGACCGCACTATAGATTTGCTGTCCCTTATCGCGTGCCGGTTTTTTCGTTGTTTAGCGCAACATTGCGCTAAACAAACTTTGGCAGCTAGCAGCAGTTTCGGAAGATTTTGTAAAAAACTTGCTTGAAACTAAATTATTACCTGGAAAAATTATGTTTCATCTATTGTAAATCAATAATAACAAATTAATGTTATGGATTTCTCTATCAAAATGGATCGGTGTAGTGTATTTTGGTGCAAAAGTGGCTGTCTAATCGAATTTTAGTTACTAAGTTGTATACTAGATGGCATTGCTAAATTGTGTCATATTCTACATCGCGGTGACGAAAACGCCCAGCTTGTAAAGACTCTGCCTTGTTCGAAAAATATAGAAGCTTTCAGTTCCAAGTAGATTTGTGTTTGATTGAAACCCAAACTACATCCCAAGGCTAAGACTCTGTTCATGGTCCTAACGAGCCGGGTTGGAACCTACGGTTTTTGTATCAACGCACTAGGCAAAGTGGTGGATCGCCACTCAGTGCGCACCGGGCAGTCTCGGCCTAGCTTGGCTTGGAGACTTGTCACGGGTGGTTGGATTGCAGTGGAGTTATCATTGTGGTGTGAGTGTGTGAGCGCGCGCGCCGCCCGCCCCCCGCAACAAATCCAACCAAGGAAGAAAACCAAGTGGGAACTTGAAGGTCCCGCGCTAGAAGTGGTTGCTGGCGCGTCATTGCTGATCGGTGCTGGCGCGTCATTGCTGACCGGTGCTGATCTGTGCTGGCGCCAAGGCGCAGCACCCCACGGAGTCTGTAAGCAAGCGACGGCGAAGTGTACGCCGCGCTACCGACGTCAACCACAACAGTGCATTGACGTGGGAGGAAAGGTTATTCTCCGGAAGTGGATGGATTCAGCGGAAAGTGGTAAACAAGTGAAAATCGTGAGTACTTTGACCTTTTATTTGAGTTCAGTGCACTTCAGTTTTAACTTAGAAAAATTCAAGAAGATCTTGGACTTGTAAAATTTTGCTTTGTAGTTTAGACTTAGAATAATTTTACGAAAAGTGAACCGACGGGGAACCTATGCCCGATTTTGCTCAGATTGTACTAAAATTCAAAAACACTTGTAAAATTTTCAAAACATTTTTTGGACTTTTAACTTTTAACTTGAAATTTTAACTTTTAGTATTCAGTAAACTTAGTGTTTGAGTTTTAGAACAGTCAATCCTGTCTTGTAACATTTATTACGATGTCTTTATCATCACTGCTAAAGGCTCAGTTAGGCTATAAGTCTATGATTGAGAGGGCTTATGAGAATTTTAAGAAGTCGCCTAAGGAAAGGCTACTCAAGGAGTCGTACTTACTTACAAGATTAGAATCGCTAGAAGATAAATGGAATATTTTTGCAGACACTCATAGAAAATTAATAAGCGAGGCTTCAACTGAGCAGTTAGCGGAAACTCAGTACATTACTGATAATATGTATGAGTTTGTCGAAGAAACGTACATAGAATGTAAGGCAGAAATTAGGGAATGTCTAGCTAAATTAAAGTCCAAATCAAGCAGCACTACTCCGATTTTGCATTCAAAAGCTGAAAATTGTAATGTTAAATTGCCAAAAATATCTATTCCTACGTTTACCGGGTCATATGCGGAATGGACAACATTCAAAGATTTGTACACATCGTTGGTTCACAACAATGCTTCAATTGACGATGTTCAAAAGATGCATTATTTGAAAAGTCATCTATCAGGAGAGGCCGAACAGCTGTTGAGACACGTTCCAATCACAGCTGCTAATTATCAGGAATCGTGGTCAACGCTGAATAGTAGGTATGACAACAGGAAATACCTGGCCAATTGTCTACTGAAGCGGTTTGTGAACCAACCGAGCCTTGGAACCGAGTCAAGCAGTGCCATTAGGAATTTATTGGACGTCACTAATGACACTTTGAACGGGTTGAAGAATTTGGGCATAGATGTAACTTCCTGGGATACGATCGTGATTTACCTAGTTTGTTCAAAGTTGGATGCTGAAACGCGTAAAACTTGGGAGACAACTATCGGTTCGTCAGATGAGCTACCAACGTTGAAGGAACTTAGGGAGTTCTTAGAAACGCGATTCCGGTCTCTTGAATTTGTAGATACTAAGAGAATTTCTAGGCCGAAAACTTCAACGCAAAATAAACATGTACTGCATGCTATGTCAACAGGTTCCAACGCTCAGGTTAAGTGTTCATATTGCAAAGGTGAACACAAATTGTCAAATTGTAAACAGTTTGCGAGTGAAGATTATAATAAGCGACACGATTATGTCCAAACCAGCAGGCTTTGTTTCAATTGCCTAGGTAGTAACCATTCCGCCCACACTTGTCGGTCAGTAGTTAAGTGTCGTATTTGTAGAAGGAAGCACCACTCACTGCTTCATCCGAAACCATCAGAACCCGGGACATCTAATTCAGCAAAGCCAGACCTAGAGGTGGAAGTTAATGAAACGGTGTCGAGAGTTAAGGCATCATTAGACAACCCTGAGCCAACCTCTAAGTTTACAGCACACTTTTCGAAGAAAACGTCTTCAAATCAGATCCTGCTAGCCACCGCTCTTGTTAAGGCCGAAGCCAGAGACGGAAACACGCACACACTTCGAGCTCTTTTAGACCAAGGCTCTGAGGCGTCATTCGTCACAGAATCTGTCGCGCAGTTACTCGGATTGAAGAGGATTTCCTACCGAAGTAGTATCTCGGGAGTAGGCGGCGATAAAGGCACATTAGCCTCCAAGTATATCATCGTGATAAACATCAAATCGCGCCATGATCCCGACTTTCAAATCCAAGTGCGTGCGCATGTACTTAGTGCCATAACTAGCCTTTTACCATCAGAAAGGGTAAATCATGTGGAATGGCCAGAGCTGGCTGAAATCACCCTCGCCGACCCTCAGTTCCACACGCCGAGCAAAATAGATATTTTACTTGGAGCAGACGTTTATGGCCAACTAATAAGAGAAGGTTTGATAAAGGGTCCCAAAGGCATGCCTACTGCGCAACGTACGGCATTGGGATGGATCATTTCTGGTCCCACACATCAAATAGATGACAATCAGAATCCTTCGCCGCAATGTCACCATAGTGTCATTGTGAGCATGCACTCTCAAACTGATGATGATAATGCACTCCTCAAGCGATTTTGGGAGATAGAGTCCATGACCCCTGAGAAGAAGATCCTCACTTCCGATGAGCAGCGCTGTGAAGAAATTTATAACGCAACCACAGTCAGAGATGAATGTGGTAGGTATGTAGTCAACCTTCCGTTTCGAGCTGACAGTCCTACATGTCAGCATGGAAAATCTAGAGACCTCGCCATTCGAAGATTCCAGCATCTTGAGAAAAGGTTCGAACGTGATCCTGAAACCAAGAAGAAATACTCAGAAGTATTTCATGACTATTTGAACCTCGGTCACATGGAGCGTGTGCCAACAAATGATTTATGTAAACCATCAGCTGTTTATCTACCTCACCACGCTGTCATACGGAACGACAAGACCACCACAAAGGTTCGAATAGTGTTTGATGCATCCATGAAGGGTACAAATGGAGTGTCGTTAAACGATGATCTTCTAGTAGGTCCCACATTGCAACCGCCACTACGTCACATCATCATGCGATGGAGATTGCATCCCATCAGCCTTTGTGCCGACGTCGTCAAGATGTATCGGCAAGTGAAAGTTTCTCCGGAGCACGTTGACTTTCAGAGGGTAGTGTGGCGCGACAACCCAGCATCTGAAATAGACGAGTATAGGTTATTACGAGTAACCTTCGGTACCGCATCAGCTCCTTACCTGGCAGTGAAATCCTTACAGCAGATCGCAGTCGACGAAGGCGCGCAGTATCCTGAAGCATCTGAAAACATAAAAAACAATTTTTACGTAGATGACCTAATGACTGGATGTCAAAATATTGAAGAAGGGTTAACTTTGCATAAAAATATAGAAAGGGTACTTACCAAAGGTGGATTTCAGTTGCAGAAATGGGTGAGTAGCTGTAAAGAGTTAGATAAAGAAATTTCAGGAAAGGAAAATGATCTAGGAAGAAAAGGTGATGAGGAACAGCGAAGAAAGGACTTTAAAATGGACGATAAAATTGACATAATGAAAATATTGGGAATCAGTTGGGATCGTGAGAGTGATGAATTTATTTATTCAGTAAATCTTCCGCCACAGCAAAGTCCGATCACAAAAAGACGTGTCATATCAGACATTTCTCGCTTGTTCGATCCGTTGGGTTGGGCAGCACCTTGTGTTGTCACTTCCAAAATATTCATTCAAAAGCTTTGGCTATCTGGATTAGAATGGGACGAGGAATTAACGCCAGAATTGGCAATGGAATGGCACGCATATAGGGAAAATCTTTTAGAGACGAGTAAGTTCAGTCTACCAAGATGGATAAACACCAAAATTGACGACTTGTCGGTTGAGTTGCATGGGTTTTGCGACGCATCCGTGGCTGCCTATGCGGCCGTCGTATACATAAGAGTGGTGGACTTACAGGGAAATATTAAAACCAGTCTCATCACGTCTCGTACAAAGGTTTCTCCTGTGAAACAGCAATCTATTCCCAGACTCGAGTTGATGGGAGCAGTGTTGCTGTCAGAACTAATCACAGAAGTAGCTGAAGTCATGAGAGTAACTCAAACTCATATTCATGTCTGGACCGATTCAACGGTGGTTTTGGCGTGGCTCAGTAGTCACCCAAGCCGCTGGAGTACTTTCGTCGGAAATAGAGTTTCTACCATCCTCACTCAACTGGACAATTCGCACTGGGCTCATGTTCAGTCTGCTTACAATCCAGCAGACATAGCCTCCAGAGGATCAACAGCACAAGAACTCGCCTGCAACGAATTGTGGGCACAGGGACCATCGTGGCTGAAAAACAAAACGATTGATTACACAAGACCGAAGTCGATAGCCACAAGCGTGGAGCAGAAAAATGTCAAGGCTCACGTTGGTACAAAAGAAACGCTGGAGGACCCAGTGTGGACAAAGTTTTCTTCATTACAAAGATTGGTGCGAGTCATTGCGTACTGCAGAAGAGTTTTGAAATGGAAACCCAAAGGAGATGGTATCAGCAGATATGAAACTTGTCTGACTAAAGTGGAGATAGAAGAAGCAACGAATGTTTGTATAAGAAAGGTCCAGAAGCAAGAGTTCAGTGAAGAAATAGAAGAAATAAGGAAAACTGGAGGATCAAAGAATAGAGGAAAGCTAAAATCGCTCTGCCCAATGATCGACGATGATGGGATTTTACGCGTCAGTGGTCGTCTTCAAAACGCTGATGTAAATGAAAACGCAAGACACCCCATCATCATGCCGCACAATAACCATTTCACCCATCTTTTGATCGCGGAAGCCCACAAAACAACATTGCATGGAGGTCCCACTTTGATGCTGCATCATTTGCGTAGAAAGTTTTGGATACTTTCCGCTAAAACTCTCGTGAAGAAGTATGTACGCAACTGTGTCAAATGCAAGAGATACGCAGCAGCCACTCAAACCCAGTTGATGGGCCAGCTGCCAGCGAGTAGAGTGACTCCAGCGAGAGCGTTTCGACACAGTGGTGTTGATTTCGCAGGACCTATTAGCATCCGCACATCTAAGGGCCGCGGACATCAATCCTACAAGGGATATATTTGCCTGTTCATTTGTATGGTGTCCAAGGCAATTCACTTAGAAGCAATAAGTGATCTGTCATCGCAAGGCTTTATAGCAGGTTTTAAGAGATTTGTTGCCCGACGAGGACTTGTCACTGACATATGGAGCGACAACGGCACAAATTTTGTTGGCGCTTCCAAAGAACTCCGTCATTTGGTAGAGGTAGAAAGGTCATCAGTAGCTACTGAAATTAAAGAATGGTTGGGCAATAATGGTACTTCCTGGCACTTCATTCCACCACACGCCCCTAACTTTGGCGGCTTATGGGAGGCTGGAGTGAAGTCCACGAAATTCCATCTGCGGCGAGTGATCGGCACCTCAACACTCACTTATGAAGAATTGTCCACAGTGTTAGCTCAAGTTGAAGCATGCCTTAATTCTCGGCCGTTATCAATGTTGCCAGATGGTGTAAACGACCCCATACCACTCACCCCAGGTCATTTTTTAATCGGTGAGCCATTGATAACAGTGCCTGATCGTAATTTTGAGGATTTTAACATGAGTAGTTTAAAACGCTGGCAAATTACACAGCGTATGCTCCAAGAGTTTTGGCGAAAATGGTCGCAGGAATATTTAGTGCACTTATTGCAAAGATACAAATGGAACAAACATATTCCAGAACCTAACATCGGTGATATAGTTTTAATCAAAGAGGATAATTTGCCTCCAGCTCGATGGCTATTGGGTAAAGTCACCGAGAAGCATCCTGGTTTGGACAAAATTTGTCGAGTGGTTACACTCAAATGTAATGGTTCGCTAATCAAACGACCTGTATCTAAATTGTGTATTTTACCTGTGTCCGAATAAGAAATTAGATTAAGTTGTGCCTACATTAGGTCAAACAAGAACATTTGTTTTTCTTTATCTTAAGTTGTGTATATTTTGGTGAATGAACGTTCCTATTTCATTTAAGTTAAAGATTTAAGATTTTTAGTATTTATTAAGTAAGTTGTTATACAGTCCATATTTTTGAAGGTAATTGTTTTAAGACATTCTTGTTGTGTCAATTGGTTATGTATCTTATCTCACGGTGGGCGGAGAATTTTTAAGGACATTTACTCATGTCCTTGGTGGGCGGTATGTCTAATCGAATTTTAGTTACTAAGTTGTATACTAGATGGCATTGCTAAATTGTGTCATATTCTACATCGCGGTGACGAAAACGCCCAGCTTGTAAAGACTCTGCCTTGTTCGAAAAATATAGAAGCTTTCAGTTCCAAGTAGATTTGTGTTTTATTGAAACCCAAACTACATCCCAAGGCTAAGACTTTGTTCAGTGGCAGTGATCAAAACATTCCGGATTTGTCTTTTCAAGCGTAAGTATCGTACTTTTGACGAGGTATTTATTCAAAAATGGATTATTAACTAGACTTCCACAATAAATAACAATATTTAGAGCAGAAATCTGTAAGAAAATAAGCCAAAAAGTGAAATTCAATTTTGTTTTGTTTTGTTTGGTGTTGCCGGCATTTGAAATGAATTTTGGCCACTGCACATAAATTTTTGGCTCAACTTTCATTTATTTGTAGTGAGCTAGGCGGCTGGAACTTTTGTCACAGATAGGTCTATATCTAGGAAACCTAAATCTAAAATGGCGTAGTGCGGAACCAAATAGTTTTTGAGATATGATTATTTGAAAATTCATCTTCTTTTTATTTATGGCCTCTGTGGTATTTTTTGGTGATTCGACATTGACAATGATATTTCTCGTTGTTAATGTAATACGTTGAATAGACAGTCGGTTATTAGATTTTTTACAACCACCTGGAAATCCTTCTCGCAGCAGTAGGTTCTAGGACACCCCAACTTGAGTAGCAATATCACAGAACTGACGCAGATCACCCCGATGCCACGTAGTCTTGTGGTCCCTATGCGTAGATTGGATATAAAAAATGTGGAACCAGAAATTCCCGTGGAAGATCCTGAGTGGAGCTAGCCCGCGAGGACGAGTGGACGAAGCGACACTCTGGGCCGACGAGGTCAAATACCCGAATCAAATATCCATTTTTATGATTTGAAACTGTTTTTAAACTGATCATAGGTCATAGGTCCGTAGTAGTCCAGTAGTGTGTTTTGGCGTATATTGTTTAATTTTTTTTTCTCTCGTTAACCTCAAAACGTAATTCATTTTTTCTCGGAAACTGTGAGTTTCCCCCTTTTAGAAAGAGGGTCCTCACTCCCTCCCTGCCCTTCCCCACCCCATAAGCCATAAGCTATAAGCTATAAGCATATAAAGAAAAGTCGTTTCATTTTTTATTAGAACTTTAAATAATATAATTTCTTTGGTTCATTATTATTTGCATAGCCCAGTTTAAAAATGACGTTTTAATTTCAGGATAAAAAACCAAAGGCTACGTAATTTAATGGATGGTAACTGAAAATACACCTTTATGTCTCCAGTTATGTGAATCTTCCACAGTATGTATAAAAATCTTTAATCTTTAATCTATTTTAATACTGATTTTATCGTTTAAAAGCCATGTGCTATATTTGGTCAACCTTGACAAACCGAAGTTTTAATGAATGTATAGGAAAAAAGACCACGAAAACCAAAGAATTCATTATTTTTATATATGTTGTGCTATTAAATGTTAGGTTATTGTTATTATTATTATTATCATACCTACAATGATAGAATTCGTTCATTTTTGTTTTGGTTTAGAACTGTTTTTTTATTTCAGACTAGAGAACCAGAGGCTACGTTAAATCAACGGATCATTCAGATTTAAAACGGATTCGGGATTCGTCAGTCACAACTGACAGCATTTTTTGACAATACACCTATATGCCCCCAATTATTTAAATCTGCCACAGTAAGTAAGTATCAAATAGCCTAAGCTATATTTTATCAAAACCGGGTAAGTGAAACCCAAGATACTGCTTGCCTTCTCCGAAGTACCCGCAAATTAAATTAGCTAGTTGTGGGTTCAATACCCACTGCGGGGCAAATGTTGCATGTTCTGTTTGGGGCTACATGATGTTGTGTGATTACGTCCCGCATTATTTATTTATTTATTTATTTACAATGGACTTTGACTGACAGGAAAGAAATACTTTAATGTTAGCTCCATTTTTCAAAAAGTTTTCACTAAGATTTTAAACTAGCTTCTGCCCGCGGCTTCTCACACAGCTGGTGTAGCTCTACATAATGTGCAATGACAATTTGTTATATAGGTACACCTAGTTAACTACCTACAAAGCCTCGGTCTGCCTACTATATAACCATATTGCAAAATTTATCCTTAGACAGGGTTTATGTGAGATACCTTACCTATAACCTGTAACATAATGCAATTTGACACCATGTAAATAATTTACTCCGGTGATCTTCGCAGATCATCTTGGTTAAGGAACACTTCGCCCGGACACTACTTATATGGGTGATCTGGATGGCATTTAGATCTGAGCGCTTCCGTCCTTCGGAAGGCACGTTAAGATGTTCTTCCCGGCTTTTTCAGTTGTTAGCCATGTCGGAGGCCTTCGGGTGGCCTAAAAATTCCGACATCAGAGTTGGCCACTATTTCATACGAAGAAGAAGAAGACCAATATATTCCATGCCTCAATTCATATGTTTCATCATCATCATCAGCAGCGCCATTAATAGCTTGTTATTTTTCCCAGCCAGAACGATGTACGTGTGTAACTTGTAAAAGAAATAAATTTATTGTATTGTATTGTATTTTGTATCTAAATTTTGCGTGAGGGAGAAATAAACAATACTCAATACCTTTCGCCTTTATTATATTAGTAGAATTGCTAGCCTTTTATGTACGCATTTTCTACAGATTACATTTGTTATGTTTAAATACTGAAATTAATTTTTGATTACTGTTTATAGGGTAAATCACCATCATACACACCTAGAAGGCTGCGAAAAAATTTGCGTTGGACTGCTGAGCTATTAGAAGATACGCGAAAAACTGCGAGCTCTTGGGGAAAAAGTTGGTGTTTAATAAAAGAGTAGCGAATTTAGAAAATATGATTGCAGAATCGAAAGCATAATTTTCTAAATGTTGAAGTTTTTGAGAAATAAAAATATATTTCCTATGATTCTATTCTTCTTTGCATGCTTTCACAAGAAACATAAAGACATGCGTGAACGACAACTTAGGCCACAAATAAATAATAGGATATTTTTGCCGTTCTGTAAAAAATCAATGCAAAAGATATCTTTATTCATGTCCGTTAAAATATTCAATAGTCTCCCCGAAGACATGAAAGATTTGACACTTAGCTTTATTAAAATAAGACTTCACAAATGGCTTGTAGATAAATGCTTTTATACGATCAAACGAATTTATTAAAACTAAATAATAATTTACTATTTTTATTTCTTCTTTTGAATGGTTAGTTTTCATTTTGACATATATTTATTAAGTAATCTTGATTGTCAACTTAATTATTGTTAATTAAAATTAACCGATATCAATGATAATTAATGACATATAAACATATAACAATTTAATATTTGCACGCTTCTGTAATGAAGTATAAGTATGCGATCCACATAGCCTTTAAGATCCTTACCTTTGTAATTGCTTGTAATGTCTTGTAGATAAATGCTTTTATACAATCAAACGAATTTATTAAAACGAAATAATAATTTACTATTTTTATTTCTTCTTTTGAATGGTTAGTTTTCATTTTGACATATATTTATTAAGTAATCTTGATTGTCAACTTAATTATTGTTAAGTAAAATGAACCGATATCAATGATAATTAATGACATATATACAAATAACAATTAAATATTTGCACGCTTCTGTAATGAAGTATAAGTATGCGATCCACATAGCCTTTAAGATCCTTTCCTTTGTAATTCTGCTCGCAGTTTTTCACGTATCTTCTAATAGCTTAGCAGTCCAACGAAAATTTTTTCGCAGCCTTCTAGGTCTGTATGATGGTGATTTATCATACTTTTATGCAATTAAATATAATTTGATTTGAAAATTATATAGGTGGTGCATTCAATCAAATTTGCTAAACATCCTTCCTTCCCTTACATATTATCAAAAGTCATTATAACTTGTTAGTGAAGCAGATTATAAATGAAAAAAAAATTCGTCATGCAGGTAAAGTATTAATCAATAGATTAATACTTTACCTGCAGTATAAATTGATAGATTAATCGTTTACCTGCATGACAATAATTTCTTGTTATATTTGTTTGTCTTAGAATTCCTTGTGCAATATGCAAATATTTTACCCATTATCATCATCAGCCTATAGTCCACTGCTGGACATAGGCCTCCCCTAATGAGCGCCTGAGTTCCTGTCCTGAGCTCGACGCATTCAGCTTCTACCAGCAACATTTCGCAGATCGTTACCACCTGGCCGGAGGGCGTATTATCAGTATATTTTACCCAAATCTATGGAAATTTTAATTATCTGGCAACCCTGCTGTTGAAATGAGAAAGACAAGGGTGGCCACGCAAACTATAAATCTATATATATACTTAATCTATGGTCTGCAGTAATGTTGTGCTCTCTAGCAATTCATGCTATTTTTTGGCGGGAAGATATTGAATTTACTTTCTGGCTGAACCGCAGAACCCTAGCTACTAGCTTGTCTGATTTTATAATTGATAACTAGAGGTTGGGTGGTGCGCGAGCTGCACGCAGCTCGCGGTTTTGGCGTGCATTATAAAGCGAAATAAGACAGAATTTTGAAGTGAAAGAAGCAATCAAAGAAGATATCGAATTTGAAGAAGCCATCAAAAATGTTAACTGATGTGGAAGAAACAATCAAAAAGGATAACCAAGAGGATGATGCTATAAGAGATGATAGTGATGTTAAAGAAGCAATTAAAGAAGATATCGAAGTGGTAGATGCTAATCAAGAGGATATTGATGTAAAAGGAGCAATCAAAGAAGATATCGAAGTGGTAAATGCTATAAAAGAGGATATCAATGTAAAAGAAGCAATAAAAACGAAATCGAAATCGAAATCGAAATCGAAATCGAAATCGAAATCCAAATCGAAATTGAAATCGAAAACGAAAACGAAAACGAAAACGAAAACGAAAACCAACACCTACCCAACTACTCTACTACTACTACACACAGCTACGCTACAACTACCCTACACCAACCCCAACCCCACACCTACCCTACACCTACCCTACAACTACTCTACAGCAACGCTACAACTACCCTAAACCTACCCCACACCTACCATACACCTACCCTGCAACTACCCTACAACTACCCTACAACTACCCTACAACTACCCTACACCTACTCTACAACTACCCTACACCTACCCTACAACTACCCTACACCTACCCTACAACTACCCTACAACTACCCTACACCTACCCTACACCTACCCTACAACTACCCTACAACTACCCTACACCTACCCTACAACTACCCTACAACTACCCTACACCTACCCTACACCTACCCTACAACTACCCTACACCTACCATACACCTACCCTACACCTACCCTACAACTACCCTAAACCTACCCTACAACTTCCCTACACCTACCCTACAACTACCCTACAACCACCCTACACCTACCCTACAACTACCCTACAACTACCCTACAACTACCCTACACCTACAGCTTCACCTAACCTACACTAAATATCTATGCGATTCCACAAAACAAAAGAAAAAAAAAGTTTTGTATGAAGTGGTGAAAATTTTGTATGGGATAATAATTTTTTTGTATGGAACCCTAATTTTTTTTTACGGATCCTTATATTAAAATAAATCTTGAGCAACATTAGTTTGAGCGCGAACCCTCTACGACCTATAGTTTCCGAGATACATGGGGGGTGGGGGTGAAAGGGGGTGAAAAGTGGAAATGTCAGATTTTTCCTGAGGTCGCCCCCACTCCCTCTATACAAATTCACCAAAAATTTTAACCCTACGAGGTGGCATCTGGGAGAACAATCATGTCAATCAGTGAATCAGTCAGTGAGTCAGTCAGTGGTAATCGAGCTATATATATTATAATAACTAGAGGTTGGGTGGTGCGCGAGCTGCACGCAGCTCGCGGTTTATGTTTTGATTCATAAAGCTATCAGAGAGGGTTTCGAAGAGGAAGAAGCAATCAAAGAAGATATCGATGTGGGAGAAGCAATTAACGATGATATCAAAGAAGAAGAAGCAATCGAAATCGAAATCGAAATCGAAATCGAAATCGAAATCGAAATCGAAATCGAAATCGAAATCGAAATCGAAATCGAAATCGAAATCGAAATCGAAATCGAAATCGAAATCGAAATCGAAATCGAAATCGAAATCGAAATCGAAATCGAAATCGAAATCGAAATCGAAATCGAAATCGAAATCGAAATCGAAATCGAAATCGAAATCGAAATCGAAATCGAAATCGAAATCGAAATCGAAATCGAAATCGAAATCGAAATCGAAATCGAAATCGAAATCGAAATCGAAATCGAAATCGAAATCGAAATCGAAATCGAAATCGAAATCGAAACCGAAACCGAAACCGAAACCGAAACCGAAACCGAAACCGAAACCGAAACCGAAATCGAAATCGAAATCGAAATCGAAAACGAAAACCAACACCTACCCTACAACTACCCTACACCTACCCTACAACTACCCTACACCTACCATACAACTACCCTACAACTACCCTACAACTACCCTACACCTACGCTACACCTACCCTACAACTACCCTACACCTACCCTACACCTACTCTACACCTACCCTACAACTACCCTACAACTACCCTACAACTACCCTACACCTACCCTACAACTACCCTACAACTACCCTACAACTACCCTACACCTACACCTTCACCTAACCTACACTAAATATCTATACGATTCCACCAAACATCGACACATCTGAATAAAGAATAAAAAGTTTTGTATGAAGGGGTGAAAATTTTGTATGGGATAATTTTTTTTTTGTATGGAACCCTAATTTTTTTTTTCGGATCTTTATAATAAAAAGCACCCTGAGCAATATTAGTTTGAGCGCGAACCCTCTACGACCTATAGTTTCCGAGATACATGGGGGGTGGGGGTGAAAGGGGGTGAAAAGGGGAAATGTCAGATTTTTCCTGAGGTCGCCCCCACTCCCTCTATACGAATCCACCAAAAATTTCAACCCTACGAGGTGGCATCTGGGAGAACAATCATGTCAATCAGTGAATCAGTCAGTGAGTCAGTCAGTGGTAATCGAGCTATATATAGTATAACTAGAGGTTGGGTGGTGCGCGAGCTGCACGCAGCTCGCGGTTTTGGCTTGCATTGTAAAGCTATAAGAACGGATTTTGAAGTAAAAGAAGCAATTAAAAAGGATATCGAAGTAAGGGAAGCAATCGATGAGGATTTAGAAGTGGACGAAGCAATCAAAGAGAATATCGAAGTTGTAGAAGCAATCAAAAAAGTTAACTGATGTGAAAGAAACAACCGAAAAGGATAACCAAGAGGATGATGCTATAACAGAGGATATTTATGTAAGAGAAGCAATCAAGGACGATATTGAAGGAAGGAAGAAGCAATCAATAAGGATATCGAAGAGAAAGAGAAATCAAACAGGATATCGTTGGTGAAAACAAAATCGAAATCGGAATCAAAAACGAAAACCAACACCTACCCTACACCTACCCTACAACTACCCTACAACTACCCTACACCTACCCTACAGCTACCCTACACCTACCCTACAACTACCCTACAACTACCCTACACCTACCCTACATCTACTGTACACCTACCCTACAACTACCCTACACCTACCCTACAACTCCACTACAACTACCTTACAACTACCCTACAACTACCCTACAACTACCCTACACCTACCATACAACTACCCTACACCTATCCTACACCTACCCTACAACTACCCTACAACTACCCTACAACTACCCTACAACTACTCTACAACTACCCTACAACTACCCTACACCTACCCTACAACTACCCTACAACTACCCTACAACTACCCTACACCTACCCTACAACTACCCTACAACTACCCTACACCTACCCTACAACTACCCTACAACTACCCTACACCTACCCTACAACTACCCTACAACTACCCTACAACTACCCTACACCTACACCTTCACCTAACCTACACTAAATATCTATACGATTCCACCAAACATCGACACATGTCATTAAAGTAAAGAAAAATAAGTTTTGTATGTAGGGGTGAAAATTTTGTATGGGATAATATTTTTTTTGTATGGAACCCTAATTTTTTTTTACGGATCCTTATATTAAAATAAACCCTGAGCAAAATTAGTTTGAGCGCGAACCCTCTACGACCTATAGTTTCCGAGATACATGGGGGGTGGGGGTGAAAGGGGGTGAAAAGTGGAAATGTCAGATTTTTCCTGAGGTCGCCCCAACTCCCTCTATACGAATCCACCAAAAATTTTAACCCTACGAGGTGGCATCTGGGAGAACAATCATGTCAGTCAGTGAGTCAGTCAGTGAATCAGTGGTAATCGAGCTATATATAGTATAACTAGAGGTTGGGTGGTGCGCGAGCTGCACGCAGCTCGCGGTTTATGTTTTAATTCGGAAAGCTATCAGAGAGGGTTTTGAAGAGGAAGAAGCAATCAAAGAAGATATCGATGTGGGAGGAGCAATCAAAGAGAATATCGAAGAGGAAGAAGCAATCAAAAAAGATATCGATGTGGGAGAAGCAATCAAAGAGAAAATCGAAGAGAAAGTAGCAATCAAAGAAGATATCGATGTGGGAGAAGCAAGTTAAGAGAATATCGAAGAAGAAGAAGCAATCAACGATGATATCGAATAATAAGAAGCAATCAAAGCGGATATCGATGTAAAAGAAGCAATCAAAAAGGATATCGTAGTGGCAAAGCAATCAAGGAGGATTTCAAACAGAAAGATAATATCAATGAGAATATCAAAGTGAAGCAATAACAAAGATGTTCGATCAGAAAGAAATCGAAATCGAAATCGAAATCGACAAAAAAGACAAAACAAACAAAAAAGACAAAAAGGACAAAATAGACAAAAAAGCCCTACACGTACCCTACACCTACTCTACACCTACCCTACACCTACTCTACACCTACTCTACACCTACTCTACACCTACCCTACACCTACTCTACACCTACTCTACACCTACTCTACACCTACCCTACACCTACTCTACACCTACCCTACACCTACTCTACACCTACTCTATACCTACTCTACACCTACTCTATACCTACCCTACACCTACTCTACACCTACTCTACACATACTCTACACCTACTCTACACCTACTCTACACCTACCCTACACCTACTCTACACCTACTCTACACCTACTCTACACCTACTCTATACCTACTCTACACCTACTCTACACCTACCCTAACCTACTCTACACCTACTCTACACCTACTCTACACCTACCCTACACCTACTCTACACCTACCCTACACCTACTCTACACCTACTCTACACCTACTCCATACCTACTCTTCACCTACTCTACACCTACTCTACACCTACCCTACACCTACTCTACACCTACCCTACACCTACCCTACCACTACCCTACCACTACCCTATACCTACACTACACTAAACATGTCATATACGTATGGCAAGGAAAAAAAAGTTTTGTATGAGGGGGTGAAAATTTTGTATGGGATAATTTTTTTTTTGTATGGGACCCCTATTTTTTTTTGCGGATCCTTTTATAAAAATGCACCCTTAACAACATTAGTTTAAGCGCAAACCCTCTACGACCTATAGTTTCCGAGATACATATGGGGTGGGGGTGAAAGGGGGTGAAAAGTGGAAATGTCAGATTTTTCCTGAGGTCGCCCCCACTCCCTCTTTACGAATCCACCAAAAATTTTAACCCTACGAGGTGGCATCTGGGAGAACAATCATGTCAGTGAGTCAGTGGTAATCGAGCTATATATAATATAATTTGAGTCGGAAAATGCAGCATGCTAAATAATTGACAAGATTTTTTATGCCTAAGAAATCAGAAATCAGAATATTATTTATTTGCAAACATCGGTGTACAGTGCTAGACAATGTTCTGCCAGTAGTTTAGGCATGCAACTATTTAAAATATTACAAAGTTAGGTTAATTAAATTTAAATCGGACTCAAGTCATTATTAAATCAATTGTCATAGAAAATGTCTAAATATAGTAATACAATAAATTCATGCAAAATATTATTTAATGTAACAAACAATTAAATTAGATTTCAACCCAAGTAGGAAGGTACTCCCTGTGAAAAATTGCATTATTCTATAATTTGTACGTCTTTGCCATTAAAAATTCATTTACATGATAATAACATTTAGAGATTAGATTATGGAGTTTGCGCGTAAACATTACCAAATTTAGCTCTTAAATTTCTGGGTAATTTATTAAAAATTCTAGGAGCCATCCCACTAATACTTTTTTTGTAGTAAAGCTGTTTTGCTGTGTGATCCAAATCACGTCTACTACGTGAAAGACTGGGTCTTGGAACAAGGTTTGGATTTGTTTTTACATAGCCATTTCAAATATGCAGAGCGATGGGACTGTTAGCACTTGCAGAGATTGAAAACAGGGTTGCTTTCGGTCGTCAACATACCACAGATTGCTGTAATGCATCTTTTTTGTGACTTAAATATTCTTTCCTTTTCAGTGCAGTTACCCCAGAATTATGATGTCATATCGTAGTTTAGAGCATACGTAACTATGGTTTATTGTTTTTAAAGCTTCTAGATTCACAACTTTACGCAATTTATAGAGCATATAGGCTAATTTGCTAAGCGCTTTACATATTTCATCAGCTTGAAAACTCCAGTTTAGGCTCTGATCGATATGAAGCCCCAAAAATTTAGTGTTTATTATACTACTTCTTGATTTCCATGTAATTTCCAATATTGGTGCTTGTTTGCGCTGCGTAAGTAAATAATATTAAGTAGGTAGGTACCAACCTACATAAAGACTTGGTTGCTTTGCCACGTTTCTCTCGTAAACGAGATAGCACCCAATAAGCGCGTTGGGTTTACAGACTTACCACAGGTTTTTATAGTTTTCGAAAACTTTATAAGTTTCGGTATCTTTCCATACATTTTCAGTACAGCGCCTCTAGGGAAACGTGCATGAACTACGAAAATGTATGGAAAGATACCGAAACTTATAAAGTTTTCGAAAACTATCAAAACCTGTGGTAAGCCCTCTGAATTCAAAATAAAACACACAATAGTTACATCAATATGTAGGTATATTTATTTCTACACAAGGCATCTTATTTACAAAATAATTTGGCAGTTACAATTAAAATAAACAATTCATTTTATTTTACAACATGGACACAAAACTCATCGAATTTTTAATTTTAATTACTCACATTTAACCAGGTAATATCTAAGTATTAAAAACATAAGTACCTAGTACCTACTCGGTTTGGGGCGAAAATTTTACCATCAAATATACTTATTTATTTTTAACTTCTAGTCTAAATGTTTTGCAGGACGTTTTTCACCAACCATAAAGGAGAATGCCGAGAACCCGTACCAATTGCGTCAAAACCGAACGTATCCCATAGCATTTATTATATTTTATAAATGACATTAACATTTCCTTTAGTTTTACACACCGTCTCGATTAATAATCAAGTAAAAAAATATTTTGTTGATTTGGTTTCCGTTGCACGCCGCCATTAGACTGCAACAACTAATGATATATACGTTGCTATGGCAATAACCCTCACTTTTGATTATTTTGACAGTAGAATCGACTAAAAACTTATTGGATATTTTGTTTACGCACTCACTTTAGTCTTGGTACCGAGCGCCATACATCAGACGGCATTCTCCTTTCCTGGGTTACCAGGCACCCTTTATCACCCTCATAGCTCTGAGTTGCATAATAAGAAAACATTCATAGTTTTCGTTTTCGAGTAAAATTTTAAAGTTACTTCACTACTTTATTAAATGGCTTCTGGGATAGTTTCCACAATTTCGCCAGTATCAAGTATAATCGTTCATAATAATATGAGGCAACGTAGTACGGTTTATAAGTTCAGTCGTCCAGTCTTCAGTCAGGTCCTGTTTTCTGCTATAGCAATGGCGACTATAACAAAAAACGATCAGCGCACAATTTTCTTCATCAGAGAGTTTCCGTCCAAATCTTCTTTATTCCATTTCACTAATACTTATGTCTTATTACTGACGTATAACGGTTAAAATACCATTTAAAAAAATCGATACACATTAGAAAAACACTAGAAAATTAAATTTAATATAAATGACACAGCCGTCGTTCAAGATGAAAAAATGGTGTCATAAAGTTACTTTTATCGGAAATTACCTGACTGTCTTGAGTGAAAACTATTGCAACCTCTAAGAACTTTACATTACCTATGTTGTTTCATCAGTTTATAACTATTTGATCAGTAATGTTCATACCAAATCAGATTATTTATTCAAAGATTTTTTGTAACATAGAGGTCTTAATGCCATCTTATTTCTACAAACATCTGCCTTCTCAAGCGTATGAATATTAATAAATCACATATAACATTACATTAAAATTAAGCTCAAACTAAAACTATTCAACGTTACCGTATTGTGCAACTCATGCCATGGTACCTATATAAATATAGTTTTTTAAATATAGGTTGATACGCGTGACATTGACACTGACATATACGTAGTGATGACGAAGACAAATTATCGTAGTCAAGTAATAGGACAGCGAAACGCTTCACTCAACCCGTATAGGGATGGTACTCAGAGCGATACTAAGGAACTCGAGAGTACTTGCTCTCAAAGTTGAAGCTAGAGCAAAGAACTAACGTTCGATTCTCACCCGCACTTCCTAAACCATGATGGTAGAGTCGAAGTGTTGATGACCTTGAACCAATGATTGACAAAAACCAAAATGGCTTTTCACTGGTTTGACAACCAAATTGGTTTTAGACGTCGTTCATCATTGGTCGTCGTCATGTCAATGTCAACGTCCCGCGTATCAACCTATACATAAGGCGACTATACATGTCAAACCTCCCTCTCGCTCGCACTATTCAACATTTTTGAAGATATAAAATCACTAAATGTAGTTATGCAAAATAGCAAACCTTCACGGCCTAGATAATAACAATACAAAGGTTCAGCAATAATATCATTTTGATTCCATCACGTTTTCTTACCAAAAAACTGGTACCAATGTGATCAATTTTGGTGCAAGTTTTTCGGTAAGAAAACGTGATAGAATCAAAATGATATTATTGCTGAACCTTTGTATTGTTATTTTGCATAACGACGTTCAGTGATTTTATATCTTCAAAAATGTTGAATAGTGCGAGCGAGAGGGAGGTTTGACCTGACTAGTCGCCTTAAGAAACTGTAGCAAATCATAATCAACAATCCTCCACGCTAGATTCTCTACTGTTATGTACAGCTAGCAGCACGTAAGCCTAGAGCTGAACGAAACGTCTGCGCATAGCTCTCTCGCTCTGTCTCGCCTCTAGCTCCCATATGATACCTTACTTTTGACTTCAGCGCAATAACGGCCAGCGCAAGAGTTTCGTGCCGCTACTTGTATCAGTTTATATACACCATGGGACCATACACACAGCCACAAAATCAGCATATCACAAATTTGTCCTGCAAAGGTAATCGAATCTACACCTCTTGCATTCCAACCGGTTACCCGCACATTCTTAGATTACGGCAGTGCGAATTTGTACTCGAATTTTTTAACTATTTATTTTCATTGAGATTAAAATTGCTATCAAATAAAAAATTTAGTTTAATGGCCTATTACACCATCAAGTAACATCAAAGTAGGATAATTTCTAGTAAAAGTGACAAGATCGATCTTTATTATTTCATGTGGTATATTTAGATCTTAAAATTCATGAGGTCCGCATTATTCCGTCACTTTATCGCTTTGAATGCTGTAAACACAACTAAGGTAAGATAAGATAAGATAATTTATTTATTGTTTAACAATATATTATATTGAGATTACTTGATGATGGTAAAATAGGCTAAATTCTATCTTTAATCTCTTTAAATATAAATCTATTAGAGTCTCTCTAGAATACTCTAGTTCATTTGACAATAATCAATTAATTACACATATCTGCTCAATTAGCATTTTAGCTAAGAACTAGGTATATTTTCAAAATATATTTACATACGATAAGACATACATATCTGGTGTTTTCGTACAATTTATTGTATTTTATCTACCTAATATAATATCACTCATGGACTTTTCTATTCAAAGATATTGAAGGAGAGATTCTTTAACACATTGAGTGCTGAACTCCATGTTCTGCACTCAAAGGCCAGCAGTCAATGTGTTAAGTTAATTTTATAGAAGTATTTCGAAGGCAACAACAAAAAAGAATAGCATTTCTACAAGGCTCTAAAAATTTTTGAGCTTATTGTAAACATTAGCCTCTTTAATTTATTAATTATGAAAAATATTTTTTAATTTATATATGCAGGTACAAAATTATGTAAAGTATTATGATTTGAAAAATATGTTTCACATTATAATATTATAAATGAAAAATAGAGCGAAAGTTTGTGTGTATGTTTGTGATCACTTCACTCTGTAACGGCTGAACGGATTTGGTTGAAACTTGTAATATACATAGTTTATGACCTGGATTAACACATAAGCTAACTTTTTATCCGGGTACTACGCGAGCGAAGCCACGGGCGGAAGCTAGTAGTTAATAAACTTCTATAATAGGATACTTATGCACAAACAAAAAAATAAAAAGCTGACGATAGTGTTCATAAGTTAAGGTTTTAATTGAATAAAAAAAAAATCGGCTAAATGCGAGTGGGCTTCTCTACAACGGTACGGAACCCTTCGTGCACGAGTCCGATTCGCACTTGGCCGGTTTTTAAAGGATCTTCTATCTATCTATACATTTTAATGCACATGACTGTACTTACTCGACCCCATAAACATCGTTATTTTTTTCGTTAAAAATGCATCTTTTATTATAACAAGTTAATAATATAAAAGTAAAAGGTATGCAAATAATAAATTCGTTATTTTATCAAATTAAATATTAACATTGTAAAAACCGATGTAGCAAAAAGTTGGAGCATTTTGCTTGCAATTTCAAACAGAATTCCAATAATTTAATTTTTATTGAAATCAGGCACAGTTTTTTGTTTAACGCGTGCACTCCCTTATAAAAAATCATGGCGAAAAAAAAATTTGGTTGTCAAACCAATAAAAATCGATTTTGGTTTTCGTCTTACGATTAAAGAAGAGAAAAAGATGAATCATAAAATTCACTATGCTCTGAACGTCAACTCATAGGGCTGATCTCTACTTTCTTATGTCCATATATCATTTGCTAGAAAGGGATGCATACTATATCTCAATGCGATTGCTGCGACTTCGTACCAGGGCATTTCAATGAAACTGCATAGCACTTTATTCGAGCGCCCTGGTACGATTTTCTTTTTAAACTCGTTTGAAGTCGCATTGAGATAAGTATGCATCCCTTTCTAACTGATGAATTGATGATATTGGACATAAGAAAGTAGAGATCAGCCGTATGAGTTAATGTTCAGAGAATGAATGAATTTTAAGATTTCTTCTATGCTTTACTCATAGTTTTTTTATCGTCATCACTATGTATGTCCTGCGAATCAACCTATGTTTAACAAACTGTAACTAGTCGCCATTGTCACAATAGGGATGAAGAATAAAAAAATCTAATGAGTCCGTCATTTACATTATAAAAAAATATTGTACACGTATTTTTTTTGTCAATTAAACAAAAAATGACAAAGATATAGTGCGTTGAAGTTCCGCGTGACGTCACGGCTTAGTACACTTTTTACCTAGCCGTGACGTCACGAGCCCCCACTCCCGAACTTTGACGCTCTTTATCTCCGTCAATTTTTATTATTTAATAAATAAAAAAATACGTGTCCAATATTTTTTGTTGATCTATCTGATGGATTAATTAGAATTTTTTTTTTTGCCCTGTCGTTATCGCTATTGACATAATATACAATAAAAATACATTTTACAATAATCATACTTATCGATAATAAGCATAAATTATTCGAAACACTAGCTTTTCCACCCTTGGGAATAGTTCTTTTTTTCTGGATGTATGGTACTTTTTATCCTTTCCTGTCTTCATCATCATCAGCCTATAGCAGTCCACTGCTGGACGGCGGCCTCCCCTAGTGAGCGCCATTGCGCCCTGTCCTGAGCTCCACATCCAGCTTCTACCAGCAGCCTTTCGCAAATCGTCACTCCACCTGGCCAGAGGGCGTCCAACACTACGTTTGCCGAGCCGCCACCTCCACTCAACAACTCGTTTAACCCAACTGTATTGTAAACTTGTAAACACATAAAATACCACACCATTCTATATCAGTCCACTGCTGGACATAGGCCTCCCCTAGTAAGAAGGGAATTATGACCATAATCCCCACGCAGGGTTGGGGATTGCGGGATCCTAATCGCAGCCGACGCTGCTGCCCTTCGGTGGCCAGGGGATAGCTGTGTCGGTGTTTGGCTGCGTTATGCCGCAATCAGCCAGAGCCCCGTTTGTCTAGCACTTGCAAGTGAGGTAGGCTACGGAACCCATACTCAAATGGTTTGAAACCAACAATATAAACAGAAACATCGAAACAAACATATTTTAACGATCTGCTTTATGCTATCATTCGGTTTATTAATTGATCTCATAGTCCATATCTCCGCAGTACTCCGCTAAGAAGTCGAGGAACAGAGTGAACTTGCCAGCGGAAGATCTACTCCAGCGTGTTGACACAGCCTTCATACACGCCGACAAATTCTCTAGGATTGCCTGTTGACAAATATATTACACACATCAATAATGCAATTTTTATAAATTAATATTATTATAACATATAAGCTTAGCTCTTGTCGGTGTAGTGATGCAATATGGATGAGGACTCGGTAAAAAAATAATTCTAATTAGTCCGTCAGTTAGATCAACAAAAAATACTGGACATGTATTTATTTATTTATCGAATCAATAGAAATTGACGGAGATAAAGAACGTCAAAGTTCGGGAGTGGGGGCTCGTGACGTCACGGCTAGGTAAAAATACTACTATATCGTGACGTCACGCGGAACTTTAACACACTATATCTTTGTTATTTTTTGTTTAATTGACAATAGAAAAAATACGTGTCCAATATTTTTTGGATATGTAAATAACGGACTAATTAGGATTTTTCAGTCGTCTAGCCTATTCTCTCCACTTATCTCTTTCCATTGCTGTCTCTCTCACTTTCTTATACGAAATGACGGCGACCTTGTCTTTAAAGAAGTTAAATTTCTTCTTCGTATGAGCTAGTGACCAACTATGGTGTCGGAGTTTTTAGGCCTCCTGAAGGTCTCCGACATGGTTTAGCGGGTGAAGCCGGAACCGACATCCTAACGTGCCTTCCGAAGCACAGAAGCACTCAGATCTAAATGTATAATGTATACGGTGTAAATTAAAAACATTAAAAGTGTACTGTAATCTTCGTACTGAATAAAACAAAATTACTATACTTTGTATGCCATTAAACGGTCACCAATCCAAGTAGTGACCGGGCGGAGTGTTGCTAAAACAATACTACACTTGTTACATCATCATCATCAGCCTATAGCAGTCTACTGCTGGGCGGCGGCCTTCCCTAATGAGAGGCATTGCGGCCTGTTCTGAGCTCCACATCCAGCTTCTACCAGCAGCCGACACCAGATCGACACTCCACCTGTCCGGAGGGCGTCCTACACTTCGTTTGCCGAGCCATATACTGGCCATGATATTTACCCCTACCAAAAAGTTTTTTTGGTAAGAAAACATGATAGAATCAAAATGATATTATTGCTGAACCTTTGTATTGTTATTTTCTAGGCCGTGAAGGTTTGCTATTTTGCATAACTACATTCATTGATTTTATATCTTCAAAAATGTTGAATAGTGCGAGCGAGAGGGAGCTTTGACCAGTATAGTCGCCTTAACCCCAACTTTTACAGACCAGCCAATATCAGCCAATATCATTTTAAACACCAGACCAGCCAATATCAGTCCACTGCTGGATATAGGCTTCTAATAAAGGAGGATATGCCCATAATCCCCACGCTGGGCGTACGGGTTGGGGATCGCAGGGTACAGCTTTATTCCCATCAGCGGCCAGGGGATTTAGCTGTGCCACGGGCAGGTGGGGTTGGCTTAAATTCTTTAAATGGGGGTTGAAACCCAACCCCATACTTAACGTAACGTTTACATACCTGTGTCCAATCCTGTCTGTAAACAGCCAAGCATTGCTCCGTCAAAGAATCCTCAGACAGATAATCATTCTTCAACAGAAACACCAACAGCACAGCTAACGCTTCCCAAACATCACTTTGGTTGCACTTACAAACACTTAACATGACAATGTTCCTTGGGCACAATATCCTATCGAAGAACTCTAGCAATTGTTCGTTTGACTCTTCAATTTCTTTTTCTGCTTGTGTTTTTGTAACACGTTTCGGTGTTTGAGATCTTGAACTTTTTGATTCTTCTATAGTATCTTTTTGTTCTATATTCTGTGTTACAGAATTTTTTGTAACACGTTTTGGTGTTATTGTATGAGATTTTGAATTTTTTGACTCTACAATAGTCTCTTGTTCTACATTTTGTGTTACAGAATTCTTGGTAACACGTTTCGGTGTTATAGATATTGAAATTTTCGAATCTTCAATAGTATCTTTCGGTTCTACATTCTGTGTTACTATAGGAGTTTTTGTAACACGTGTATTCTTTGATATAGCTTGACTTTCTGTATTTTGACTTGAAAATGAAACATTAACATCGTTCAAATTCCCTTTTGAGTCATCAACGTCACAGTTTTTGGATTCGTCGTCGCTAATCGGTGTAGGTAGGCGATCGTCCGTGAAGTTTCTCAGTTCTGGCGATAAGTCCTCCCTTCTTTCCATTATAGAAAGGTTTTCTGGTGTATGATGCTTTCTGTCGGGAACACACGTGTTCCATATTGTGTGTAATTTTAGAAGAAACGATTCGGTAACTTCCTTCGGTTTTCTTGATACTGAAACAAAAATATAATAAAGAAATTTCAACCATAACGTCTCTTGGAGCGGTGGCATAATGTTTATTAATTTTTTTAGGCTTATTTATTTTGTTATTTTATAAAAAAATAAAAATAATAATTGATTTCAACATTTATATTATAATTTCAAGTAATTAATTTTCTTATTTTAATTTATTCATTTAGTAATTTTAATAAAAATATTTTGTAAGTTCAATCATTCTTATGTGGAAAATTGATGTTTTCTTATTATTTACTTATATATGGACTATGGTCGTAAATAACGATTTATATTATATGATTTATTTATAATTGGTGTTCAGGCTGACGTCTTGTAAATTATAAAAGCAAGACATATTTTCGCAAGTCATCCAAATGTCAAATTAATACTGTGTAAACGTCATTTGATTCAAGCAAAAACCATTGTACGTAAAGCATCTGAGTCAATTAATATAATCTTTATTATCATAATCTACGTATTTTATTTGGCTCCATTATATCCGCTAAAGATACAACAATTGGACAGTGCGTTTGCTTTAGATATAGATGCGGGTTCAGGTCCTATCTGGTCAGAAAATTCTGGATAGCATTTATAATTTATTTTGAACCGCTAGGGTAGGGCAGATGTAGATATAGTTACCGTAGACGAGGCACAGGTCCACACTCAGCTGCATGAGCGCGCGTTGTGTCGGCGCGCGACAGAACACGTTGGAGTGAGACGCTGCGCCTGCGCACGCCGCTAATGTATGTGAGATGTCGCCAGTCGCCTCATCGTCTAGCAGGAGGCAGATATGCTCCTAAAATACAAAACATTCTTTATAATCTAATTTCATAGGAGAACTAGCGACCCGCCCCGGCTTCGGAAGCTAGTTATACAAATAAACCTTCCTCTTGAATCACTCAATCTATTTTAAAAAACCACTCAAAATCCGTTGCGTAGTTTTAAAGATCTAAGAATACATAGGGATAGACAGACAGAAGGGATCTTGTTTTATACCATGTAGTGATAGTGAAATTCAAACGAAAGTAGAGACTGAAAAATGGCAGCAAATTAAAAAAATATTAGCATGGCAAAGCAACCACACAAAAAAGACCTTACGCCGTGATCTTAAAAAACATTGAGGAATAAAAAAAAAAAAAAAAATAAGTATATAAATAAGTAAATAAGAATAGTAAGTAACTTTGTCGCCTGAAAGTATGGGTTTCTTGCGATCTTGTTTATGATGATAAATAAATTGACTTTGTCAAAAATCGAAAAAACCGCGAAGAAATTATTTTATTTTCAAAGAAGGCCGGTCATTTCAGACCTGACCATAAATGGAAGCGACTAAAAATGCGAATTATGTAAAAATATTCTTGATAATGGAGTATTGAAATTATAATTAATAACTTTATTTATTAAAGCCGGAATACTTAGTAAATTAATAATAATTATTGATCGCAATACGCTCTATCATAACGTATCATGGTTATTGAACGCACTCTCACCCACATTGTGCATCTCTCGTCCCAATGTCAACCGTCTAAAACAAATCTGCCACTAACAAAGCACGCGTTTGGTTAGTTTTTGTTTAATGGCGCCAGTGTCCTAATCGATCGTAACCTAAAACTATAAAATAAATACCCAGAAAAATTCTCCGGCTTTAATAAAAAAAACGATTAATTGAACATGATATCTTGCAATAAGAACTAGCAATTAGGACATAGGTAATTTCTAGACGCGACATTTTATGGTCAGGTCACAGGTCACAGGCTGTATGAAACTGACCGATTTTTGGCGATTATAACCCTAAAGGACTAGTTTTTCAATAAACTTTCTCAGGACGTTTTGAAAATAGATTAAATTTGCTACAATATGACACTAGATCTGTAGCTGTAGACCCAATAGTTTCCGAGATTAAGGCTTTCAAAGTTTATCATTTTTTTTTTGCAATTCTGTCGTTCTGGATGAATTTTGACCTTTTAATTTGTTGAATTTTTACTATTATGCCACATTAAAATTCTGGTTTTCCTTATTCTTTTGGAAAAAGTCAAAGAGTACCTACCTCAAATGACGACCAGTATGAAGAATATTAAAAGATTGCAACGAAAGAAGTGAGTCAAAATTATAGAAAATGGTGTTTCGTGTTTCCTACATACCTATCCGGAAAACAGGCATAATTTGCCTATTTTTTGATTCAGTTAAAAAAACCTATAAAATAGTACATTATTATTAATTGAAAGTTAGTGCATTTCATAAGAGCGAGATACGATTCGTTATTATTATAGTAATTACGCGCAATTTTTGTTTTATACCACACTGAATTTAGCCTGCTGAGCATAGCATGTGGAAACCCTAAGTATTGCCATGCAAAAAGTTACAAAAAAATCGAATGTCTACTTTCTTTTGACAGAATGTACGATTCACACCTCCAGCGCGCATCGAAGAGCATCGAACCGCATTTTAAAACATGCTAGAGGAAATTAAAACATCCACAAAGCAGTTAAGTTCCTTATTTGCATGCAATATCTTACGGATCTATTTATGTCAGTGTTTGACAAAGCTCAAAGCTGCGTAAATTGCATGCAAATAAGGAATTTAACTGCTTTGTGGATGTTTCAATTTCCTTTAGCATGTTTTAAAATGCTATCCGATGCTCTCAGACGCGTGCCAGAGGTGTGAATTGTACTTAAGACACCTTTACGTTTTATCAGTTTGGTTGACGTCCACTGACTATTTTGTGTCCTTGTCATTTGTATGGGATTGTGTGACAATGCTCCATTAAGGTCTTTCGCTAGCAAGAATATCAAGTTGAACACGTTTTCCTACCATAAAATTTGCACCATAATTGATCACATTGGTACAAGTTTTTTGGTAAGAAAACGTGATAGAATCAAAATGATATTATTGCTGAACCTTTGTATTGTTATTTTCTAGGCCGTGAAGGTTTGCTATTTTGCATAACTACATTCAGTTATTTTATATGTTCAAAAATGTTGAATAGTGCGAGCGAGAGGGAGGTTTGACATGTATCGTCACCTTAACATGTTTCGGTGGATAGACTATAGGAGGTAAATACGCCCGGGTCCAGTTTACCTTCAAAGTGTAAGCACAGTGGCCGGGCTCTCGTCGAATTTTAACAGTGCCATGTTCAATAACGTTGACGTACGAGCGTTCGTCACTCCCATCTCATTGAGAGATATATAACTGACAATGTCTTCATTTCTGAATCTATTATTATACACAAAACTTATTGACTACTAGGTGTAAATTCATCAAGGGCCAGTTTATCTTCAAATGTATATCAAATAGAGCAGGGAGTTTAGTTGTTCACTTACAGGTCAGATCGACCCTTATACCTAAATAGGATGAGTTGACTATGAAGGTTAATCTCACCCTTCATAGTCACAGGGAATGCAAAGTTTAACTTCAAATATCTACCGAAAAGAACAAGGAATATTGAAGCTGGAACAAGAAACTTTCTTAAGTGAGTTGACTTTTATATCTAAATAGAGCGAATTGGCTACTGGAGGTAAATACGCCCGGGTCCTATTTACCTTCAAATGTCCACCAAATAGAACAAGGAATATTGAAGCTGGAACAAGAAACTTTCATGGGCGAGTTGACTCTTATACCTAAATAGGGCGAGGTGACTACTAGGTGTAAATACGCCCGGGTCCAGTTTACACATCTCATTGAGACTCGCATCTCATTGAGAGATGTATAAGTGACAATGTCTTCATTTCTCATTCTATTATTTTACACAGAGCAAATTGACTACTGTAAATTCACCAAGGGCAAGCTAACTTCCGCCCGCGGCTTCACTCGTGTAGTTCCCGGATAAAAATTTGCATTCAGGGCGAGTTACCTAAGCCTAAAAAGGGCGAGTTGACTACTAGGGGGTAAATACGCCCGGGTCCAGTTTACCTTCAAATGTATAAGCACAGTGGCCGGACTCTCGTCGAAGTTGAACAGTGCCGTGTTCAATAACGTTGGCGTACGAACATTCGGAACTCTCATCTCATTCAGGGACAGTAACGTCTTCATCTCTGACTCTATGTCTTTGCAGAGCACCGCTGTCAAATAAAAATGCCAATTTTATAATCTTTAATTAATCTTTAATTAAATGGGGGTGTACGGGGTTCCAACCTCCATCTTCGGAACCCAAGCCAACCTCACCTGCACGTGGTGCACCCTGCTAAACAACGAACGTGGCTCTGGCGGCCGGCTGATTGCAGCATAGCACAGCCTACATCGGCACAGCTATATTCCCTGGCCACCGACGGGCAGCAGCGTCGTTGGTGCGAGAAGCTGTGCCCTGCGATCCTCAACCCGCATGCCCAGCGTGGGGATTATGGGTATATCCCCCCTTTATTTGGGGAGGTCTATGTCCAGCAGTGGACTGATATAGGCTGGTGTGGTGGTGGAATTAAATTCGGTACTTTTATACAGTACCATTAGTACGAATTGAATAATACGGAAACATTAACAGTTTTCGTTTTCGAGCTCAATTTTAATGTACGTTTTTGGAAACTACACAACATATTATAAATAGAAACTGATGGAACAGCGTTCGTAATGTAATCTTCTTACAGATTGCAATGTTTATCACTCGAAACAGTAAGGTAAATAACGTTAAAAGGTATTTTAAAATTGAGCTCGAAAACGTAAAGAATGCAAGTTTTCGTTTTGTGTAACTCGTACAAGGGGTACAGGTGTTAGATACTTTTGTTGAGGTGTAAGATATTTTTATATGTGTTAAATACTTTTATGTAAGTGTAAGATACATCTATAAAGTTGTTAGATACTTTTATACATGTGTTATATACTTTTATACAGGTGTTATATACTTTTATAAAGGTGTTAGATACTTATAAACAGGTGTTAGATATTTTTATAAAGTTGTTAGATACTTTTATACAGATGTTAGATACTTTTATACAGATGTTAGATACTTTTATAAGGGGTGTTAGATTCTTTTATACAGTTGTTAGATACTTTTATACAAGTGTTATATACTTTTATACAGGTGTTAGATACTTTAATCAGTGTGTAAAGCAATCTGAATCTATAAAAGGTCACGCTGGCCCACCTGTGGTATTCCAATGATCATCAATCCAGTTGCTGAGTCTATTCCTAGCCGCCCTGCACGCCACACTGAAACAATTGTACGTGTTTAAAGCGACTATACATGTCAAACCTCCCTCTCGCTCGCACTATTCAAAATTTTTGAATATATAAAATCACTGAATGTAGTTATGCAAAATAGCAAACCTTCACGGCCTAGAAAATAACAATACAAAGGGTTCAGCATGAATATCATGTTGAATCCAGAACATTTTCCTACCAAAAAATTTGCAATTGGTAAGAAAATGTGATAGAATCAAAATTATATTATTGCTGAACCTTTGTATTGTTATTTTCTAGGCCGTGAAGGTTTGCTATTTTGCATAACTACATTCAGTGATTTTATATATTCAAAAATGTTGAATAGTGCGAGCGAGAGGGAGGTTTGACCCTTATAGTCGCCTTAATAGGTAGCCGCTCAGTCTTTACTGGGTACTACTGGGTACTATTATAGTACTATTATAGTAGTTTATAAAGTGGCTCCAAAGCACTCTGGGTACTATAGTAATTTTGAATTTGCTACCCCTGGCATTAATATTTTTGTCCTGCTTTTCGTCATAGACTTAGCTGTAAGGTATGATTTTTGTTTCTTTCTCATTCACCGGAATTACCATTGCCAGGTGTTGCAACCTAAAAATATTCGATTGACTTACTTGTTTTTTTTTTTATAAATGCCATTTTCTGGGCTGACTGTAAAATTAAGCCTAAAAAATTCGAATTAGTCCGTCATTTACACTATCAAAAAATATTGGACACGTATTTTTTCTTTCGTCAATTATACAAAACATGACAAAGATATAGTGCGTTGAAGTTCCGCGTGACGTCACGGGTAAGTAGACTTTTTACATAGCCGTGACGTCACGAGCCCCCACTCCCGAACTATAACTTTGTCGATTTCCATTGATTTTAAAAATGAAAAAATACGTGTCCAATATTTTTTGATAATCTAATTGACGGACTAATTAGAATTATTATTTTTCTACCCAGGCATCATCCATATTAGCTTAAAGTATTTTATGTTCTATTCATTTTAGCTCTTAAGGCCTGACTTTCTCCATAAATCCAACCTGGTTTGTATACGCTCTCTCCGTAACGTGCTTCTCTCTATCTGTCCTACAAAAAATCTGTCGTAAAAGAGGTCGTGGGCCTAAGTCTAAGCCATTGTGTTACTTCAGCTGTTGGTTTTCCTTTATAAATAAATAAATAGTTACCTGTGTAGCGGCGCGGGCGCGGCGGGCAGCAGGGCTGCTAGAGCAGCACGCGTGCGGGCTGCAAGCCCAGCGCGCGCGCTCTCCACTGCTGTGGCCCGCAGCTGCTGCAGTTGGGCGGCGTAGATCGACGTCACTGTCGACAGTAATGCGGCCTGCGGAAAATAGGGATCACGAATGAAAAATTATAATGAGTCCGTCATTTATATTATCAAAAAATATTAGACACGTATTTTTTCTTTTGTCAATTATACAAAAAATTACAAAGATAAGAGAGTTGAAGTTCCGCGAGACGTCACGGCTTAGTACACTTTTTACCTAGCCGTGACGTCACGAACCCCCACTCCCGAGTAAAGCTTTTTAACTCCGTCAATTTTTATTTATTTGATAAAATAAAAAATACGTGTCCCATATTTTTTTTTATCTATCTGACGGACTAATTAGAATTAGAATTTTTTTAATCATTCGTCATCTCCATTTTTCTCTGTTTGGTCGCGTTACGAATTGGTGTAAATAAAAAAAAAAGTGTACTTTATAGTTCCTACTGAATAAATTCATTTTGAATTTGAATTTCAATTATGTTCGCATGTGTACTTGTATTTAACCTATCTTAGTATAATAATATGAATCAACGTAATGACAATTTGTCACCTAGGTACGCCTAAAGACATAGACAGAAGAATCGCCAACACGTGGAAAAGATTTTGGTCTCTTAGTGAAGTTATGAAAAATAAAGACATGCCTATTAAAGATAAAAGAAAAGTTTATAACATGTGCATTTTACCATGTTTAACATATGGCTGTCAGACATGGGCATTAACAGAGAAACTAACAAACAAAATAACCATATGTCAAAACGGAATATACAGAGTGTAATCGGAGTAAAAAGAAAAGATAAAGTAAGATTAAACAAAATTTAAAATATAACAAAATTTAAAGATGTGAATAAAGTATGCAAAACACTTAAATGGAAATGGGCAGGATGATTAGAGAGAAAAATGAGAAATGGTCGAGAATGATAACAGAGTGGTACCCAAGGGACGGCAAGAGAAGTAATGGTCGACAAATAAAACGCTGGGAAGATGACTTGAAAAGAGTTGCCGGTCCAGAATGGATCAGAATCGCAAGAGACAGAGATAGGTGGAAGTATTTGGAGGAGGCCTTTGTCGAAGGACAAGCTGTTGACGGAAAACCGATCGCCAGTATAACTTAAGATATTTAATTGTAAATTAGGGTTAACAGTAATAAAGGCTTATTTTATTTTTTAGTATAATAATATTAATCAACGTAATGACAATTTGTCATTACGTTGCCTAGGTACCTGCAAGGTCTGCCTACCATATTGCTACCCTTAGACAGGGTTCATGTGAGATACTTATAATTAACATGCAATTACACCATGTGAAAGCGATAAATGCATTGCATTGTATTTTATTTAGTGCAATAAAGAATTTTCTATCTATCACCCTACATACAGTCACGCCTTTTTCACAGGGCGGTAGGATATATACCACGGATCTCCCCTTGCTATGCCCCTATTCTAACTGTCAAAGTTTGTAAAAACAGGACCGGTATTTTATCATTTCAGTGGGCAACTGAGTTACTAAATGCGTGCTCTGGAGCTACAGGAGCGGCAAAATCTCTAAAAACGTCAAATTGTAGTGCATGTTAGAAAAATGTCAATGGGAGTGGGTGAAAATGTATAACATGAAAATGGGAAAGGGAGTGGGAGTGAAAATGTATAACATGAAAATGGGAGTGGGAGTAGGGTTGGAAATGTTTAACATGAAAATGGTTATTTTAACTCAACTGTTATAATATCAAAGTTTGCAAATAAAGGTCGGCGGATTCGACTCGGAAACGTCTCGAACGTTTTAAAATACCCCCGCTGGCCTTTTTGATTATCTAATATTATGCGGAATATAATATTATACAGATACAAATTTTTATTTATAACACCAAGGTTACACGTCATTCACATACAAAAATGACAAAATAATAATAATAAGTGATAATTTATCTTTGTTAATTTTCTTTAAGTGACAAAAACACATGTCATAGAACACACGCTGTAAAAGCCAATCCCTAAGACGGTTTTTGAAAGCACCGGTCTTCTTCTTCTTCTTCGTAGTTCGCTAGTGACCAACTCTGGTGTTGGAGTTTTTAGGCCGTCCGAAGGTCTCCGACATGACTTAACGACTGAAAAGCCGGGACCAACATCTTAACGTGCCTTCCGAAGCAAGGAAGCGCTCGAATCTAAATGTCACTAAACGGTCACCCATCCAATTAATGACCGGGCGGAGTGTTGCTTAACCTAGGTGATCTTCTAAGGACACCGGAGTTAACCACGTGATCTGCTAAGCCGGAGTTAACCACGCCACGAGCTCTTCGGTAGATGCATCACGTATAGTGGTGGGCAGTCTAATTCAGAAACAACATAAACACAAAAAAGGTATATTAACTCTAGCAATTCAGTGACTCACATGATCCCTCCCATGTTCGCCTTGCAGCGTCTTCGCGACTTGTTCGTTCGCGCGCGTTCGCGCCGCCACGAGTTCGCGAGCGGTGAGTTCGCGAACGGCCGCCGATGTGACCCGCTCTATCACCATCTCTAGCACGCGACGCGTTGAGGAAGGCTGGGACTTCACCAGTTCTTCTTCTAAACGGGCCTGGAAGGGTAGGCAGGGGTAAGTCCATGTTTAAGGCGAATATACATGTCAAACCTCCCTCTCGCTCGCACTATTCAACATTTTTGAAGATATATCAAAAAATCCAAAAACGAGCCTCTATCTTAAGAGCTGTTTTGCTATGTGTGGGCGTATTTATAATAAAATTCCCGGTGATGTAAAAAATCTACCACGGAGACAATTTGAAAAAAAGCTAAGAATTTGGTTGACTGAAAAATATTATTATAGCGTATCTGAATTCTTAATTTAATTTATGCATTGACTTATTTGACATTTTATTTTTTAAATTTTTATGATTTATTCCAGTTTTTTTATATTATTAATTTTTGACATTTTTTTTTATTCATCTTTGTACAAATATTCAAAGTATAATTTAGGTTTGTACTTAGTTAATTTTATAGGTAATCTTTGTACATTTTTTAAATTTTATCAAATGTAAAGCGCCCTAAGCCCACCAAATTTGCAATACCGGAAAACGGTGAATAAGTCATGTACTTACAACTAGTCTTAAGACCTACTGTTACTTACACTTATATGCAAATAAATATCTTGTATCTTGTATCTAAAATCACTGAATGTAGTTATGCAAAATAGCAAACCTTCACGGCCAATAACAAACCTTCATGGCGAATAACGAATGTGCGCGAGTCTATCGTTTTGTGATGATGCCTTATGGGTAAGGCAAAACATTGTCGAATTTCAGTTGAGTTTTTATGAAACTCCTCAGAGAGAGTTGGCGGAATTTGTACTAAATATTTTATCTTTTAAATATCTTATATTACCATTGCCAACGTCACGCGTTTGGTACATAGCTTGATTCAATTTTTTTTACCTCATTGTAATTTAGTTTGTTTGACAAAATAAAATTTGGACTAAGGACTAAAGGAAATTGAAACATCCACAAAGTATTAAGTTCCTTATTTGCCTGCAATATCTACTTACGGATCTATTTATGTCAATGTTTGACAAAGCTCAAAGCTGCGTAAATTGCATGCAAATAAGGAACTTAACTGCTTCGTGGATGTTTCAATTTCTTCTAGCATGTTTTAAAATGCGCTTCGATGCTCTCAGATTAAATACCGCGTGATCTAATAGGCCTTTAAACAAGTACAAGATTTTCATTTATCATTTACTTGCGACACTTAAATATAAGCAACTGTTTAAATCATAGATATTTATGTTTAATTATCGTATTATTTTTTCCTCGTCCGCAATGTATTATGATGATATTTGATATGCGATAGGGTATTCAAAACCAAATTAGCCAGCCATATTAGGGCCCATAATAGAGACACAAAATAACTAGGGTCGCCGTCATCGAAATCGATGAGGAGGACTATATATATATATATATGATGATATTTAGGAAAGTATGTATATTGATATTATACACCACCGTCTGCTACAGTATTTTAAATCCTGTCCATCCAAAGGTTGTCTTGAAGAGATCGCTCTAAGCGATAAGACCGCCCATTGTACTTTCATTATTGTATATTGTTCTATTTGTTTTTGTCGGTGTGAGTACAATAAAGAGTTTTCTATCTATCTATTTAAATCAAACCTTACCTGCAACTCTTTCTCCTTACTCCTGGTCCTTGCCAGAGGGTCGACTGTCAAACTGACAGGAGTGATATGCCTGAAGCTGCCAACATCCTTCTGAACCAACTTACAAGTCGACAGCAACGTGTTAACATCCCTCAAACACGGGCATAACTCGAAAATCGATTCATCGACCAACTCAAAACTATCGATACTATCTGTCCCAACACTATTCTGCACTATATCGATTTGACTGCAATGGGGCAGATCGAAAAACCAACCAAGAATCGATTTTAGATAAATAATTGTATTTTTTTTCAATTGATTATTATTTTTTAGAACTAATTTCGTATGGTAGATATCTAGGAGTGTTTTTATGATGGCTTGATAGTAGTTTGTGTGTAGTGTTGTGTAGTCTAGCATAGATAGATAGTTCACTAGCCATGGGATAGTTATCGATAGCCGGGAGTTGTCTATCGCGTTTTGTAGTAGACCTTTTATGTCGATGGTTGGTTGGCTCTGAAAATTAAATAATTTGATTAGACACAGTTATACATATATAGTTATATAGTGAAATAGTTTGATGGGTATGTATTTAATTGATTATATATATTTCTACAAATTAAGACAAGCGCTTCCAAACATAATTTATAATGCGCACTGCTAAAATATGGAATCAGCTGCCAGCGTCTGTTTTTCCATTGACTTACGACCCTAACGGCTTCAAAAAGAGAGTTAATAGGCATCTTCTGGGGAAGCTCGCCCCATCGTCGACCTCATCCTTACCTATGCAAGCCTCAAGGTCAAGAACTGGCCCATATTAAATAAAAAAAATAGGTTTATTTAATTTATTACAGATTAAACATCTACACATATCTGACACACACTATCGCGCTAAGTACATAAATACATTTCCATTAAACATATTATTAATTATATTATTGGTCTCACAGGGTCGAGTGACTGTAGAAAGATTTCGGCAAAATACCATCGCCTAGCTACTTCTTCGTGGCGACGGATTAAGGCGACTATTCAGGTCAAACCTCCCTCTCGCTCGCACTATTCAACATTTTTGAAGATATAAAATAACTGAATGTAGTTATGCAAAATAGCAAACTTTCACGGCCTAGAAAATAACAATACAAAGGTTCGAGCGCCCTACGATTTTCTTTTTAAACTCGTTTGAAGTCGCATTGAGAGAAGTATGCATCCCTTTCTAGCTGATTATATTGGACATAAGAAAGTAGAGATACTTGATGCTGTGTGATATTGTCCAGTATTATTATATAGGTTACTTTTTACCCAAGTACCAAGCAAGCGAAGCCGCGTACGAAAGCTACTTACATAGTTCCTCAAAGCCATACTATTCTCCAACACTTTTTCTTTGGGCATCACAAAATTCTGTTCCTTGTTCAACGTAACTATATTATTGTTTTTCGTTGTAAGTTCGGTTGGTATCGGCGAGTAAGGCAGCGATGTGGTGTAACCCAGGAATTTAGCTAAAAGCACTAGTTTCTTAGCCAATTGTTGATATTCCCGAGTTATATCGATGTTGGCTGGAAACAAAAAACTTATTTGAATTAAAATATTTGACTGACTGGCCTCATAGCTTAGTTGGAAGTAACTCTGCTTCCTGAGTTGCAGGTCGCGGGTTCGATTCCCGCCCAGGACAAACATTTGTGTGATGAACATGGATGTTTGTTCTGTATCTGGGTGTTTTATAAGTATCTATGTATGTTTATCAGTCTCCGGTACAGAGTACAGGCTCTGCCTAGTTTGGAATCAGTAGAACGAAGGGTTGATATGATTTAAATCACTGATTTAAATCGCGATTAAAATCAAGTGTTTTTTTTATAAAAATCAATTATTTAAATCAATACTTTTTTTACCCGACTGCGTCAGAAGGTAGGTAATGTTTTTCGAGTGTTTAGATGTATGTAGACTTGGAACATTTCATGAGTAGCAGTGAAAAATCATATGAAATAAAATATCATACGTCACACCTGTTCCGTTCCTTAGCACAGACTGCTATAAATCATAGGTTGCGATTTCATGTTCGGGTTCCGAATTTGAAGTAACAGTGTCCGAGCATTTCATCTTTAGACATCCTCGACTCAGTAAAGCGAGACACGTTTATGGCTTTTATGGCGTGTAAGAAAGAGCGAAACATACTTTGCTGATGCGTCGTCAAACGATGTGATGACCTTTGACCGTGATTTGTTTTCAGAGTAGAATCTTTATAAACTCTAATCGTATGAACGTAAAGTTCTTTCTTTATTATAATAATTTGTAGCAGTACAAAATATTGAATTTAGGATATTTGAAACCAATTGCACTTCTCGCGCCATTTGTAATTATAATTATTGATGTACCTATGCGATTCGTTTATTAACCGCATGAATAATCTAATTTATCGAAATTGTTTAAGCGTGTTGGTGCGATTTGCGTGAACGTTCATTTCATCAGTAGCAAAACTTCACAAAACGTATCATTTAGGCTTTCGAAATGAAAATCATTGCCTGTGATATTTCACCTGTGAAATAGCAGTGATCAAAAATTATTTCATCAAATGAAAATGATTTAAAAGTAGCAATCATTTCCATGCCTGTATGTATGTATGTCAATTTCTTTGGCACGCCCTACAGCCCAATCGGCTGGACGAATTTTAGCTTGCGAGGTGTCGTTAAATTCGTCTTGATTGTGAGAGTGACACTGGGTACTTCGATGTTATAATAGCAGTCGGGTTTTTAAAATTTTGAAACAATTCACTTGTTACTGCGACAAAATCAGCCAAAATGTGTCAAGGGACTTCCCTTGACATAATAATAATAAATAATGCGGGACGTAATCACACAGCATCATTTAGCCCCAAACTAAGCAGAGCTTGTATTATGGGAACCACATGATTGATATACTACACATATATATATTTTTTGTAAATACATACTTATCATACATAGAAAACACCCAGACCCGAGACAAATATCTACAGAACATGCAAACATTTGTCCCGCAGCGGGAATCGAACCCGCAACCGTCTGCGTCTCAGGCGGACTTTCGCCCACTGCGTCACAGAGGCCGTCATATACATAAACTACAGCACGCACACACGTGTCCACATATAACTGGCTTCCAAATTAAAAAAGATCAGAATGGAAAAAGAAATCATGATTTTTATCAACTCTGCTAGAACGTATGTGAGATGTCCTGTAAATTTATTTATTTATTAAATAATATCCCAAAAGTTTCGACTCAGGCAAGATTGAGAGATAAAGCCACTTTTAAACTCCAACTAAATGTAATCTAACATATTACTAAAATATTAGTAGATAATCTGTAAAATAATGTACTCGTATATATTTAATGACGTTGCCAAGTGTTCTTATAAGTTCCTATGGTTTTGAAATAAATTGAAATTGAAATTAATTAGAACCCGCGAGCTTCCCATAAAGTGAGATAACATATTAAACTAAGATTTTCCGTGAAGTGTGGGGCAAACATTTAAAAAACAAAAATAAAAATATCAATAATATGAATTTAGCCCTAGTCAAACCTAATATGGTTTTTACAGTTTGTTAAATATGGGTTGATACGCAGGACATTGACACTAGGTGAATGTTAATGTCAATGCCAATGTCCCACGTATCAACCTTTATTAAACAAACAGTAGATAATGGTAATATACAAAAAAATATTTTGTGTGTTCATAAATAATTAAACCACAATAAATGCGAAAGTGCGCGGGTGTGTGTGTGTGTGTGTGTGTGTATGTTTGTCCCCATTCAACACAGTAACGACTGAAAGAACTAATATATTCAAAATTTCATCTAAACCAGATGAAACTTGGAATATATTAATTCCGAGCTTCATCCATATCCGCCTTTGCGGAGTTGTGGGAACAACACCTACACAAATACACCCACACCCACACCCATACACACACACATACATATAAAAACTTTCAAATTGAAAATGATGTTATAATACATACCGTTTCCCCTGTCTTCGACTGCAAATTGAGCAGAATCTGCGGCCACTATTTCCGTCGCTATTGCGTCTTTCAAATGCATCCGGAACGATTCGTGCTCCGCGTGCATTATGAACTCTCTGCGAACGTAATAAAGACTATACAAGATAAGATAAGAGAAGGCTCCCCGCACACGACCGACTTTTTGTAGGACAGAAAATCGGACAGTTAGGGAGGAGCAGGTCATGGACAGAGCGTATATATATTTATGGAGGAGAGTAAGGCCTTCAAGAGCTACAATGGTTTGAATTGAACTGTACGTATTGATATAAGTATTTTATGTTTTATAACTCTTTTTTCGTAAAGTTCATAGTTTTAAAAATTCCGAAAATGCAATTGTTTTTTTCTTCAAAATAAACCTATACTTTCCTCAAAACAAAACCTTCTTACTACAAAAGAATAGCCCTGCCCTGAGTGAGGTAAAATTTTGCCCCAACCCGTATAGTTTATCATTGGATCACTAACTTGTAAAACATCTCATTGGAAGTGAAACTGGGGAGTCTGTGGGAGTCAGGCGCGGACGGACAAGTTAGCCGACGCTGCAGCTTACTGAGTTTCGATTCCTGTAACAAAAACAAATACAAATCAATTACTACAGAATATAAAACAAGTCGGTTTTTTTTTGTGGTCGTTGGATGCCTCTAGATCACGAGGGTGACATAGATAATATGAATATTCAAATTAAAAATTTAATATGGCAACTGTAAGAAGCGATTTTCAATTAACAATGAACTAAAAAGTAGGTACTAAACTGGCTACGTAGGTACTAAAAACATTCTGAGTATGCAGTCGGGTTTTTTTAAATAATTCAATATTCAATTAATAATACACTACCTGTGTGTTGGCCGGCAGACACTCGGCCAGCATATGGTTGAGGAACAGCTCAGCTAGATGCGCATGGTTGGCCGGCGACGAGCCGAGAGTCGTCAGCGCTTTCAGCCGAGCTCGAAACGTGCTCTTAGACCCACCTGTGGACTGAGTCTCTACGTACCATCTGGGAATAACATACAACATTCTTTATTGCACAAGATGAAACAAGTACCTACACAGACTTAATGCTTAATAGCTTTTTTGGGGGGAACAGGATAGCCCACACACACTCTCACACAGCGAAACACACTTACACTCACCCAATTTGAATTACATATTATTTACTGTACATACCTAGCTTAAACTTCTTGTCTTTTATAACGTGTCAGTGAACTGTACCCAGTCACATTATTAATAGTGGATATGGAAGAGTGGGGTCTTATAACACAAGCATTGTCTGCTTAAAGGAAGATCCCAACCTAGATACACATTTATGTAAAAGGAGAATGCCGTCTGATGTATGGCGCTCGTTACCAAGACTAAAGTGAGTGCGTCAAAAAAATATCCAATAAGTTTTTAGTCGATACTACTGAAAAAATAATTAAAAATGAGGGTTATTGCCATAGTAACACTTTATATTAATGTTTATTGCCATAGCAACGTATATATCATTGGTTGTTATAGTCTAATGGCGGCGTGCAGCGGAAACCAAATCAACAAAATATTTTTTTTACTTGATTATTAATCGAGTCGGTGTGTAAAACTAAAGAAAATGTTAATGTCATTTATAAAATATAATAATTTTCGTGGGACACGTTCGGTTTTGACGCAATTGGTAAGGGTTCTCGGCATTCTCCTTTGTTACAGCAATAAATATATTTCTATTTCTATTTTCTTACCTTTTGTGGACAATAGACAAACATTTAATTAGAGATGTTCCGACTAGTCGGCGATTAGTCGGTAAAGCTGATTATCCGGCCACTTTCGAAGTCAGCGACTATTCGACAAAGAGCGCCGACTACCCGGCACTCTGCTTGTAGGTATTTCTTAATCTGAATCGAAATTTAACGACGATTTCTTTTTGACGTGACAAAATTTTTATTGAGCTTCTTCTCTTTGCTGCACCAAAACAATATTGTGTTTATCTACATCTACCCAACTTACAAACACCAGTAAATTGGCAGTCTATAAATCAATCATTAAGCCTATTTGGACATACGGCATCCAGCTATGGGGCTCTGCTAGCCATAGCAACATCGTAATTTTAGAATGATTTCAGAGCAAGACCATAAGAAACATGTTAAAAATACCGCAGCATATAAGCAATAGATATATGTACATGGACATCAAAATGAAAACAATAAAACAAGAAATAGAGGCCTACAGCTCAAAGTACCAAACACGACTGACTAACCACAGAAACCAACTCGCCACTCAACTGCAGGGATCTGGCAGCCTACAATTCACCAGACTGAAGAGACAAAGTATCCAAAGTGTAGCGGATAGATTCGCAGAGAACTAATGAGAGAAAGTCACTGGAAGAATCTTTCTACGAACGACCTAAATTCATTATAAGACAGCACATTGGATTATTGTTGTGAAAAACAGATTGCCAAGTCGCAGAATATAAAATGCAGAAAAAAATCTACATCTACACTAATATTATACGAGAAAAAAATTTTTTTAGACCGTCTTTGACGTACGCAATCCATCTAGTTTAGTTCCTAAAGGCTCACCTAACAATCTCATAGAACATGTCCCGTTGCTTCTTAAAGTTGTGGAAGGCCTGAGTGCCGGGGAAGTTGTCAGCGCTGTCAGTTTCCATGTTGTAGCAGACGACGGCTGGGGGCCGGGGGCCGGGGGGCGGGGGGCCACTCTCGCAGCGCAGGCAGTAGCAGTTCAACAGGAACTTGGCTAGGTCAGGGTAGAAGCTGCGGACCTTTTTGTTTTCACCTGTACAGATAAATATTATAATTAATATTACGTTTGACACACTAGCAGCTTGAACTGATGAAGTTTTGCAAAATCTAAGATTTGATTTGCTAAGTTTCTGTGGGAAAAAGGTTCCTGTTGGGAAATAGAGTCAATTGAGACCAACTTGTTTTTTTCACAAATATCATTTTCTAGGCTGAATGTAGATTTTTTCAAAAATCCAAAAATCAAGTTATTCTCGTCTTCAAAATAATCCTATAGTTTACTCAGAACAAAACTTTCTAACTACAAAATAAAAGGTATCTTCCCTCATTGAGGTTCAATTTTGTCCCACCCTGTAGACATTATTTCGGTAATATATTTATTTATTAACCTATTGCATAGCTTCTATCGAGGGCCTTGAGCGCGGGGACCGAATCCAGAAATTCCGTAACGAAAAAAAACGTCACGCTCCCCACTCCGACGGGCACGGAGGTGTGGCTTGAAGGCCGTGCATTGTCTAACGTCGTTTCTTTTCGGCAGTCTTCGACACGGTGTTTGTGTGCGTGCAACTAGACGTATTGTACGACTCTACGAAGCTCGCACGAATCGAGACGATCACCACGCTCAAAAAGTGTAACTTGAATTAATATCAAAGAAAAAGAAATACTGCATAAATAAAATAAATAAATAATTATAATTGCATAAGTTGATACAAAATGCTATGCAATAGCTTTACCGCGGCAGTCCCCGAGTGCCACACGTCTTTTTATATTAGTTTATAGATGAGCAGCTTTTGCTGATGTGTCTACATCACACAAGTTGAGAGACAAATATCTGCAAATTATGCAAACAGTTGTGCCGCTGCGGTAAATGTTTTTGTATTTGAACTTACCCAAAGTTTTCAAAGAGCTCTTCTCCAGTATAACTTCTAAGGTTGTTCTTAAGTTCCACAATGATTTGACAGCGAAATACGAACTATTATGTATTGACTTTAATAAATAATCGATATTATTCTCCATTAGTTGACTTTCCACATTCAAATAGTCATCCTCCAACTGTTTCGATATTAGGATAGATATTAGAAAATATACTTCAGTTATTACACTTAGTATTAGATTGTTTTTTAACAAATTATCGTAGATTTCGATTAGCAAATCAATTTTGTCTTTCGATAGTATTTTCGTAACATCTGCTTTGACGTAAGTTTGGTTCAGTTCAATAGATTCCTTCTGAGAAATTTTTATTTGAGGCATTATGGCTACTTTTTGCGGGGCTGTACTTAAGATGTTGAATTTGTCCATTAGTTTATGCCGTTCCTGCTTTAAGATGTTGCGCTCGACTTCAAAACTGTTCGATGTTTCTTTTGGTTGGAATTTCTTGAATGATGTGTCTTCTAGAGCTAGCGGAGAAAGTTGATTGAAGCATTCTGGGTTAAAACTATTAAGTGATAGACTTTTTTGCGATTTATCTATATTAGTCGGTTTTATTCTCTTCTTTTCTCCTCTTAATGAGCTTGATTTTCTAGCACCGATTTCAGGAAACATTTCCGAATTACTCAAATCTAACTCTATGCGCTCCTCATTTTCGTTTGAGATGTTCTTTTTAGTTTTTTTCTTGGAGCTTTTAGTAGCAGTTACAAGAAAGTCACCTAAACAGCTTTTTTCGTGAGATCTCGAGTGCCTGTGTGTTAATCTGGGTGTGTCGCACCTTTCACCATCTTTGATGTAACTTCTTGGTGTAACAGGACTTGAAAGCGGAAGATTCGGGTACTCCGAAGCTTTCACTCCGTTCTTTAATGGTGTACTTGAGATAGCGATTCTGTCAATGCTAATGGAGAGTCTTGACTCATCGGAAGACACAGATAAGTTACTCGATAAGGAGGTTTCTTTGCGGTCTTCAGGGAATAGTTTGGTTTTGACTTTCCGTCCAGGTCGTTTTTTATCTCGGTTTGGTGATTCATGACTTTTCTCAGTTTTGACGGAGAGACTGTCTCGGTCATCACTGGTTGGCTCACTGATGGAACGGTGGTGCTGTCGTCTTGAGCTGTGTACCTTTTCAGGGGTGCTATTATGAAGAATTTGTAGTGCATTGCTGTTTGTTTGTAAAATTCTGAAAGGATAAATTCTAATTATCATGGATATATATATTTGAAGAGGTAAATATGTATTTACTATACATATTTACCTCATACATATTTACCTCTTCACGCAAATGAATTTTTTTGTTGTTTTAAGGTAGGTACCTTAATAATGGCAAAAACTGGGTGTAAAACCTTACCTATCAGTCTGATTCCTCAAGTACGATAAGAAGCAAGCAACAAACTCGCTTTTCTTACAGCATAATAGAATACAATCGTCCTGAAAATAGATGAAAACGTAATATAAATTAACTTCGATGGACGAGAGTTAACAACATTGATTTTAGGTTACTGACCTCGATTGTTTCGTTATTTAGCCATTTTATCAATAGCACCCTATCTAATTTTTCATTCAGAACACTTTCTATTATTGTCTCAGGCATTATTATAAAATAAATCGCATTGAAAACATTAAAATCGATTTGCTGCGCGCTCAAAATCAGACGTCATTTTTTATTTAAAAAAAAATACAATTAAAAAAAAAAATAAGCACTGACTTTGGAAGCATTCCATCTTAGTCGATTATTTGGTCGATTCAGGCTTGCTACAAGTGGCACAACACTACGTGACATTGACAGTCACTGACAACCGATTGACATTGTCTGTGCCACTCTAGGTCTGTGGTGTTTGTTTGTTTTGTTTTAATTGTGCGATTCCAATCCATTCCATTTGCGAATTTTGGTCAAAATTAAATGAATTTATGAATTAGAAAATGACGGAGCCGTTACTTTCCAAAGGCCTATGCCGCTGCTGTCATTCAGAAGGCCATTTCAAAAGCATGGAAGCGAGATTCCTAGAAGAAAATGAAGAAACCTATATAACAATACTTCAAGAGGCGTTCGCTATTGTTGTGAGTAAACAATACATTTTTATCCGTATAGAACCACTTGAATGACATGGTTTTTGATAATACTTGAATATGGAACAAGGACATGGCCCACCTGATGATAAGTGCTAACCCTCACCTTTGTCAAAGTACTGCATCTTGGGTGAAGCTAGTTTAGAACGTGTCCTAAGGTGCAACGCTCTGCGTCCCATCAACTTGAGGCATAACGTGTTCGCCTCTTGTGCCTGTAATGTCACCAGAACACCCTTCAAACTGAAACACAGCAATGCTGCTTCACATTGAGGCATGTTGTTGAAGGCCGACATCATGGCATGATAATTTTGTCTGATATAATATGTGTTTTGTATGAGACAACATAATTTTTCTTATCTGCAATCAGTTTATCCAACTATGAGCAAATTGTTGGTGGGTTTTGGTTCAGAGTACAGTATAGAATCAGCTGCCAGCATCTGTTTTTCCATTGTCTTATAACCCTAACGGCTTCAAAAAGAGATTTAATAGGCATCTTCTGGGAAAGCTTGTCCCATTGTCAACCTCATCCTTGCCTACGCAAGCCTCGAGGTTGAGAGCTGGCCTGAACACATCAAAACCTGTTCTTCTCTTCAATAGATACTCTTCAATTTAGTCATGTGCATTTAGCTGCATGATATCTTTTCTTTTTAGTCGTCTCTTGTATGTAGGCTTTGTAATTTACACAAATGACATTTAGTATGACATTACATAAATGATAAATATATGGAGTACATTACATTACCTAAATGATAAATATATCAGCAATAATGAGCATTTAAAATCACAGCTGCCTTCAAGATAAAGAAACAGTGGAGCATGTCCTCTTACACTGCACTGCCACAAACGAAGACAGAGCCAAATCAAGGTTACAAAAGCTACCCGATCAGCATCAAAGCATCAAGAACTCTAGAGCAATGTTGCCACCAACCGAGAATCTTTCTCCGTTACTTTAAGAAGTTGTGTTGGCAGGGGTCAGGTTAGCAGGGTACAATACACCCCAATGGGGGATGTTAGTGCAGAACTTTTCCCCCCACCTCAAATTAAAATTCGAATGTAAATAGGATGATTATAATATTGATTTCAGTTAGCACCCGCCATCTCTAGCTCTTCAACCTCCACGATATGCAGTGAGTGTGATCGGAGGCTGAGTGACGCTGTACTGTTTAAGAGGCAGGTCCTCCGTTGCGAAGAACAATTCAACAATATCTACTTGCAAAGTGTTAAAGGTAATCAGCCATAACACCACCAGCATATATCAGTCCAGTGCTGGACATAAAATTTTTTGATAAAAATTAAAAAGCCCTTTTAATACTACTACTTTGGTACTAAATGTTCTTGTCTGTCTTTTCTATTCTATAATACCTATTAATAAAAAGTATGTAGTTTTATTTTATATCAACTTTTTATGAAATCAAATGTATCTAAGGTATAAATGAACTATGAACTATTCAGAACTGCATAGGTAGCAGTTTCAATTTTCTATAAAATTACGTGCAGTTCATTTTGCATTGAGTTTCTATCTCTCGCTACCCTTCTCCAATGGACATATTTTATGCCTCCTCTAACGGGGCGGCCTACGTGAGCGATCTGAACGCGGACGCGAAGCGGTGCGGTGCGGCGCGGAAACAACAAACAGTCGATAACTATTGAAGTTTCCTACGTGACCAAACGCACGCAAGCTGCGTTGCGGCGCGGCGTGAATTGAATCGAACGCGATCAGTTGTTTTGATATGCATATGATATATGGACGCAGGGTAGTGATTATTTATTTATTTATTAGTTTATAGACAAGTAGCTTTCGCTGATGTGTCTACTTTAATGTCTATCTGTTTTAGCACTGATTTAATTAGTTTAGTAACAGTTTGTGAGTTTGTAACCAGTTATACAGTTTATTCTTGAACGAGTTTATAGAGCTTCTACACAACAACTAGTTACAACTTCTTCTGGAAAATGATTTTTTGAATGTGTCTGTTTTAATGTTTATCTGTTTTAGCACTGATTTAATTAGTTTAGTAACAGTTTGTGAGTTTGTAACCAGTTATCCAATTTATTCTTGAACGAGTTTATAGAGGAAGCATTTACAACTTCTGAAAAATGATTCCAGTTTTGAATGATTATGTAGTACGATTCGCGTCGCACCGTATCGCCTTGAATTTGCGTGTCACTGCGTCGGATCGTTTCGCAATCGTCAGATCGCTTTGCTTTGAATCGCCCACATAGGACGTCGTGTAATAATCAGAGGGAAATGCCCCCATGCTGGGCATGTGGTATGGGGATCTCATGGCACAGTTAATCGCACTGCCGACTGCTGCTGCCCGTCGGCGGTCACAGGATGTAGGTAGCTGTTGCTAGGCTCTGCTTTGCCGCAATCAGCCGCCGCCAAAGTCTGTTTGTTAGTTAGAACGGTGCACCGCAGGTCAGGTTGGCTTGGGTTCCGAACACAGAAATGGTAAACAGGTTCTAGTTCTAGTATTTTAATATCTCGTCAGAATTGTAGCGGAATTGTACTAAATATTTTGTGTCATAAATATCATGTAATGGATTTCCGCAGTCACGAGTAAATTTTTTTTTTTTTACATAGTTTTAGAAAAATGTACCTCACTATGTAACAAAATACACGTATTTTGATTTGATTTGATTTGATTTAAATTTTTGTATCCATCTATTTTTTCAGATGACTGCTTTGATGAAGTCAAAGTGGAAAATTATGAGCTTGGAGAATGTAAGACAATTTTTATTAACTAATAGCTTCAACAAAAAGGCCAAGAAAGCGATTGCGGGACGAGCTCGAGGCCTCCGAGAGAGGATTGTGGGATATCTCGAAGGACAGAGATGGTTGGCGAATTTTGGGGGAGACCTTTGCCCAGCAGTGGGAAGACGCTGGTTGAAAAAAAAAATATCTTTAACATACTTAGTTATAGCTATTATTTATTATGTGTTATGTATAAACATGATATTGTATATATTTACGTTTAAAAAGTATATGTAACTTTCGTATAATTTTTGATTATTTATTATTTCAGCAGCACAGACCCTGGGTACGGCAGAGGGTCCGATAGACCTGGACGAGCAGCCGCTCAGCGTGCTGAAGGCATCTGATGACGGATGGAGCCACGACGCTCAAGAATATAGCGACGGTAATGGCCAAACTCAAACTTTTGTTAATTTGAAATTGAATGGTTTTTTAGTGTTTTTACTAATTTCACTTCTTCTTTAAAACTCATGAAAAATTTTTTTTTTTTACAAAACGTAAAAACTATCAATCTACTATATTATTATTATTTATTTATTTATATAAGGAAAACCAACAGCACTTAACAAATACACTAACAACTTATAAACAAAAATAGAAGGCCAATTGTAGGTTTCAAAGAAAACAACGAGCAAACATTGTGCAAGCTAAGCGATAAAAACAAAAGATCGAACAAAAAAGTAGGATTAAATATACCTACCTATAAAAATATATTTAAACATGTGAATATTGGGGGTGTACAGGGTTCCAACCCCTATCTTCGGAACCCAAGCCAACCCCACCTGCACGTGGTGCACCCTGCTAAACAACGAACGAGGCTCTGGCGGCCGGCTGATTGCGGCATAGCACAGCCTACATCGGCACAACTAAATCCCCTGGCCACTGACGGGCAGCAGCGTCGGTGGTGCGAGAAGCTGTGCCCTGCGATCCCCAACCCGCATGCCCAGCGTGGGGATTATGGGTATATCCCCCTTTATTAGGGAGGCCTATGTCCAGCAGTGAACTGATATAGGCTGATGTGGTGGATGTGGATGTGAATATACCTTACGCTATACAGCAGTTTGGAAGAAATCGCCACTTAAAATATATACATAAATAATTTCCAAAATGGTGGAGCATCAACCCAGGGGCAGGGCTCAAACGGTCGATGGCTAGGGCTGCAGAGAGAGAAACCTCCGCACAATGCGTGCTGAGTCCAGGAGAGCCGCCGCGTGTATCTGACCCTTGATCCAGCTGCCTAGCGAGACTCCTATGTACGATTCACACTTACTAGCGCGCGTCGGAGAGCATCGGAAAGCATTTTATAACATGCTTAAGGAAAACATCCACAAAGCACTTAAGTTCCTTTTTTGCGTATCCAGCATTTCAGACGGGACGTACTACTGGGCAGACCGGAGCTGTAGTTACAAATATTTACTTGTATTTTTTGTTACAGATGAAGACAGAAAGCCGATAAAGAAAACCAAAAGATTCTCTTGCAACTATTGCGAGAAACAGTTCACATATAACGGATCATTGGAAATGCATTTAAAAATACACACAGGTGAAAAATCATATATTTGCCTATTGTGCACAGAAACATTCCACACAAACAAAGATTTGACAAAACATTTTGGTTCCAAACACAGCGACGGTGACAACTATCCCTGCACTATATGTTCAAAAGTGCTAGACAAGGCGAAACTATTAAAAAAACATATTAATATACATTTTGATAAGAAATTCAAATGTACTGAATGCGAGAAGGAGTTTCAAAGAAAAAAAGGCTTGAAAGAACATATGAAAGTTCATACGGGAGAAAGAAATTACCAGTGTGCAGTCTGTCAGAAATCGTTCGGTCATAATCAGACCTTAAAATCGCATATGTACACTCATACCGGCGAAAAACCGTATATATGTGATATCTGCGGGCGGAGATTTCAGCAACGCACGCATCTCAAACGGCATATTTATATAATACATAATAATATAAAGGCTCATTCGTGTAGTATATGTAAAAAGAGCTTTTCATCTAAAAGCTATTTAGCTATACATGAAAGACAACATTCGGGTGAGAGACCATTTTCGTGTGAAGTTTGTAAAAAGGATTTTACCGCGTACACTACGCTAAAAGTCCATATGCGAGTGCATACCGGTTTTAAACCGTACGCGTGTAGTTTCTGCCAGCGGCAATTCGCGCAGATGGCATCTTTCAAGCTGCATTTACGAACCCACACGGGCGAAAAACCGTACTCATGTAAAATCTGCCGCAAATCCTTCTCAGACAACGGCTATTTGAAAATCCACATGCGCGTACATTCCGGAGAAAAACCGTTCGCATGTGATATCTGCAAGCGATGTTTCCGTGAAACTGGACAGCTGAAACGTCATATGCTAATACACAGCGGTATAAAACCGTATACATGTAAGATATGCAATAAACAAATAGGCAATTTATCGAAGCATATGAAGGTTCATAGCGACGAAAAACCGTATAGCTGTGATATATGCAATAAGCAGTTTTCTATTAATGGTAATCTCAAGATGCATATGAAAATACATGGTGGTAAACAGTTCTCGTGTGACATATGCTGTACGCAGTTCAGTCAAAGCTCTGGATTGAAACGTCATCGATGTGTGCATAAAGATAATAATATGCATAAAGATATGAATATGCTTAAAGATATTAATATGCAAAAAGATATTGATATGGGAAAAATTGATGGCCCATTCCATTTATGAGTGATATGCATTTTATGTGAATAATAATGTTAGTATAAAGATATTATAATAATACGTATAAAGATATTAATATGCAAAAAGATATGGATATGGGAAAAGTTGATGGCCCATTCCATTTATGAGTGATATGCATTTTATATGAATAATATGTTAGTATAAAGAGATTATAATATTACGTTTTAAGATATAAATATACAAAAAGATATAAATATTGGAAAAGTTGATGAACAGTTCCGTTTATGAGTGATATCATTACATATTTATTTTATGTATAGATAATTATGTTTAAAGTGATTAACAATAATAATACTATATTCAAAGATATTAATATGCAAAAAGATGGATAATTATCGTTATTTAATGGACAATAACATTTATGAGTGAAATTAAAAATAGTATTGATTTTATGATAATTATTATAACTAATATGTATGAATAATTATGAATTGAATATGCAAAAAAATAGGCTTGTATGGTGAAAGTTTGTGTAAACTACCATTATTTATTTATTATTTTCTAATAATAAGTAATCGTAAACATGAAAGATGAATATTTCTATTTTGGATACCTTAAACGAAATGACAGCTTTATAAGCAACATCATAGAGGGAGAAGTAGAAGGAAAGAGAGATAGGGGAAGACCAAGGATAAATTATATGAGCCACATTAAAGAGAAAGTAGATGTCTTGTCGTATAGGGAAGTAAAGGAGGCTTTGGAGAGAGGCAGATGGAAGGAACTGCATCAGAGCCTTCCCACATGGGCGATTTGCTCGCGCGAGTCAATCGCGGGTGTAAAATGCCTATCTGGGAAGGCTCTCAGTTGCGCCGCGAAGAGCTCTTAAGTTGACGATACATGTCAAACCTCCCTCTCGCTCGCACTATTCAACATTTTTGAAGATATAAAATCACTGAATGTAGTTATGCAAAATAGCAAACCTTCACGGCCTAGAAAATAACAATACAAAGGTTCAGCAATAATATGATTTTGATTTTATCCCGTTTTCTTATAAAAAACTGGTACCAAAGTGATCAATTTTGGTGCACATTTTTTGGTAGGAAAACGTGTTGGGTTCGACATGATATTCTTGCTGAACCTTTGTATTGTTATTTTCTAGGCCGTGAAGGTTTGCTATTTTGCGTAACTACATTCAGTGATTTTATATCTTCAAAAATGTTGAATAGTGCGAGCGAGAGGGAGGTTTGACATGTATAGCCGCCTTAAATAAATGATGATGATGATGATTTTTATTTGAAGTGAAAATTATATAATATAAACACAATAATATCACAGTATGAATACCTAGACTGTGATAATACTAACCTAAACGACATAATTAATATTTATTTGTACATCATGAAACTAACGTGAATTAACTCATTCATATTGAAAAACGGGAATTGTCTCGTACGACGGGATGCGGAGGGAGAGTGTCGCGTTCACTCTACCTGATGAAGACTCTCTTAACGAGTCGAAACGCCGTCGCTACCTTCACCGGTACGTGAAAATTCCCGTTTTTCGATATGAATTTATTTGTACCTTTATACTCATTACGAAGGCTGCGATCTGCTGTCGGCTGCTGGTAGAAGCTGGATGCGTCGAGCTGAGGACTGGGCGCAATGACGCTCATTAGGCGCTCAATTGCGTACATAGACTCCATGTTGTGTCGAATGGCGTTTCATAGAAATTGTATGGAAAACTTATTTTTAAACTTTCGCAAGATCTTACGATTTGATTTGGTAACTTCGGGAAAAGGGTTCCTGTTGAGAAATAGAGTCGATTGTGACCAACTTGTTGTTTTGGCAAATGTCATTTTCTCGGCTGACTTTACATTTTTTCAAAATTCTGAAAATGTAATTGTTTCTTAAGAATATAATTTTCTGAGAACAAAACCAAACTACAAAAGAAAAGGTGGCCCTCAGTGAGGTAAAATTTTGCCCCACCCTGTATACATATCTCATTTTGTTTTGTTAACGCTTTACTTAATATATTAATTAATTATAGTTCTGTGGTTTTGTCTTGTATTTTTTTACTGTGGATCTCGTGTCTGAATAATCAAATTATTTATTTATTTAGTTGTTAGCATTTTCGTTAGCTTTTGTATGTATATTTGTAACTTTGTAGGTAATCTCTGAAACTACAGAACCGATTTTGATATTTTTTTAAATCTAAAATCTACACTGTTCCTTTATAGTTTAATTGACTGTCGGGAGAGAAACATCATGCAATCGAAGTTGCGACTGGGTCGCCTAGTAGTTATTTTATAGATATATTATTATTGTATATATTACATTACATAATTTTACAGTATTATAACTTATTTATTTGTTTTTACGTTAAATTATTTAATGAAATCTAAAAAATGTACTAACCTACTTAATTTTTATACGTGAAATAATTCAATAATCTACATCAATTTAAGTGGTTTTTTTTCTTAAACTGTAGTTTTTATCCCTAAGAATGTCAATGTGTTACAGACTAATTAATTTACATTCCGGAACCATGGAACCCCTAAAAGATACCCTTGGGGGTACTTTGGGAACTAAGATTTAGACGTGGCACCCCCAGTTTAATTGGTGCAAGGTTGACCAGAAATATAATTAATTTTATCAATATGTAAAATATATACCTATTTATATATATTAACCTAGCTAGCACATTGCTATTAAAATGATAACTACATCCTGGTCGTGGTAATACACTTTTAATAAGTACAAAAAAATGTCGGCCATCTTTATTTTGTCATCCGGTTCCCGCGCATTTCTCCAAAGGAGATCGAAATGTCAAGATTTTGAAATGATCAAGGAAAAAGTTTGAACTTTTACCTGAATACTTCCTCATCGAAAATTGATGTACCTACTTATTAGTATAGTAGGTAAACTTCTGAGGTTTTCGCTCAAAGTTGTCAATTTTTTTTCATGATATTTATTGATGGAACAGGCACATACACACAGGCCCACCTGCTCGCACCGGGCGCGTAAAATGCTATTTACGGCACTGACTGTGTCCATACAAAAAAACCAGTAATGGAACGTTATCCGGTTTCCGTCATGAGGATCATTCACGTTTTTTGTTAATTATGCAGATTTGTAGATATAAAAATCAATATATATTATGTTTTTGTTTTTATAATAGTATAAAAAATGACCAAGATGCAGAGGTTTTAGTGTAAAAATTTCGCGGCTCGCTTCGCTCGCTGACTTCATTACTGTCTTTTGCATTAACGATTTCCTATGAATATATAAAAAAACACAGTTTTCTTTTCGTGTTTTGTTTGTGATCATAATAATAATAATAATTAGTATACCTAGGCAAAATAACACATTTATTTCGCGGCTCGCTCCGCTCGCCGATGAAAAATAATTAAGAGCATTGCCAAACACAAAAATTGCCCCCCCCTAAACGAAATCCTGTATCCGCGCCTGTTTCAGCCCACTGCTGGCTATAGGCCCTTTCTTCTTCTTCTTCGTATGAGCTAGTAACCAACTCTGGTGTCGGAGTTTTTAGGACGCCCGATGGCCTCCGCCATGGCTTAACGACTGAAAAGCCGGCACCAACGTCTTAACGTGCCTTCCGAAGCACGGAAGCGCTCAAATCTAAATGTCACTGAACACCATAGCATTATGTCGTACGGAATTTTGTTGTGGGGGAATGCTGCAGATATCAACACCATATTTGTGTTGCAGAAGAGGGCTGTTCGTGCAATTTATAATATGGGCCCCAGAGAATCACTTAGAACTAAGTTTAAAGAAATAAATGTTATGACAGTGTCGTGCCAATATATATATGAAAACTTAATGTATGTCCGAAAACATATTAACATGTTCAAGAAAAATAGCGACTATCATAATGTTAACACTAGAAATAAAGATAAACTAGCTGTTCCCACTGTAAGGCTCCATAAAGTTAGTCAATCTTTTAAAGGTATGTCTGTACGATTTTTTAACAAAATCCCAAATGATGTGATTAATCTATCTGTAAATAAATTCAAAAATGTTGTTAAACGTAATCTATGTAATAAAGCTTATTATAAAATATCTGATTATTTAGATGACAAAAAAGCTTGGGATGAAACTGCCTTCAACTCCATCAAAAACAATGTAATAGATATTAAGTACAATGACGTTAAAAAAATATAAGCCAAGCAGAGTTTCTTGCCAATTCTTCTCTGTTTGGTCACGTTACGAATTAGTGGTAAATTAAAAAAAAAATGACGTTTCAAAGTGTACTATACAGTTCCTACTGAATAAATGAATTTTGACTTTTGAGTCACCCATCCAAGTAATGACCGGCCGGAGTGTTGCTTAACCAAGTGGATCTGCTAAGAACACAGTGCCGGTGTTAGGCCTGCACTATGCCGCATTCAGCTGGCTAGATCCCTGTTTGTGCCCGTTTTGTATCTTTAGATTAGTCCAGTTAAATATGATTGTTATAGTAGGTAAGTTGTTTTCTTTTTAGGTACATTACTTTTGTAATAATTGAGATAGATTATTTGTGTAATTATGTTACGGGTTGTCATAGTCAGTCTTGGCTGAAATCCCCAGGTTTAAATAAAGAAAAAAAACCGCGTGCACCACGGGCAGTGAGGTTGGTTTGGATTTCGAAAAAGGTGGTTGCAACCTTCGAGGTCGCATCCTCACTTTATAGGCCTCAAAGATTTTAAACACGGACTGTCTTGAGTTGATTCTTTTCCATACAGCGACTTCTAACTTATAGATTCTCTTTAAGGGTGACTGGCAGCGATTCTATCCATCATCTTCTGAACCCTTTTTTTATTTGTCGGTGTGAAAATGCTTTACGCATGTCCGCAAACTCAGGGAGAGTTAGAGGGGTCTGTCGTGCTCTCCGCCGACGACTAGCTCTCGCTAGCTCGGCGGCCTATCGACTAAATACACAGCGTGTTCCTTCACTCACCGTAGTGCTAGTGCACCATCGAACCATTCATCGCCTGATGAAGGACTCGACGCTGCCCCAGCACTTGACGGAGTCATGGGGTCCCGGTAGGACATAGCTAAGAGAATTAGCAAGCTGAAGTGGCAGTGGGTTGGCCATATCTGCCGAAGAACCGACAACCGCTGGGGCAAAGTTCTTCAGTGGAGACCGCGGCAAACGTAGTGTAGGACACCCTCCGGCTAGGTGGAGTGACGATCTGCGAAAGGCTGCTGGTAGAAGCTGGATGCGTCGAGCTCAGAACAGGGCGCAATGGCGCTCATTATGTGAGGCCTATGTCCAGCAGTGGACTGCAATAGGCTGATGATGATCAATGACCATTGGAGACCCCAGCAATGCAGGGCTGGGGCTCCTCGCACCCATACCCTGCTGGTCTTCTTCGAGCGGGAGAAGGCGATTAAATTGCCGCCGCAATTTACTGGGACAACTGGGATCTGTCTCCCTTTGTTCGCTCCGCTATCTCCTTCTGCAAGATAACAGCTAACCTCACCTGCACGTAGTGAACCCTGCTGTATGACAAATGGGACTCTGGCCGGCTAATTGCGGCACAGAGCAGACTAACACCAGGACAGCTAGATCCCTTCGCCGTCGATGGGCAGCAGCGTTGAAGGTGCTAGAAGATGTGCCATGTGAACCTCAATCAGAATATCCAGCGTGGGGATTTTGCCTAAATCCCTATTCTTTAGGGGAGCTCTATAGCCAGCACTTGACAGATGTAGGTAGGCTAGTGAAGGCAATAGGTAAGGGTTTTTTATAATTCTTGAAGACGGAATAAGCACGTTGCCCACATGATGTTAAGTGGTAACCATTGCCTAACAAAATATTGCATCGTTCACGCATGTTTAACGCCTTTTCATCCATCGACTTCTAACTTATAGATTCTCTATATGGTTGAGCGTTAGTGATTCTATCCCCAATCTTGGGAACCCAAGCCAACCTCACCTACTCGTGGTGCACCCTTCTAAACAAACGGGGTTCGGTCAGCGGCTGATTGGGGCATAGCCCAGCCTCAAGCCGGCTTTAGACTATGGGATGTAATGTATAGATAAATAATAAATAGTAAATAAATAAATAATGCTTTACAATCACACAGCATCATGTAGCCCCAAACTAAGCAGAGCTTGTGTTATGGGAACCACATGATTGATATGTTAATTATTTTTTTTGTAAATATGTTCATATCATACGTAGAAAACACCCAGACCCGAGACAAATATCTGCAGAACATGCAAACATTTGTCCCGCAACGGGAATCGAACCCGCAACCTTCTGCGTCCCAGGCGAACCTTAGCCCACTCGTAACTCGTACAAGATGTATGATGAATAATAAAATATTATATCTCAAGATGTAATGTACATCAAAAGCCGGTTTGACAGCCTTCTCCTGACCGCCGACAGGCAGTAGCGTCTACTGTGTTCGAAGCAGTGCCCAAGCGTGGGGATTATGGGCATATTACCCTTCTTATTACAGGAGGCCTATGTCCAGCAGTGGTCAGTGGACTGACCTAAGGCTAGTGTTGTTGTTGAGGGCCAGTGTTAATTAGGTAGGTATTTATTTAACTCATCGCTTCTGCCAATCGCAGCTATAACCCTTTGGTAGGTACTAAGTACTAATTATTTAAGTTATGTTCTTTTCTTGATATTTAAAAATATTTAGTACAAAAAAAATACTCAATAGAAATTCGACAATGTTTCGCCTTCCCCATAAGGCATCATCAGAAACGATAGACTCGCTTGGCTTCGGCATTCCGCAGAACTCCGCAGTCGTGTTGCTTTGCCAAGCGCCAAACAGTAAAACGCAGCCCTATAGGTTCTAAGTACTACATATCTAAAGTATGTTCTCGCTGAAGAATTTTACGTACATCCTACTCCGGTATACCTATTGGCGCGAACTAAAACCATTGATTAGCTACTCACATAGCCATCGAAACGAACCACAGAAAAATAAGCCTTAGGTCAAAGAAAGTAAGGCATATAGTCCAAGTTTCCTTCCCACATCTCGACTTCTCAAGATTGGAAAGTGGTAGCCAGTCCGCAGTAAGTAGCCGGCCGCGGACCGAACGCGCGTTTTTTTATAAATCGAATCGAAACTTTTTTAATTCCCGACAGGCTCGGGAAGAAAAGTAAAGTTGCGCCAACATTGACATTTGACAGGACGACAGTCTGTCAAAATAATTATAATTGTTTGGGTGTAAAATTATTGTGTTGTAAGGCAAAATCGTGTTGCTGTGTACGTTTTACTGGTCCGTTCGTATTTGAGGTGAGTTGATATTATGCATACTAATTAGTAGGCCCGGTTTCGCTCAGCTATTTGGCTAGCGCGTGGCGCTGGCTTTGGTTATTGTACCTACACTTAGGTACCAAAATGTTGTGGAAAGTGGTTAGGATATGCACTTGCCCAGTTAAATAGGTACCTATTTAATATGGAATTAAAATTATCAATAGAAAAAGTTAAAATTGACAATAGAGTACATAAGTAAGTGTTTGTATTAAGATAGTGGAGAAGGTAGTCTTAAAAATATTGTTTTCTAAAACTATTAATTTAGGTTTTTACTTTTTTTTATTTTATAGATAATAATAAAACAAACTAAACCCAACTAAAAAAGGTAGGTACCTTTTAATATATTTTTATAAAAATAATGAAAAGGAAAGTCGATATTGTAAAACTACCCCCATATATATGAAGTAAATAAGATTAAACGCTACGCTGCATAAGCTTCTAAAGCTACTGACCACAGATAACCATGTATTTAGGTTACATATTTTAATAAAATCACTGTAATTTTGTCTTGCATAATATGGTGACATCTACTAATAAACACAAAAACGGTTTACTCAAATATATGAAAAATAAATAATTTTGGACACTATCACACAGCATCATAGTCCTAACTTAAACTGATAATCTTGCATACCTACATCATTGACTTACAATAATTGATTTATCTTCGACCGCATCATCACCTACCAATAGGTGAGATAGCGGTCAAACGTAAGCCTTTAAACTGTAAAAAAAACATATATCTACGTTCTATTTAGTTATTTACCACATAATAATATTTCAATCTGTTTTTATAAAAAAATACTTTAAAGTATTACATACAACTTAATTTTAAGAACTTGAAAATAATAATCTAATTTTCCTTATCCTAGTTGTCAAAACGAATTAGCTAAGTACCTACTACTAGTTTTATTATTAACCCTTCTTTCACCACCACCCACCGCTGGACAAAGGTCTCCCCCATAGAAATCCAAACATATCTATCCCAAGCTACCTCCCACCTCTTTTAAAGTTTTTCCTTATGATTTTTTTACTCAATCGACAGACAATTTTTTTATTTTTTATCTATGTCCCTTTAAGTAGGCACTTTTTCGTCATCGACTCCTTCGAAGGCGAATGCATGTCATCCATTCAACCTTGCTTTTAATGTGTTGAGCAAGTGAATGCTTAACTTCGCGTGTCTCTTAAAGTTATGTAGTTCGTGACGGAGAGTTATGTATCTGGGCTATAGACTCTATAGAGTTAAGTACTCTAGAGTGAGAGTGAGAGAAATACTATAGAGTGACATAGATAGTTGTACCTTGCGTTGCAAAGCTTGCAAAAATAATCGTAAGGGGTTTTAAACTCCATCTTTGGAACTGAAGCCATCCTCAGTTTCAAGTCCCCGTGGACCCCCCTGCTAACTGAAAAAAGGGCATTGTGTGGTAACGCTTGCAAAAAGGGTCATAAGGGGTTCTGAACTCCATCTTTGGAACCCAAGCCAACCACCTGCTCCACCTGCTAACTAACACACATACATTGTGATGCTGATGGAACACATTCTCACAATGTTATGTTGTATTGTTTTTCCAAGTTTTTTTTGTTTGCTTCTAGATATAATGTCTTCATATTGTATGTATACCCAATGTAAAATTACCTACTTTTTAAATCTTAAAAATATTCGTAGGTATGTGTGTGATTGTAGTTGCAAATAAACGTTATATCTATCAATCTATCTATCTATCTGACTATACAAACTGGGCTCCGTCTTTCAGCTAATTGTAGCATAGCGCAGTCTATAAAGTGGCTTAGATATTCGTACATTGCTTTGTAACGCTTGCAAAAAGGGTCATAAGGGGTTCTGAACTCCATCTTTGGAACCCAAGCCAACCTCACCTGCCCGTGTTGCACCCTGCTAACTAATAAACTGCTACTGGTACCATGCAAACGAAACCGCGAAAGTTAGTTCTAGTATAATCCTAAAACCCACTTTTCTAAATGAAACAAATGAACTATGATCATGAAGTTATTTGCTGAGCTGTTCATACTAAATCATTTAGGACCAGCTTCTTTATACTCCGAGGTTGCTTACAACATAGTGACGCCTGTGACACACTTACAGCCGGTTTTGGCTCATAGAATCTTAGCTGGACAAGGCTCATTGGTTAATGGCAACCGAATATGTACCAAACTAAATGACCACATCTACCTATCTCTTAAAAAAATGTTAGAAACAAGTAGGACTTAAAAAAACGACTTCAAATAAGTCACTTCTTGCCCTAAAGAATTTTGAAAATCGGTTCACAATTGATGAAGATATTGGTGATCTTAGGGCGAAAATTACAAGTGAGGATGAGGTTTTTTGAGTTTTCCGGGAAAAGTACCAATCCCCAGGAATAAAATTTATATGGGACCACCTGTGAAGTATACTCTTTTAAACAAAAAAAAGAATTTTGAAAATCTGTACACAATTGACGGAGTTATCGGTGAACATACATAAAAAATAGTCGAAAAAAAGGTTCCGACGAATTGAGAACATCCTTCTTTTTTGAAGTCGGTTAAAAATACCAAAAAATAAGTTCACCCGTTCAAAATATAAACACTGTAATTCGGTAATATTGATGTATGTAAGTACCTAAAGTATAAAAAAATTTAAGTACCTTTGTACTCTCAGTACGCTCATCCGGGGAAATTTATCTATTTCTATTTTTAGTCTGTATTTACTTATTTTTATGGGTTAAATGAACTACCTACATTGCAATTTTTTACTAGCGGCCCGTCCCGACTTCGTATGGGTTTTAGTAAGAATCCCTAATCTTATCTATGAGGGTTAAGCCTATTAAAATAGCCTATTAATTAGCCTCTATATAGTTTATTAAAATACCCTATATTACTCAGGGTGAATGTAGCTTTCCAATGGTGAAAGAATTTTTGAAATCGGCACGGTAGTTTTTCAGTTTATTTATTACAAAAATACACACACACAAAAATTCAATTTTTTCCTTTTTAAATATAAGTGTTGATTTATTTATTACGGGCCAGATCTTGACCAGCTCGGCTTGCGTGGGCATGGATGAGGTCGATAGGGCGAGCCTTCCCAGAAGATGCCTATTAACTCTTTTTGAAGCCGTTAGAGTCATAAGACAATGGAAAAATAGACGTTGGCAGCTGATACCATATTTTAGCAGTGCGCATTATAAATGATGTTTGGAAGCGCTTGGTCCTGTTAAATGGAATATCAACTTGATGCGGATGGTAGTTAGCAGTGCGTCTGAAGTTCCTATGGAAGTAAGGTGAAGGCGGAATAAGGTCATGTAGCTCCTGCGCACACTCTCCGAAGTACAATCTATAAAAGACTGACAAACACGCAACCTCGCGACGATAGCTCAAGCTCTCGAGCCTTGCTTTAGCAAAACACTACCATACCATCATACCATACCTAATTCTGCCGTGAAGCAGTATTGCTGTTTCGGTTTGAAGGGTGTGGGTGCCGGTGTTATTATAGGCAATTACAGTGCCTGTGGTGACAACTAACTAACAAAACGAGGCTCTAGCGGCCGGCTGATTGCGGCATAGCGCAGCCTGACACTGACACAAATGACACAACTAAATCCCTTAGCGGCCGACAGGCAGCAGCGTCGGCGGTGCGAGAAGCTATGCCCTGCGATCCCGAACCCGCATGCCCAGCGTGGGGATTATGGGCATATCCCCCCTCTTATAGGGTAGGCCTATGTCCAGCAGTGGGTGGAAAAGGCTGGTGTTGTTATTGTTGTTTGTGTTGTTACTTATTTGCAATACATACACATTTAAATAAAAAGACGTGTGGCACTCGGGGACTGCCGCGGTAAAGCTATTGCATAGCATTTTGTATCAACTTATGCAATTATAATTATTTATTTATTTTATTTATGCAGCATTTCTTTTTCTTTGATATTAATTCAAGTTACACTTTTTGAGCGTGGTGACCGATAAGAAAACAATTTTTTTTCTTTTATTAAATAAACGAGCTTCGTAGAGTCGTACAATACGTCTAGTTGCACGCACACAAACACCGTGTCGAAGACTGCCGAAAAGAAACGACGTTAGACAATGCACGGCCTTCAAGCCACACCTCCGTGCCCGTCGGAGTGGGGAGCGTGAGGTTTTTTTTCGTTACGGAATTTCTGGATTCGGTCCCCGCGCTCAAGGCCCTCGATAGAAGCTATGCAATAGCTTAAAAAAACTATATGTAGTATAGCAGTGATGTGGTTCCCATAATACAAGCTCTGCTTAGTTTGGGGCTGCATGATGGTGTCTGATAGTGTCCAGCATTATTTATATATTGATATTTGTTCCCATTCAACATTCCGTAACAGCTGGGGCCTGAGTCTGACGATTAGATGTATTTCATTCTATTAGGTAGATACATATCGCGAAAACTGTCAAAACTTATGAAAATTGAAAGTACTCGCGATATACATATATCTATTAGAATCAAATATATCGAATCGTCAAAATCATTCCCCTGAACGGATTTTCATGAAACTTGGATTATATGTACATAATTTGTGGCCTAAGCTACTTTTCATCCTGATATCACCCGAGCGGAGACGCGGGCAGCTAGTAATATATAAACGCAACATAATGCAGTTGGAATTTGTACCTCATCATCATCATCATCAGCCTATAGCAGTCCACTGCTAGAAATAGGCCTCCCGCTAATGAGCGCCATTGCGTCCTGTCCTGAGCTCGACGCATCCAGCTTCTAAGCTTCTCTTCTCTTCCGCCTTTCGCAAATCGTCACTCCACCTGGCCGGAGGACGTCCTACTCTACGTTTTCCGAGCCTCGGTCTCCACTCAAGAACTCGTTTACCCCAACGGTTATCGGTTCTTCAGCAGATATGTCCAGCCCACTGCCACTTCAGCTTGCTAATTCTCTGAGCTATTTCGACAACTTTAGTTCTATGTCGGATAGTCTCGTTGCGGATTCTATCCTTCATAATTTGTACCTAATAATGTGGAATTCCTTGGGGAGACCTATGTTCAGCAGTGGACTTCTATAGGTTGTTGATGATGATGAAGTGCAGTTGCGAGTGAGTCGGTCTGTTTATAAAATCACCCTCTATTTTCTTTCTAATTCCTGTATCTGAGATACCTTGAGGTAGACCATCCATGAAGTTTAATAGTTCGCCATAATCTCTTGATAATTTCTTGCATTTTAAATTTTAATCTCTTCTTATGGCCGGTTTCTATAACCAGTTACCGAGGACGCTTCGTTTTCCCTTGAAAAACTGTCAAATTTTGACGCCTCGTTGATTATTGATAGTTTTTCAAGGGAAAAGCGTCAACGGTTACGGTATAATCACAAATAAAGAAGTGAACTAGATGAAGTGTTAAATTTCACTATGTTCTGAACGTCAATTCATACGTCTGATCTCTACTTTCTTATGTCCATATATCATTAGCTAGTATGAGATGCATACTTTATCTCAATGCGACTTCAAATGAGTTAAAAAAAATAATCGTACCAGGGCGCTCGAAAAAAATTCCATACAGTTTCATAGAAATACCCTGGTACGAAGTCGCAGCAATCGCCTTGAGATAAAGTATGCATCCCTTTCTAGCGAATGATATATGGACATAAGAAAGTAAAGATCAGCCGTATGAGTTGACGTTCAGAGCATAGTTAATTTTAAGACTTTATCTAGTTTTCTTCTATATCTGTGGGTTTACTATAGGATTCCATGGTTAGCGATCATTTTAATCTCATCTAATCGATCATGGCATGGCTTACTTCGCTGTTCTTATTATATTGGTAAGCAATACTCCGCCAGGTCACTTGGATGGGCGTCCATTTGGCATTTAGACATGAGCGCTGCGGTAGGCATGTTTAGATGTTGGTCCAGCTCTTATGAATAAATAATGCTGGACGTAACACACAGCATCATGTAGCCCCAAACTAAGCAGAGCTTGTGTTATGGGAATCACATGATTAATATACTACATATTAAACTGTTTTGTAAATGCATACATATCATACATAGTAAACACCCAGACCCGAGACAAATATCTGCAGAACATGCAAACATTTGTCCCGCGGCGGGAATCGAACCCGCGACCTTCTGCGTCTCAGGCGGGCCTTCGCCAACTGCGCCACAGAGGTCGTCGATTCTGAGTCTTATCGTGTGTCGTGACAATCTTTAATCGGTCGTAATTTGACAACCTAGTTTATGCAATGGATTCGTCGGCTGAGACGCTAGAGGTTATAGGTTCTATTCCCGCTGCGTGGATGAATAAATGAAGGGAAGAATAAATGGAAACAAAGATAACGACGAATTCAGAACCTTCTTCTTTTCTGGTCAATAAATGAAAGAGTATGTATATGAAGAAAAGAATGATTGAATGATTTTTTTTATTGTAGGTACACCTTCATTTTTGAAACAACAGACAGAAATTCAAATAATAAAAGTCTTATCGCTTAAATGCTGTCTCTTCCCTATAACCTTTGAATGATTATTCATAATTTATCTCTAAATAAATACAAAAATGTTGTTTAACGTAATCTCTGTAATAAAGCTTACTATAAAATATCTGATTATTTAAATAACAAAACATAAATAATAAATAATAATCCTGGACGTTATCACACCGCATCATGTAGCCCCAAACTAAGCAGAGCTTGTATTATGGGAACCACATGATTGATATACTACATAGATACATTTTTTTTTGTATATACATACATATCATACATAGAAAACACCCAGACCCGAGACAAATATCTGCAGAACATGCAAACATTTGTCCCGCAGCGGGAATCGAACCCGCAACCTTCTGCGTCACAGGCGGACCTTCGCCCACTGCGCCACAGAGGTCGTCAAAAACAACTTAGGATGAAACTGTCTACAACTCCTTCAAAAACAATTTAATATGTAAAAAAAAGACTTAAAAAAATATAAGTCTAGCAGAGTTTCTTACCAATTATTCTCTGTTTGGGCGCGTTAAAATAAAAAAATAAAAAATGACGTTAGTGTTTACTCTGTGCATAAGAATAAACGTATTTTGTTTTTTTTTTTGAATGAAGAGGATAGGTATGTAAAAAGTACAGCCGGGGCTTCATGGTGATGGTTCAAATGTAGGTACGCAATATCTGCAGTATTTGTTTTAAGTCTGGGTATTCATTATATACCATGGTGAACTAACATGGACGCGAAGGCAAGCCATTGAGCCTTCGGTATCCGCGTGGGTGCAACAAAGTACTACCTGTTACTTACCTACTTTGTGTTGAAGTATTCTTATGTACGTGCCGTTTTGTGTAAATAAACTATACCTAATGAATAATAAAACTCAGGTCCTATTAGTTTTTAGTTCGCCCAAAGGCTTGACCAACTTGACTGAAGAGGATAGAGCACGGCTGGAGCCACAAAAAAGTAAACGAACCTACTTACTACTAGAAATAGCATCGCCTTTTGACTTTTCTTTGAGCATTTTCTCTATGAAATTTTGGCAATGAGTGTTTTGTCGTGCGTAAATAACGAATACGTTGTAATCTTTCTATAATAAATCTAAAAAACGCTCTTTCGTTCAAGATAAAAAAAAATACCCGTCCTTCTGGACGATGTAGTAGGGAGGTATTATGTAGAGAATTTTAAATTCTCTGTGCTATATTTTGGCAACAGTTATCAGAGCCATTCTACCAATTTGATCCTATCCCACTTTTTGGCATCGGTACTGCGATTCATTCCGCCAGTGTATTTGTTTCTAGACGTTATTAAACCTTGTCAAGCGGGCGTTGTGTAAGTGTTACAAGTTACGTGTGCCGTGTTGTAACAACTTCGTAATAACCCGTCTAATTCATAGTTTTTGCAATGTATTGCAGCGTATTCGGGATCAGCGTATTGCGTCTTCACGTGTGGAAACGTCATCTGTCATTTTATCTACGGGTAGAATGAGTTGGATGCGTTGAGCTTGATTGATTGTTCGGAAAACGTAGATTTTCAATGCGTGTCTTAGGTTTGCCAAGACATAACTTTATCATCAATCATCATCAACCTATAGAAGTTTACTTTCTTCTTCCTCTTCTTGTTAATATGAGCTAGTGGCCAATTCTGGTGTCGGAGTTTTTAGGCCGCTTCCGACGAGGCCAACCTTTAAGTCTCAGGAGAGACTTCTCCCTGTGTGTGTTCTACCACTTGTATAATGGGGTGTGTTCTGGAGAATTGTTTGAGACGGTGCCTGCTGCTTCTTTCTATCTTCGCACCGCTCAACATCGGCAGAGGCCACATACACTGCCACCTATATCTTCTCGCACTGTGAGGTTCCAGAGGGATTTCCTCGATTCCGCGAACAATCAAGCTGTGGAATGGTCTCCCTGCCGAGGTTTTCCCAGAGACTACCATATGCAGCGTTTCAAAAATGTCATTTTAAAATGTTTAAAAGGGTCAGCACCTCGCATGTAATACCTCTTGATGTGACAGGCATCCATAGGCTACGGGAACCGCTTACCATCAGGAGGATCGTATCGACTGTTTGTTAACTTAGTAGTATAAAAAAACAAACCACGGAAGCGCTTAGATATAAATGCCACTAAACAGTCATCCATCCAATTAATGACTGGGTCAAATGTTGCTCAACTTAGATTTAACCTTCTACAATTCGTCTTCCAAAACTAAGAACCCTAAATGCGGCTGGGGCACACTTGTACCCCAGCTCATCTAGCCAGAATGAAAATAATAACCAACCCGTCTTGCAACTCCGGAGATTAAATTGGCGATGTTTATCATAATATATTCTTTTCACGCAGCAAATATGATCACATTTCATTATAATGATTTAATTTCCCTCGATGTCCCACTTCCTACAGATTACTGTATTACTTACTCTCTTCCTTGGACCCCTGTATATACCAATGTCTAGCTTCCTTTATAACATATAATAATATCAATACATAACCTTTTTGTGTAAATGTTGAAATTATTATAATTATAATAATTTCCCTTTACGCCTGATACTTTTCCAAATTTCGCAAACTCGTTCTGTCTTATTCCAAAACGAAGACAAAGGATAGTCTAGGTTTAAAACTGGTATTTTGTATACAAAATGTCAGATTTAAACTCAGACTATCTTTAATCTTCTTTATGGAATAAGGCAGGTTATGTGTTACCTACACGTGTTGACGGAAAATAATGATTATTTTATCAGGTGCTATTAAATAAGTAAATTAAAAAACCTCTAATGATGCTTCTAGTCAAGGCAAATCAAGTCATCCTCTTTAATAGTAAAACAACTTATGATAAGTACGTAACTAACTTAAGATCTATCATCAAAGTACAGTCGGTGACATGAACTTAACCTTGTGTTTCTACTAAACAATTCTTCTTCTTCTTCATATGAGCTAGTGAGCAACTCTGGCGTCGGAGTTTTTAGGCTGCCCGAAGGCCTCCGACATGGCTTAACGACTGAAAAGCCGGGACCAACATCTTAACGTGCCTTCCAAAGCACGGCATACCTCAAATATATACGACTATACGGTTACCCATCCAAGTAGTGAAGCGAAGTGTTGCGTAACCAAGATAATCTGCGTTCTTGTATACGCGGAGTCAGGGTTCGCTGTGCATGCGTATATTGGATACGCGTACACAACCCAATCCAATCTACGAAATGTTTAACGTCCCCTTACCAACCAATAGGCTATGAAGCAGACGATTAAACTGGCAAATACCAGGACCTGTAACAGTAGGTCTTGCTGCCGAGATGCAAAGTGCACCCCGGTACTCAGGTGAGTTACTCGTGCGCTAAGGACGCGCTACCATTTGTCCATGAATGGTACCGGAGCTGTTATGTCGCTCACTACCCGCTAACCACTGAAGGATAGCTAACTTGTAACCCAGCTTAGGCCGTCAGTGAAGCCGACTACTATTTTTCCATGAATAGTACCGGAGCTGTAAAGCACGCTCACTGATAAGCGTACAGTTAATGTGGACCGCTGCAAACCTGAACGCGAGGTCAATCGATCAATAGCGCTACGCGAGCCGAAACTGACTGACCACAGATAGCGCCGCGAGTCAGCTCGCGCGGCACGCGTACCCCAAAAGGTACGCGTAGCTGTAAGTACAAACATGGCGTTCCAAGACACGCATAACCGACTACGCGTACCAATATACGCACTATCCGTACCCAGCTTTAGAAGACCAAAATAAGGCGTGCCATGTGCGCGTCGTTCTTCTTTTTCGAGTCAATGTTCTTTCAAAATACGGTTAGATTTGTTTTGACTAGATGCTTCATTTACTGACTCAGTTGCATACTGAAATGGTCGGCACCGGAACTTTATTTGCAAACTTTGACATTTAATCTGCCGAAATTCAAAGAACGTACATTGACACTGTCAAAGTATGCAAAAATAGGACCGGTGCTTATTATTTCGGTGTGCAACTGAGTTAGTAAATAAGGCCTCAGAAAGCCATCCTTATAGAGCTTCTTTCTTTTTGTTCAGCCAGTAAGCGCCACTGAGCCCGATTTTCGGCTCTCTAAATCCACCTTCATGTCATCGGTCCACCTGGCCGGGGGGCGCCCTACACTACATTTGTCAAGACGCAGTCTCCACTCTAGAACTCGTCTATCCCAAAGGTTATCGGTTCCACGGTTACCTGCCCACTGCCACTTCAGCTTGCTAATTCTTTGGGCTATGTCGATTTCTTTCGTCCTCTGTCGGATAATCTCGTTACGGATTTTATCCTTCAGAGTGAATCCAAGCGCTATAAGCTTCGTTAATGTTATGTCACTGATTGTACTCGTCCTGCTAGTAGGAAACGTACCTATCTCAGATAGATATTTTCCTCGTTTACTTAGATATCTTGCGTGCACATAACAACCTAATTAAGTAAATGTATTAGGTATTCTGGCCATGTGTTTATCTAGGCTAGTAAATACATAAATACGGCAGTCTAGAACTTAGCTCAGACCTTTTCAGATGGAAAAGTCAAAGTCAGAAAATGTTTTAGATAGTTGTTAGAAGTATTATAGTCCAGTAACTTTGTCGCCTGAAAGTATTGGGGTATGCGTCAAATCCAGTAATTCTGTTTTTTTGCAGAATCGTTTATGATGTTGGCTTTCGACGGCCTCTGTGGCGCAGTGGGCGAAGGTCCGCCTAAGACGCAGAAGGTTGCGATTCGAATTCGTTCGATTCCCGGTGCGGGACAAATGCTTGCATGTACTGTAGATATTTGTCTCGGGTCTGGGTATTTTCTATGTATGATATGTATGTATTTACAAAAAAAAATGTGTATTATATCAATCATGTGGTTCCCATAATACAAGCTCTGCCTAGTTTGGGGCTACATGATGCTGTGTGATTACGTCCCGCATTATTTATTTATTTATTTATTTAATGAATAATCTAAGTTTGTGACCTCGAGCGCCGAACACAACTTTGTCAAAAAACAAAACCGTGAAAAAATCGGTTTATTTTCAAATTTGAAATAAAATGAATCACACTTGAATCATAAATCACGCTATCTATTAAAACCGCATCAAAATCCGTTGCGTAGTTTTAAAGATCTAAGCGTATATAGGAACAGACAGCGGGTAGCGACTTTGTTTTATACCATTGTAGTGTTTAAGTGATAGTGATGATTTTGATACAGTATATACCTATAAATGTGTTTCAAACAGCACGTAACCTATTTAAGTACGTATTTACGCACCTACTTATATTATAATTGCGAAAGTTTGCGAGTATGAATGTATTCTATTCATCCATACGGCCATGGATGAATAGATGAATGTTTGTTACTCTTTCACGCAAAATCTACTGAACGGATTTGGATGAAACTTGGAATATACTTAGTTTGTGAACTGGATTAACTTATAGGCTACTTTTTATCCCGGTAAAACACGAGCGAAGCTGCAGGGGAGGCTAGTTTTGTCATAAGGCAAATCTTTTTCTAAATAATCTCCACAATCACTCTAGTTAAAACAATCAACACGTATTCAACCTGCACGACTCAATGTCATTAGGTTAAGGTTGTTGCTTAGATGTCTACCTCATCATTATTATCATCATTGCGACTGGCCTGGCTAATCTCTATCTTCGGAACTCAAGCCAACCTCACCAGCCGGTGGAGTACTCTGTGAACTAACAAACGGGGCTCTGGTGGCGGCTGATTGCGGCATAGCACAGCCTAACATCGGCACAGCTAGATCCCTTAACCGACGAACAGCAGCGTTGGCTGCGACCAGCTGTACCCTGCGATCCTCAATGCCCAGCGGATTATGGGCATATCCCCCTTCATTATTAGGGGAGGCTTGTGTCCAGCAGTGGATTGATATAGGCTGGTGTTGATGTTGTTTTCAAAAGTCAAAATTGTTAAGCTATTGCATAGCTTCTATCGAGGGCCTTGAGCGCGGGGACCGAATCCAGAAATTCCGTAACGAAAAAAAACTCACGCTCCCCACTCCGACGGGCACGGAGGTGTGGCTTGAAGGCCGTGCATTGTCCAACGTCGTTTCTTTTCGGCAGTCTTCGACACGGTGTTTGTGTGCGTGCAACTAGACGTATTGTACGACTCTACGAAGCTAGCACGAATAGAGACGATCACCACGCTCAAAAAGTGTAACTTGAATTAATATCAAAGAAAAAGAAATACTGCATAAATAAAATAAATAAATAATTATAATTGCATAAGTTGATACAAAATGCTATGCAATAGCTTTACCGCGGCAGTCCCCGAGTGCCACACGTCTTTTTATTTTATTCTATACTAACTGTAAAGTACACTTTGAATCGTGTTTTTTTAATCTACCTCCAATTCGTAACGCGACCAAACAAAGAAGAATTGGCAATAAACTCTGCTTGGCTTATATTTTTCTATAAACGAGTTGGAGACAGTTTCATCCCAAGCTTTTTTGTCATATAAATAATCAGCAATTGTTTAAGCTTTATTACAGAGATTACGTTTAACAACATTTTTGAATTTATTTACAGATAAATTAAGCATATCATTTGCGATTTTGTTGTAAAATCGTACACATTGCCCTTAAAAAGATGGACTAACTTTATGGAGCCTTACAGTAGGATCAGGTAGTTTATTTCTAGTGTCAACATTATAATTTTCACTTCTTATACAGTGATATTTTTTATGGACATACATTAAGTTTTAATTGTAAAGCCATGTCGAAGGCCTAAGCCTTAGCCACTTGTGAACTACGAAGAAGATAAACGGGACAAATAAACCGGACATCTCACACACGGTCAACTGATCGTAAACTAGGCAGAGCCTATATATATGGGTATCAGAGACTGATAAGATACATAGATACTTATAAAACACCCAGACACAGAACAAGCATTCAAGCTCATCACATAAATGTTTGTCCTGGGTAATCTAACCCGCGACCTGCAGCTCAGAAGGCGGAGAGACTACCAACTGAGCTATAAGGCCAGTCGAAAAGATCTATTAGTTTCGTGATAATGTTTGCTTTATACAAACATGACAACCTTCCGCGCTGCCATTGCGCAAGGCACAGCCTAGCCGGCAGTTAGTAAGGGCGCGAGGTTGTGCACGCGCAGATATGACGACATTCCGTCATTCCACTGTCCAATCACGTTTGAGGTTAGGTATGGCTGATTGGTTAGATCCGTTTGAATCTCTCATTTATTATTATGGTTTATACGACGAATTTTCGTTCACTTGAGGGGTTAAAAGTAGCCTATTTTTTATTTAAACTTCAAACATCTCAAATTATATTCAATTAGAACTTGAACTTTGAATCCTCAACTTTTTACTTTACACCAATTTGTAACGTTAATATTTGAATGAAGCGATTCATATAATATCGATCGCACTTCACTTGAGAAGTTCGTTTGAGCAATAAATAATATAATAATACTTATTTACTTATATTTACGAAATATGTAATTTGCTAATGCTAAAAGTGTGTCACATATACCAGTGCCCAACCTTAGGATAATGGAAGACTTTGACGTTCAAACAATAATATAGAAGAATCAAATGAAATAAAAATATATTCCACCTAATATTATTCCTAATCTAAAATTTATGTGTCAATATAATTATAAACGTGGACACTCACAGTACGGCTAGTCCACCAGTTTAAAGTCGCTCAGCGAGCTATGGAACGAGCTATGCTCGGAGTTTCTTGAAGAAAAGAATACGCAACGAGACTATCCGACATAGAACTAAAGTTGTCGACATAGCTCAGAGAATTAGCAAGCTGAAGTGGCAGTGGGCTGGACATATCTGCCGAAGAACCGATAACCGTTGGGCTAAACTAGTTCTTCAGTGTAGACCGCGACTTGGCTAACGTAGTGTGGACGCTCTCTCTCCACTTGGGAGAGACGATTTGCGAAATCCTGCTGGTAGAAGCTGGATGTGTCGAGCTTAGGACAGGGCGCAATGGTGATCATTACGGGAGGCCTATGTCCAGCAGGCTGCTATACGCTGATGATGATGATGATGATGATGAGTCTAGAATTTATGTGCCTTTATAATCATGCAAAGGATAAGAAAGGCTTAATCTGAAATTTTACACAAATACAGTTATATATCAGGAAGATAGGAATAATATTTAGGTTATTTATCCTGATACCTCACGAGCGAAGCGAGACTTTGCTTATATAGCGAGCTTCATTATAGCGAGACGATGCTTATTCTAAAGAGGAGCACCTGACACTTGCAGGTGTGTGTTTCTAAGAAACAACTAGATAACATAATCAAGATTTTATCTTAATAATTATTACATTAATCTAAATAAATTAAACTGTAACTCTGATTGACAATCTACCCACAGCAAAGTCCTAAAGACTTGAGAGGGTTCCTTAAATAGTGTAGGGGTGTAAGGACCCAAGCCAACCTCAACTGCCCGTCGTCGATAGGGTAGGGGTAGGGTAAGGGTAGGGGTAGGGGTAGAGTTTTTTTCGATATCCTTTTTAATTGCTTCTCCCACATCAGATATATATATTTTTTTAATATCCATTTTCTTTTTGATTGATTCATCCTTATTAATAACCTCTTTGATTGCTTCTTCCTTTTCAATATCCTCTTTGATTGTTTCTTTTACATCGATATCCTCTTTGATAATATATTTTATTTCGCTATCCGTTTTGATTGCTTCTTACACTTCAAAAAACATCTCTCTCTTTACAATGCAACACACAAACCTGCGAGCAGCTCGCGCCACCCAACCACCTCTAGTTTATATTCTATCTTTAGGTAGGTATCATAAAACAACATTAAAAAAACTACACTAGAAATTAATGAATGAATTCATAGTAAATTCGCGTAGCGTATCTGATCGTCATACGAAGTCATTTAAACGGATAATCAGTGCGTAAACGTACATACAACACTCTCCAAGATTAATAATAATACCTATGTAAAGGCCTATTTAGATACATACTACCGCCCGCAACTTTTCTCGCATAATCCTTTAAATTTTCTTATTATTAAGGCCCTTACCTATGAAATTGTCGATTGAATTTATTCAACAGACTATACAAAGTTATATAAATTCGGAGCGTAACATTATTGCAAGGATTGAAAATTTAATAAAATATACTATTTTTGAGGAAGTTCATCCCAAAAAAAATCACTCATAAACAGTTCATTTTGTATTTTGTCACTTTCAATATTTAAATTCTTTGTATTATTATTTTTTCTTTTCTTTTTTAAATAAGGCTTATTTTAGGGGAATAGGATTTGTAGTTCCAGAAAAAATACAAAAATGTATGTATTGAGAAATCAATTTCTCGAAATTCTGCATACAAAACGCCAATTTCATAGGTAAGGACCTAATAATTCTACTTATATTATAAAGGCGAAAGTTTGATATATGTATGTGAAATGCATTCCTCTTTCACGCAAAAACTAAAGAACAGAATGAGCTGAAATGTTGCTTATTACTCATACATATATAGATCTAGACCTGCAATAACATATAGGGCATAATTAGGCTGCATTATACCGCAGTCATCCGGCTACTGGAGCCCCGTTTTTAGATAAAAGAAAGATAAAGAGAAAAATATTTGAGTCACAATACATATACAAAAGTCAGCTGGTTACCAAAGTCCCGTTCTTACATAAAAGAACGATAAAGATAAAAAAAAGTATGTGAGTCAATATATGTATACAAAATTAACATTAATTGAGTGCTTAAATTTAAAAGAGAAATATTTAAGGTCACTCCGTATTTGCTGCGGAAACATGGAAGTAACTGCAGTGCTGATTTTCAATGGTTTCCAGTTTTTTTAGTTAGCAGGGTGCAACACGGGTAGGTGAGTTCCAAAAATGGTGCTTAGATACAGCAACAACACCTCAATATTGAGTTCACTACTGAACATAGGCCTCTCCTATAAGCAGCTGTTTGCAGCACCGACGCTGCTTCCCGCGGTTTGCCGTCGCGGTCAAAGGATTTAGCTGTGCCTGAGGGTCTACTACAATTCACCGAAGTACGAATTTTCGTGTTTCGTTTCGTGCTATTGGGCGTATTATATACTGTCATTACCAATATTGAGGTCGTATGTTTTGTGAAATAGAGTAGGATACGCAACTTTTATTATTATTATTAATTAATTTTAAACTTTTTTTCAACTTTTGTTATTTAAACTTAAGGCGAAAATCTACAAGACAGTCATCAGACCTGTAGCATTGTATGGATCAGAGTGTTGAGCAATGAAAAAGACGGACGAAAGAAGAGTTCATGCTACTGAGATGCGAATGTTAAGATGGATGTGTGGTGTGACAAGGATGGATAAAATAAGGAACGAGTATATCAGGGGAAGCTTGAAAGTAGCACCTGTGGCAGATAAGGTGAGGAGCAGAAGACTAGCATGGTATGGGCATGTGATGAGGAGGGATGGAAACCATGTGACTAAAAGAGTGATGAGTATGAATGAAACTGGATGTACGAGAAGAGGGAGGCCGAAGAAGAGATGGATGGATTGTGTGAAAGAGGATATGAGAGTGAAAGAAGTGAGTACAGAGTTGACAGCCGATAGGATTGAATGAAGAAAGAAAACATGTTGTGCCGACCCCACCTTGAGTGGGATAAGGGCAGGGAAATGATGATGATGATGAGTAGGATACGCAACGTTCGGACTCTTACATTACAAACCTCGTGCCAAAATTTCGGTTTTCATTTGATTATGGGTACCAATCGCAAGACACGAAACACGTAATTTCGCACTTCGGTGAATAGGCAAGATGACTGAAAAATTCTAATTAGTCCGTCATTTACATTATCAAAAATATTGGACACATATTTATTCTTTTGTCAATTAAACTAAAAATGACAAAGATATAGTGTGTTGAAGTTCCGCGTGACGTCACGGGTAAGTACACTATTTACATAGCCGTGACGTCACGAGCCCCCACTCCCGAACTTTGACGCTCTATAACTTTGTCGATTTCCATTGATTTTAAAAATTAAAAAATACGTGTCCAATATTTTTTGATAATGTAATTGACGAACTAATTAGAATTATTATTTTTCTACCCAGGCATCATCCCTATTGTAGTAGACCCCCTGTATTAGGGTGCGCTGTGCCATAATCAGCCGCCGCCAGAGTCCCGTTTGTTAGTTAGCAGGGTGCACGGGCAGGTGAGGTTGGCTTGGGTTCCAAAGAAGTTGGAACCCCTTAAATTTACATAGGTACCTTCATTATCATCATCTTTCTCAGCTTTTCAAAACTGATTTACACTTTTTGCATCCAGGTCTTTCCCTGTACAGTAACGATCTCGTCCATCCACCTGGCTGTTGGTCTGCCAAACCCTCATTTGTATCTTCTTGGGCACCACTCTATCAAGGCCTTACTCCACCTGCCATAACGTACCTTTCCGTGGCCTTCTATTCCCATCTTGGGTTGGTCCCCATCTTGGGTTAGGTAAGGGCCTCGACAGCTTGTCTTTACCCTGGCAACTCGCGGGGGCGACTACCCCCGGGTCTCGGGATATCGTAGCGATGCTAAAAAAAAAAAAAAATGCCTGCCTGCCTTCTTGGCGTTTTGCGTTGGCTTTCTTCGGTGGTTCTTGGCGCTTCCGGTGGTCGTTCACGCAGTTTCCGGTGCTCTCGTGGCAGGGGCCTCCACGGTCCTTGATCCTCCACAGTCCTTGATCCTCCACGGTCCTTGAAAATATATAATATATGTATGTACCTTACAGAGATCTATGTCAACTTTCTTAGACGAGAACAAAAACCTGCAAACGGAGTTTAACGCGGTAATCATTTCCTATAACTATTCTCATTACTCATAAAGATCTTTTGTTTATGAGTAATACATGATTATTTAATTAATATGAACAGCGTACTGTCGGAACCACAGTGACTCACGAGTTCGGTATTTTAAATACTTACTTTGGCAGTTGTAGTATAGTTAGTAAACATAAGACATCTATTTATAAATAATGAAATTATGCCTAAACAATCTGGCAGTAGATTGAACCACCTACCATGGAGTTACTATTAGTGCTTCCGTACAAGGGAGTGTAGATTGAAGTACCTACCATGGAGTTACCACAAGTGTTTACGTACAAGGGAGAGTTTGCTTTGAACAAAAACTGACTGTTTTTTCTACCATAAATGCTAATGCCTAGGTGTTGTCTCGTTTCCTCTTTAGTGTTACATTTTAGTGGAAACAGAACAGGACACAATTACCTATTTGGTAGAAAAAAATATTTAAAGATTTTTGTTCAAAGTGAGCGCACTCAAGGCTAGGTAAAAGGGGTTCTAACCTCCATATTCGGAATCCAAGCCAACCTCGTGATGCACCCAGCTAATTAACACACGGAGCTTGCCTTCATTTACCACTAAATACATACATGTTCTGTTTTGTTTCTCTTTAGTTTTCTGTTACACTTACACTTAAACGAGACAACACCTATTTGTTGGAAAAATAAGACACAGATTTATGTTCAAAGCGAGCGCACCCAGGGCAGAGTGTAAGGAGTTTTCATTTCCATATTCGGAACCCAAGCCAACCTCTAAATGCATCTAACTAATTAATACACGGGGCTTGGTTAACTGCTGCATAGCGCATCCTAAAAGGCTTTTTAGACCATAAGGTATTTAGTCTGTCTTAGTAAGCCTGTAAGACTGTCTACTGACAAATTAGACTTAATATGACCGACTTAGTGGCTTACTCTTATCACTTCGCTAAGTGTAAGACAGTCTTATTAAGACAGACTGATTACCGCGTGGTGTAATAAGCCTTAAAAACACGACTAAATTTGGCCAACCTACATATTCGGAACCCAAGCAAACCAGTCGGTTGATTGCGGCATAGCACAGCTAAATTCACTGACAAGCTGTATCGGCTGCAAGAAGCTGTGCCCTGCGATTCCCAACCCGCATTCTCAGCGTATATACTGGTATTGTTGCTAGATGCATCTTATGCACAGTTTGGTGAAGAAAACTACAGATCTCACACTTCACGCAACTATCTTTTATATACTATATTGTTAGTTGTGTTTTTCTTTCTGTAAGTTACTTTGTTAAAGTTAGTTTTCGAAAATAAATATTTTTTTCTTTCTTTCTATCAAAGGCATTAAAAATGTAATTTGACGGAGCGTAGACTGACCTCACGCAAAAAGGACCCGCTAGCGCCTAAAGTTTTCGTTTACCCGCCTCCTAATGATTCAGACTGTAACTTAATTCAATCTCTAGATACTTTGATTTCTTTTCTTGAATCCACATCAGTCTATATCAGTCCACTGCTGGACATAGGCCTCCCCTAATAAAGGGGGATATACCCATAATCCCCACGCTGGGCATGCGGGTTGGGGATCGCAGGGCACAGCTTCTCGCACCACCGACGCTGCTGCCCGTCGGTGGCCAGGGGATTTAGCTGTGCCGATGTAGGCTGTGCCGATGTAGCCGGCCGCCAGAGCCCCGTTCGTTGTTTAGCAGGGTGCACCACGTGCATGTGGGGTTGCCTTGGGTTCCGAAGATAGGGGTTGGAACTCTGTACGGGGGGTGTACGCTATTTTCTTGAATAGCGAGCTCAAAAAAAAAGTTATTGGGCAATTCTCAATACAAGTCAGTGAAAATGATTTTTTTTCAAATATTGGAATATCTGAAAAAGTTACTGACCTATTAATTAAATTAGGAATTAAAATTTCAATTTTAAGCCCCCCTGCAGACTTATGTTTTTACATAATATGGTCAATTTGCGTACCTCTCATATCTATATATCGAAACCACGGGCAAATGTCACAATTTCATAAATTGGGGCACTATACTCGATAAGGAAAACATAAACATTTTCGATGTTAAAACATGTATGTAGGTAGACTGATTGACATGGTTTTTTGGGAAGCAGCAACTAAAAACTTTAGTAAAAGTTCTAAAACTCTAAAAGTAAGACAAAGAACCAGTGATTGAATACAGAATACAGAACAATGTAAATACAATAAGTAATTTAGACGTAATGGGTACGTTCGGTGAAAGTCACTGGACGACTTCACCATATGGCTTGAGATGTGAGCTTCGAGCGATGTCTAAACACCTTCTTCCAAGATATTTAATAGATTAAATATTGAGTACAAATTCCGCCAACTCACTCTGACGAGTTTCATAAAAATCTCAACAGAAATTCGATAATGTTTCGCCTTCCCCATAAGGCGTCATCAGGAACAATAGACTCGCTATTCGCCTTCGGCACTCCGCAGAACTCCGCAGATGTGTTGCTTCGCCGAGCGCTAACCAGAAAGAGTTCGAGAGAGTCAGAGTGGAGTTCGTGGAATTTGTACTAAATATTTTATCTTTTAAATATCTTGTAATGGATTTCCGCAAAGTCTCACCTGATTCAATTCATTAACACATTGTTCCTCTAAATACTTCAACAGATACAGACATCATCATCAGACTATAGCAGTCCACTGCTGGACATAGGCCTCCCCTAATGAGCGCCATTGCGCCCTGTCCTGAGCTCGACGCATCCAGCTTCTACCAGGGCGTCATACCCTACGTTTTTCAAGCCGCGGCTTCCCCTCAAGAACTCGTTTATTCCAACGGTTATCAGTTCTTCCAGACCAGACAACTGCCACTTCAGCTTGCTAATTCTCTGAGCTATGTCGACAACTTTAGTACTGTGTCGGATAGTCTCGTTACGGATTCTATCCTACAGAGAAACTCCGAGCATAGCTCGTTCCATAGCTCGCTCGTCCCACTGCAGGACAAAGACCTCACCTTTCCATTTTTCGCAATCCAGGGCTATGGTCCAATGTCTATTAAAAGATTCCAAGTCGTCGCACCATCTCCATTTGGATCTACCACGATACCATTTTTCATCGTCGGGGGCATCCCTTACTATACATCATCCCATGCTATAAATATTTTTTCGACCGATATTTGGGTGTATATTTACTTCTAGTCCCCACCGCGCCGCCCCCTGCCTTGCCCTCACTGAAGCTGAACTGTTCCAAAACATACGTATATCTTAGGGTCTGAAACACACTGTAGCCGAAATAACGCGACGTAAGTTCCGCAGCTGATTTTGACAAGTTCCGCTGTAAGCCATAACGCAACGTAATTTCAGCATAATGTGTCATCTGTAATTAAAATAGCATTGCAGGCGTAATCATGACGAACTTACGTCGCGTAACTTCAACATAATGTTTCGAGCCTTAGAGTGTGAATAGAAATCGCAAGATGTAATTAATATAGCTCAAGATGTTATAAACATTACATATCATAGTCAAAGCCGGCTTTAGGAAAACAGAAAATTACGATAAAAACCTTATTTTGATAATACATTATTTTAAACATAATTGTAGAGAAAGCGCGTTCAGATCTTTTGTATGGGAATTAGTTTTCTATACAAAAGATTTCAACGCGCACCCAAGCGAAGACGATAAGTTTCTAGGTTTAGTTTCATGAAACAAACTAACATCCAAATATACGGAATTCCACATAACCATAACTAGCTTGCGCGCACGGGTTCGTTCTAATTGTAATTCACGTCTCCTATGCCTTGCACCAAACAACTATTCTTCTTCAGCAAACACTGTTATGTGTTACGTATATTCTATTGTATACTTTTACCTACATATGTCAAACACTGCTAGTATACAACAGCTTCTTAACACTAAGTGTTATCTAAGATTTATACAGCCAAGGAGAATCAGGTTTTTTTTTAGTTTGATGTATTATATTTTTACTGTTCGTTCGATGTACCTACGATATGAATCTTTTTCTTATCATATCAGCCTGTCTGATCCCACTGAAGGGCAAAGGCCTCCCTTCCCTCTTTCCACGCATCCCGATCTTGGGGATCTGCTTGCCAGGATACTGAAAACACGTCCAGTTCGTCAATATTATTATTGTATTATGTTATTATTATTAAAACTTGTAATGTATAATTAATTACCTTTGCAAGCTACCCAATCTCCCTCCACCCAACAAAAAAAAATTCACATTTATTTTTCAAAATTCACTTATTCTTTTAAAATCATCCATTTTACCATGTCACGGAAATCTACGGTGAGCATTAGTAGGTATCCTCTAAGTATACTCTCTGCGGTGGCGAATGTACTTTGGGTATTTTGACACGAGTTCGGCCATGAGGATATGTTAGTACTAAGCCAAATCAGTTAAGCGAGATAGTTAGGGCATGAGGAAAAAGCCAACGGGAGTGGCAGTGAGAGTACTTAAGTTGGTTAAATCTTATGCGTTGTAGTTCGTGGGGTCAACATCTATTAAGTCATCGTAATTAAAAAAAATACATTCAGTTGATAAGTTAAACAAATATTACTGATTCTGTGGCGGTACGTAGTGCGTAGGGTCAAATAATGTGTATAAATAAATATAGTCAAAAACTGGCCAAGGGCGAGTTGTACTCGCGCAATAATTCCTCTTGTTATCTTGTTCCTCGGCTAATCAACAAATTACTCGAGGGGAGGCCTTTGCCCAGCAGTGGTACAGTGCAGGCTAACAACAGCTATACGAATTACAAAGTACACTTTGAACCGTATATTTTTTTAATTTTCACCTTCGGCACCTCAACCAGCAGTTAACGTGTTAACCAATGAAAGAAAGAAAGCACGCCAGGAGAGCTTCTAAAATAAAATAAAAATATCCACAGATACATTATCTATGATGGAAAAAAGTCTTTATGATGTTTGTTTGTTCAAATTTAGGTCCCCAAGGTTACATTGCCAACAGATTTCACAATCAGATTAAAATTCGATTTGGGCTGTAATTGGTTTTGTTTCGACATCGCTTGCTTCATTTGATGATGATGAGTCTAAACACCAGGTCAGTGCCATGGTAATGTCCCCACTATTGTTATTATATGTATAATATTGAACCATCCCGTTGGGAGACTCTTGCTAAGAATCGTCTGGAATGGAGACGTTGAGTGCAAAAGAAGGTGTATGCGTTTGAAGATGACAGGAGGCGAGAACTTTACATAAAACGAGACCAACTCAAAACTAAACCGATTTTAAACATTGAGTATAATTTTGTAATTAATATTTTAACGTGTGCTGTTTGCTTAAGAACATTCAAAGCCAAGATAGGATATATCAGCCACTTAAGGGCAAAGCATCCAAGAACTTAGGACTAAACGTAAAAACCAGTCACCAAAGCCGAAAACAGCTAGGTTGTTTATATTATAATGTCTCCACATTATCTCTGGTTTATCTAGTGATGTGATCACATCACGGTATGGATCACATTAGACCATACCAGCCTTCTTCTTACATACTAAACATTTGCACCGCTAATAAGCTGAATATGGTGAAACTATACATCTAATTAGCATTAGTACCAAAACCTGTATTCATGCAAATAAACATTTCATTCATTCTTCTCCGTATGAGCTAGTTGCCAACTCTGGTGTCGGAGTTTTCAGGCCGTTCGAAGGCCTCCGACATGGCTTAAGGACTGTAAAAGCCGGGAATAACATCTTAACGTACCTTCCAAAGCAGCCTATATCAGTCTATTTTGATGTCCATTTATTATTGTTCAATGGTTCTTTCTCGCATTTTACCTTCTTTTTTCCCCGACGTTTCGATCGTTAAAAAGATGTCTATTCCTGCCGTGAAGCAGCTGTGCTGTGTTTCGGTTTGAAGGGTGTGGGTGCCGGTGAAATTACAGGCACATAATGCTTATCATCTTCATGCCTCAAGTTGATGGACGCAGGGCGTTGCATCGTAGAGCACATTCTGAAAAAACGTGATCTACGATGCATTGCTTTGTGATAGGTAATTGTTACCACTTAACATCAGATGGGGTCATGTGCTTATGTCATCTTAAAATAGCATAAAAAATAGGTAAATTGTGAGGAAGACCCGTTGAACAAACATCATCATCATCATCATCAGCCTATAGCAGTCCACTGCTGGACATAGGCCTCCCCTAATGAGCGCCATTGCGCCCTGTCCTGAGCTCGACGCATCCAGCTTCTACCAGCAACCTTTCGCATATCATCACCCCACCTGGCCGTTGAACAATAATTATGTTTAATACATTTGAAAGTTTAAAAATACATTTTGTTGTCCGTCTGACTGTCTGTCTGTCAAGACATTTGTCTCAGGAACGTGTAAAGGTATTAAAGGTATTCTAATTAATATCTAATACTCAGATCCTTGGAGTCGGGAAAAAATTAAACTTCTAAGTCAACTCAATCAAAAGATACGGCTGTATATGCAGCATACATTGAAACATTCATAAAATTTTACAAGTAGTCAAGGAAAATAATCCAAAAACTATAAATATGACATTATAAAAAAAAACGATTTCATATTCACAACTTTGTATGGAAACCTCCTCGTTGCGCGAGACCGACTCACGCTTAAAAATGGGACTCTATTACTAAGACTCTGTTCGTCTGACTGTCTGTCACCAGGCTGTATCTCTTGAACCGTGATAGGTTGAAATTTTCACAGATGATGTATTTCTGTTGCCGCTAGCAATAAATATTAAGGACAGAATACATTAAATATTTAAGTGTGCCCCCTATACAACAGTACGGAACCCCTCGTGCGCGAAACCGACTCGCACTTGGCCGTTTTTTAAAATTCTGTAGCGAAAACTTTTTTTTTTTTATGTTACTTGAAGATGGAACAAGCACATGGACCACCTGATGTTGAGTGGTAACCATTACCTATCACAAAGCATTGCAACATAGATCACGATTTATAGTAAACGTTTTTTTAATTTTTATAAACTCCTTATAGTAAAGACGTATTCTAAGTTTTAGGTCAATGTCCTTTTTAGTAATGTATTAGCACAACTAACTGTTATTTCGGCCTTTGACACCCACACTAGGATTCCCCCAAGCAAGTGTCAAAAACAAAGTCAATGACACTACTTTATGTAGGTAGCTTGTAGGTCAGGTCAGTGCCCACGCGAAGACAATGAAATTAAAAATTGTCTCGACACTTATGATATTCTACAAGGCAAAATATTTGGCAAAAATTTCGCTATCCCTCTCTGAATTTCACAAAATGCATATGGGTGCTCTGTGATCTTCCCCGCCCACAGATTCACATGCAAATCAGTGAAGATAAAAACTCAGACCCTTCCCAGATGGGCGATTTGCTCGCGCGATTGTTATTCCAATTTTTTATTTATGTGTTAAATATACCTATTTTTATTTTCAATATTGTACCTATATCGACTTATCTAAGTGCATTTACAATGTCAAAAGATAAAGAAATAAATTGAATTGAATTGACTTGCCTATCCAATCAGGCTTGCTGAATGTCATGTGGAATGTGAAGTGCGTTCATATAGGTCCTTACCTATGAAATTGACGTTTTTTTCTCCCTATTTTATTTAGCACATATTTTATTTTATTCAACAGTCTCATACAAAATTAATTTATTTCTGAACGTAACATTATTGCCAAGATTGAAAATTCTATAAAATACTATTTTTGAGGAAGTTCATCAGCAAAAAATAAAACTTAAAAGCAGTTAATTTCACGTGTTGTCATTGTCACTTTCAATGCTTAAATTCGTAGTATTTTTTTCCTATACGTTATACTTTTCACTATGTTGTCCAATCATACACACAATATTTTAGGAGAATTGGACTAGTAGTTCGAGAAAAAACTATAAAAATGTATGTATGGAGAAATCAATTGTCCCGAAATTCTCCATACAAAACGCCAATTTTATAGGTTAGCACCTAATATTAGCAAGCCTGATTCGATATGTCGATTGCGCGAGCAAATCGCACATCTGGGAAGGCTCTTATACTCAAAACGTCAGCACCACTTTGTGAAATTCTAGGGTTCATACACAAAATCCATTAAAAAAAACACAATCCGTAGGTGTCTATATAAGAGGGGGATAAGCTCTTAATCTCCACGCTGGGCATGCGGGTTGGATTGTAGTAGACTTCTCGCACCGCAAACGCTGCTGCCCGTCGGTGGTCAGTGAATTTAGCTGTGCTGCCGGTGTTAGAATGTGCATTTTTGATGGCCTCTGTGTCGCAGTGGGTGAAGGTCCGCCTGAGACGCTGAAGGTTGTGGGTTCGATTCCCGCTGCGGGACAAATATTTGCATGTTCTGCAGATATTTGTCTCGGGTCTGGGTGTTTTCTATGTATGATATGTATGTATTCACAAAAATGTATTTATGTAGTTTAATCATATAAGTTAATTGATTTATTGAAGTGACATGTTTTTATTAATTAGAATTATGTAATTTAAATTCCTTGACAATTAAATATTTAAATTTTGCATGCCAATTGTATTTGGTGAAATATGAGAATCCTGTACCAGAGCACTTAAGAACTTTGTTACCATATTTCAAGCAAATAAACCATTTCATTTCATAGTATATCAATCATGTGGTAGTTTGGGGCTATATGATGCTGTGTGATTACGTGCAGCATTATTTTATACATTATATATGTTTTGTCGCAATCAGGCTGACAGAGCCCCGTTTTGTTGGTTAGCAGGGTGCACCACGTGCAGGTGAGGTGGCTAGGGTTCCAAAGGTGGCAGTTGGAAGCCCTTACCCCCATACAGTTTATGTTTGATTGTACATTCAGTGAACAAATAGGGAGATTCAAATCAATGACAAGACTTGATGACCTAGCATGATTATTTAACTTCCTATACCGTTCTTAGTCATTCCTTTGATAGATTGAGTAATGTGACCTTAAAAGTCAATCTTTGTGTCTTAGTGGATATCGCAGTTTTTATAAGAGGAAAAATCACAATTTTGTAAACTAGTTTGATAAACATAGATTAGCAACCGCCCGCGGCTTCGCTCGCGTAGTGCCCCTTATTATTTCTATTGCCTAAATTTTAAGTCTTGTAATTACCGACCTAAATAAATACATTTTTATAATTAGAGTAATTGGCGCAAGCCGTTCTAGTTATTAAGTCAATAAACAATAAACATTAAACCCCGATACAAAGAAGCTTATATGATAATCCAGGTCACAAACTATGTATTCCAAGTTTCATCCATTAGTAGTTTTTGCGTGAAAGAGTAACAAACATTCATTCATCCATTCATCCATACTCACAAACTTTCTTTCGCATTTATAATATTAAGTAGAAAGTAGGATTATGAGGGATATTGAAATTGACATTGAAATACACGTATTGAGTTCTAAGAAAACATTCCTTTTTGTATTTGAGAATTAACTGAAATAACTTAGTTGTCTAGGTTATTTATAATTATATTTAAATAATAATATATAGCTTATTTATTAATAATGTATGACTATATATTAAAATTACAATTAATCAAAATCAATATTTATTTATTCAGGAGATTATTAATTCAGGGATTATTTATTACCTAATTATTCAGGAACTGTAAACTACACTTTGAAACGTAATTTTGTTTTTAATTTACACCATTTCGTTACGCAACCAAACAGAGAAGAATTGGCAAGAAACTCTGCTAGGCTTAATATTTTTTTTAAAGTCTATGTTATTACAATTTTTGTTCTTAACTATCACTTTGTTTTTGAGGGAGTTGGAGACAGTTTCATCCCAAGCTTTTTTGTTATTTAAATAATCAGATATTTTATAATACGCCTTATTACAGATGTTGCGTTTAACAACATTTTTGAATTTATTTTATTTTTGAATGATAAATTAATCATTTGGGATTTTGTTAAAAAACGTACGTTTTTCCCTTTAAATGATTGACTTACTTGACCCTTTAAAGGAATCTATACATGTAATAACAAGATTAGAGCATAAAAATCTGTGCATATGTGTTTTTTTAGCAAAAGTGTATTCAGTAAATGTACTAAATGACAAGTTCAATATGATAAGTCCATGTTACTAGAATCTCCATTCTTAAATTAAGTTTATTTAGTTGTCAATTAAGTTTATCAGTCATGTGGTTCCCATAATACAAGCTCTGCTTAGTTTGGGGCTACATGATGCTGTGTGATATTGTCCAGCATTATTTATTTATTGTAACGGGAACATTTAATTGATTATTGGGTGCTAATGTAATGCTACGTTGTATGTGTATAGATATATCGACTCATAATGCAATTTGTCTGTCTGCATGTAAACTAGAGTGCGGAATGTAAGACTCTTGCAGACGGTGGGTTCCGTATAAAATATTTGATTTATTTTAATTCGGATCCCACCCGCGGCTTCGCTCGCGTGGTACCGGGATAAAATGTAGTCTATGTGTTAATCCAGGTCACAAACTACGTATGTTATAATTTTCATCCAAATCCGTTCAGCCTTAATGCTAATATAATGTACTCAACCATAACGAAATATTATGTACTCAAATGAGTGGGAATTAGAATTATGTAATTTAAATTCCTTGACAATTAAATATTTAAATTTTGCATGCCAATTGTATTTGGTGAAATATGAGAATCCTGTACCAGAGCACTTAAGAACTTTGTTACCATATTTCAAGCAAATAAACCATTTCATTTCATAGTATATCAATCATGTGGTAGTTTGGGGCTATATGATGCTGTGTGATTACGTGCAGCATTATTTTATACATTATATATGTTTTGTCGCAATCAGGCTGACAGAGCCCCGTTTTGTTGGTTAGCAGGGTGCACCACGTGCAGGTGAGGTGGCTAGGGTTCCAAAGGTGGCAGTTGGAAGCCCTTACCCCCATACAGTTTATGTTTGATTGTACATTCAGTGAACAAATAGGGAGATTCAAATCAATGACAAGACTTGATGACCTAGCATGATTATTTAACTTCCTATACCGTTCTTAGTCATTCCTTTGATAGATTGAGTAATGTGACCTTAAAAGTCAATCTTTGTGTCTTAGTGGATATCGCAGTTTTTATAAGAGGAAAAATCACAATTTTGTAAACTAGTTTGATAAACATAGATTAGCAACCGCCCGCGGCTTCGCTCGCGTAGTGCCCCTTATTATTTCTATTGCCTAAATTTTAAGTCTTGTAATTACCGACCTAAATAAATACATTTTTATAATTAGAGTAATTGGCGCAAGCCGTTCTAGTTATTAAGTCAATAAACAATAAACATTAAACCCCGATACAAAGAAGCTTATATGATAATCCAGGTCACAAACTATGTATTCCAAGTTTCATCCATTAGTAGTTTTTGCGTGAAAGAGTAACAAACATTCATTCATCCATTCATCCATACTCACAAACTTTCTTTCGCATTTATAATATTAAGTAGAAAGTAGGATTATGAGGGATATTGAAATTGACATTGAAATACACGTATTGAGTTCTAAGAAAACATTCCTTTTTGTATTTGAGAATTAACTGAAATAACTTAGTTGTCTAGGTTATTTATAATTATATTTAAATAATAATATATAGCTTATTTATTAATAATGTATGACTATATATTAAAATTACAATTAATCAAAATCAATATTTATTTATTCAGGAGATTATTAATTCAGGGATTATTTATTACCTAATTATTCAGGAACTGTAAACTACACTTTGAAACGTAATTTTGTTTTTAATTTACACCATTTCGTTACGCAACCAAACAGAGAAGAATTGGCAAGAAACTCTGCTAGGCTTAATATTTTTTTTAAAGTCTATGTTATTACAATTTTTGTTCTTAACTATCACTTTGTTTTTGAGGGAGTTGGAGACAGTTTCATCCCAAGCTTTTTTGTTATTTAAATAATCAGATATTTTATAATACGCCTTATTACAGATGTTGCGTTTAACAACATTTTTGAATTTATTTTATTTTTGAATGATAAATTAATCATTTGGGATTTTGTTAAAAAACGTACGTTTTTCCCTTTAAATGATTGACTTACTTGACCCTTTAAAGGAATCTATACATGTAATAACAAGATTAGAGCATAAAAATCTGTGCATATGTGTTTTTTTAGCAAAAGTGTATTCAGTAAATGTACTAAATGACAAGTTCAATATGATAAGTCCATGTTACTAGAATCTCCATTCTTAAATTAAGTTTATTTAGTTGTCAATTAAGTTTATCAGTCATGTGGTTCCCATAATACAAGCTCTGCTTAGTTTGGGGCTACATGATGCTGTGTGATATTGTCCAGCATTATTTATTTATTGTAACGGGAACATTTAATTGATTATTGGGTGCTAATGTAATGCTACGTTGTATGTGTATAGATATATCGACTCATAATGCAATTTGTCTGTCTGCATGTAAACTAGAGTGCGGAATGTAAGACTCTTGCAGACGGTGGGTTCCGTATAAAATATTTGATTTATTTTAATTCGGATCCCACCCGCGGCTTCGCTCGCGTGGTACCGGGATAAAATGTAGTCTATGTGTTAATCCAGGTCACAAACTACGTATGTTATAATTTTCATCCAAATCCGTTCAGCCTTAATGCTAATATAATGTACTCAACCATAACGAAATATTATGTACTCAAATGAGTGGGAACAGACACATACATACTCACACACACAAACTTTCGAACAAGACGCTAGTCAAAAACAAAAATATAAAGATAATATAACTTTTTATTCAGCACAAAAAAATACAGCACAGAAAACACATGATAATAAGGTAGGTAGGTAATTACAAGACTTAAAATTTAGGCAATAGAAATAAGTAAAGAGCATACAAAAGTGACAGTAGCTAGGTATAAATAATAGGATATAGACAAGACCTAAGATAAGAACTATGTAGGTATAAGTGACTAAAGCTAGTTAAGTACCTACCTACCTAGTAACTACTACAAGATAAGCGAAAAAGTTAGGTGCGGGTGTCGTCTGCGCTGCAAAGGCCTGGGCTAAAAAGATACCATCTCAGCTTGAAGCTGCTTGCCCCCATCAGTTTATAGGTTTATTTGAGTGTAATTCTCTATCTTAAATATTTTTGGTACTTTGTCTTGGTATTTGGTATTTTCTTGGACCACCTTGTATATAGCGTATAACCAGTATGGCCGTCATTTTTGGGTTACCCTTTATTTTTGAAATATTATTTCTAAGTTATTTTTCAATAAAACATAATTTTTGTAAAACGCTTACGCTATACGTCGGTTTCCTAGTTGAAATATTATCGTACGGAACTCCAAAACAACTGGACCAATGGGCGTGACGTGTTTGAATTTGGAACGCGACCATTGGAGCGAGACAGTGATACCTCGTTATATGCATTTACATTAACTGACAGCGGAAAGTATACACTCGTCTTCTTAGCATTACAACAACAACACCAACAACTACAACACTAGCCCACTGTGTTATATATTCGTCCACTGCTGGACAGAGGTATATCATACTTCCTACTAATATTATAAATGCGAAAGTTTGTGAGTATGGATGTATCAATGGACGAATGTTTGATATTCTTTCACGCAAAAACTACTGAATAGATTTGGATGAAACTTGGAATATACATAGTTTGTGACCTGGATTAACACAAAAGCTAATTGTTATCCCGGTACCACGCGAGCCAAGTCACGGGCGGATGCTAGTAACAATAATAAAGAATGATATGCCCATAATCTCCGCACTGGGCATGCGGCTTGGGGATCGTAGGGCACAACTTCTCGCACCACCGACGCTGCTGCCCGTCGGTGGTCAGGGGATGTAGTTGTGCCTTTAGGCTGCGCTATGCCGCAATCAGCCGCAGTCAGAGCTCCGGTTGTTAGTTGCAGGGTGCACCATGGGCTGGTGAGGTTGGTTTCTATTCTAAAGGGAGAAGTTGGTACCTCATAAGCCCTTTATTATGAGGGTGTATGGAGTTCGAACATCCATCTTCAGTACCCAAGATAACCTCACCTGCACGTGGTGCACCTGCTAATTAACGAACGGGGCTCTGGCGGCCGGCTGATTGCGGCATAGCGCAGCCTACATTGGTACAGCTAAATGCCCTGGCCATCGAGGGGCAGCAGCGTTGGTGGTGCGAGAAGGTGAGCGATATGAGCTCAAGATGGCGGGACCACCTCTTGTATTTAATTATTTTTACCATAGGGATTTAGTAACTAATTGGTACTATTTAATACCTTTAGTGAAATAATTTGTACCTCAAGGAATCTTAAGGTATTCAGGATCGAAAGGGCCCCTGCAATCCCCAATCCAACAGTGCGAGCATTATGGGCATACAACCCTTTAGTAGAGTGGCAAGTGGTGTGGTGTTAAGCCCTTTACTACTTGCAAAACTAAAAAAAAATGTGTAGTCAGGATTTGAACTCGCTCAGGTTAATTTATCGCTCAGTAAACCACTAATCTAAAAACACCAATAACAGTAACTCATAGAATCAATAGGCAATATTTGAATTAGTGCATTTTGTACTACAGGAAGGACAATCAATTATGTAGGTAAGTGTTGCAAGAGTTTTGTTTCCTGCGCGCAAAGGTCGACTTTCCTGTGTTTTGTAACGTTCTGTTGTAATGATGGTGCAAAACCAGGAAAAGACGGTTATTACAAAAGAATTTAGCTATTTTAATGTTATATTGATACATAAACACAACAATTGACACCCTCTCCAATCAAAAATTATATTTAACTTATGTTACATTTAAGTAACTTGTGTTAGATAATGTCTTATTAAAAGGACACGTGAATCTAATAGCATACTTAAGAAATGGGAAGGAACTGATTCCTGACATACAGCTAACGCTAGTTTAGGAGCCAGGGCTTCAACCTGAACTGTATTTATGTTGGTTATTTCAATAAAAACATTATCTTATCTTATATTCAGTAACAAAAATTGTTCTTCTAGGCGATTATTAAATTATTATATCGTATTATTGTCCAGAAGTCAATATAAAAATATTTTTTAATTGATTAAGTATCTATATTCAATACCAGCGTTCTATATGATTTAGATAGCATTTTACAAAAAAATCTATCAAAAGAGGGTGGGAAGTAGCTTGGAACAGAGATTTTTTATTTTATTTTTATATATGACCAAATAAAACCACTTACTTTTACTAAAAGAACTTACTTAATTAAATTAACTTAATTATGATAGTAGGGAAAACATAAAATCGTCATGCATACACAATTCATCAAAAAAATAAAAATAAAGTGTCAATGAAAGAAGATAAATATTAAATACAAATTACGTCAAAAACCGAATAAATCAATATTTCCATGTTTACTTCATATATTAATAATTCGTCAATATAAATACTTCCATTTTACTACATATGAATAAACATTCACTTACAGAAGTACATACTCACCGACAGGAGCATCTTCCCTCCATCCACAAACAGATTAAAATCAGGGTTGGTTTCAAGAATGATTGTCTATGGAGACTGTTACCCAGCTGTGGGACGAGAAATTTTAAATAAAAAATCAGATTTATGTAGGTTCATGTATATTATGTTTTATTGAACGTTAATGTGGGACAGGCTAAAAAAATATGTTTTTCTCAAAATAAAATGAATATTTATTAACCTACAGACTTTATAAAAACATTTCGAAATTATAAAATTAACAGTTTTCTCTCAACAAGATATTAATTTGCATATATTTAACGTGTAAAAGGCAATGACCTTGAGAAATGACATTAACTTATTGTCCTTTACAAACGACAATATGAAAATACAGACTTTATAAAAACAATTAGAAATTATAAAATTAAAAAATAGTTTTCTCTCAGCAAGATAATTTGTATTTGTTGAACGCGAAAAGCCAATAGCCTTGAGAAAGGACATTAACTTATTGTCCTTTACAAACGACAAAGGTGTCAAAGTTAAACAAAATTCCTTGTCAGTGTCGGGTCATAGGAGTTCGTATGTGTTGGAGACAGGACCTGAATATATTAAGTGCATAAATACTTTTTCTTGAAAGTGTTGATGTCATGATGTGTCATTCTTCCTGCTTGAGCATGCGGCTTCGCTCGTGTTAAATAAATTGGATAAATATTAGCCTATGTTTTTTCTGGTCTAGAACTGCTCCTGTATTATGAATACAGGTGTGGCAAAATTTTACTTGAGGGCAGGTAACTTTTATTTTGTAGTTAGGTTTTGTTCAGAAACTATAGGTTTATTTTGAAGAAAAAACAAGCGCATCTAAGTATTTATTTAAGCTAAAAAATGACAATTGTCAGAAATAACGAGTTGGTCTCAATTGACACTATTTCATAACAAGAACACTTTTCCCAAACTAACATAAATCGTAAGATTTTGCAAAAAAAAAAAGAAGTTTTCTATAGGTATTCTATGAAACATCATTCGCCATAACATTGAGTTCGTGCATGCAATTCGACGTATGGCTACAACAAAAAACGATTGGAGAACAATTTTTATCATCCAAGAATTCCAGTTCAAATTTACTATTAATTAAGATAAAAGATAAATAAACTTTTCGACCTCCCCTAATGAGCGCCATTGCGCCCTGTCCTCAGTTCAACATCCAGCTTCTACCAGCAGCCTACATCAGATCGTCACTCCACCTGGACACTCACAGTACGGCTAGTCCACCAGTTTAAAGTCAGCGAGCTATGGAACGAGCCATGCTTAGTCTCTCAAGGATAGAATCCGCAACGAGACTATCCGACATAGAACTAAAGTTGTCGACATAGCTCAGAGAATTAGCAAGCTGAAGTGGCAGTGGGCTGGCCATATCTAAAGAACTGATAACCGATGGGGTAAACGAGTTCTTGAGTTGAAACGTGTAGGTCGCCCTCCAGCCAGGTGGGGTGACGATCTGCGAAAGGCTGCTGGTAGAAACTGGATACGTCGAGCTCAGGACAGGGCGCGATGCCGCTCCTTAGGGAGGCCTATGTCCAGCAGTGGACTACTATAGGCTGATGATGATAATGATAACATCAAACATGACATCTCAAGACCTTGGTTAGTGACGTCAAGCAATCCAAAGCTTACGTCACAGCCATTAGATACGTTTAGTTATGGTTCTTGTTTCTATTGAAATAAAGTTGATAAACGCTTGCATAATGAGGTTGCTTTCTCGAATTACGCAAAGGCAATGTCAAATTATGTAAATTGATGCTAAGTGCCGGCTCTGGCAAATGATATAGGCCCCTCGATTGCCTCTGGGGGGTGTAAGAGGTTAAATCTTCTGGAGCTCAAGATAACCACACCTGCCTGTGGCCCGTGGCTGTTTGCGGCATAGGGCAGCCTGACACCAGCCATCGGGTAGCAGCGTTGGCTGCGATAAGCTGTGCCCTGCCATCCCCAACCCACATGCCCAGCGTGGGGATTATAGACACATCCCCCTTCCTATTGAGGAGGCTTATGTCCAGCAGTAGGCTGAATAGGCTGGTCTTGTTGATGTTGTTGTTGTAACTGGATGTGGAATGCTAACTGTTTGCATAAAGAGGGTATATATCGAATCTAATATTAAAATATAAAAAAAAATGCTGGACGTACCACACAACATCATGTAGCTCCAAACTAAGAGCTTGTATTATGGAAACTACGTGATTGATATATTACATATATATTTTTTGTAAATACATACATAACATACATAGAAAACACCCAGACCTGAGACAAATATCTGCAAAACATACAAACATTTGTCCCGCAGCGGGAATCGAACCCGCAACCTTCTGCGTCTTAGGCGGGCTTTCACCCACTGCGCCACAGAGGTCGTCTTGGAAGTATTTGGACTTGCCTCTGGCTAGCCTCTTTATTATGGTGTCCTCAATAATCCTCAAGAGTTCACGCACTGAACAGTAACTGAAGATATCCATAATGGGGAAAAAGCTGTGAAATTGTTTGTTTGTTTTAATAGTAGCGTAAAGATTGGCTCGTTGAACAACAAACTTAAAAAAAAGTCAACGGACTTCAAAACAAAACTTACTGCCATAACAAGTACAAACTTTTTGTAAAAAATTAAACCGACTTCAAATCACTTTTTACTTCTTGCTCTAAATAATTTTGATAATCGGTTCACAATCTCATTTGACGGAGATATTGGTGATCATAGGGCGAAAATTGCAAGCGAGGATGAGGTTTTTTGAGTTTTCCGGGAAAAGTACCAATCCCGGAGGAATACAATTTATATGGGAGCATTTATGAAGTATACTCCTTTAAACAAAAAAAGAATTTTGAAAATCGGTTTACAAGTGAAAGAGATATCGGTGAACATACATAAATAACCTCGAAAAAAAAGGTTCCGACGAATTGAGAACCTCCTCCTTTTTGAAGTCGGTTAAAAAGCGAAAAATAAACATAATTAGATATTTAATTCTAAGAAGAAAATAGGTACCTTCTCACCTGTTTCAGGTCGGTGCTAAGCCACTTAGATAGGTGATAGGCTACATACTTCCGCTCCGTTGTTTTTCACCTGTATAATGTTACCTGTGTTTCGCGAATAAATTATTTGTATTGTATTTTGTTGTACAAGCCTATATTAGTCCACTGCTGGACTTGTGTTTCCCCTTATAAGGACTCTTATACCATTCTCCCGTTGCCTATGACTAAGTATAGCCTAGACTTACCGACTGACTAACCGACACGTTAAGTGTCCCTTAACTAAATGAATAAGCAAAAGATTTAAAGTCATGACATAACGATGCATTCAGTGAGTAAGCCTGTTAGGTGTACGGGCAGGTAAAGTGGTGCAACTCGATAAATAATATTCGTAAAAATTATCTGTGGTCCTCTTTCTGGAAACTAAAAATGGCCTCATAATATTTATTTTCAATATTAACTAGCTTTCGCCTGCGGTTTTGCTCACGTGGTACTCTGTTTAATAGTAACCTATGGTTTCATGATCATCATCGGCCTATAACAGTCCACGCTGGACATAGGCCTCCCCTAATGAGCGCCATTGCGCCCTGTTCTGAGCTTGACGCATCCACCTTCTACCAGCAGCATTTTGCTAATTGTCCCTCCACCTGGCCGGAGGGCTTCCTTACACTACGTATGCCTATAATTTATTTAAATCAAACATATTTATTTATTATAAGTTACAGGTCACAATATATGAAAAATTACTATGAATACTAGTAGTTCCCGTACAGAGCTGAGCCGGTATCGCGGGTTACATTATACAAATTATTACAATGTAGTAGCACAGTCTCAGGGCAAAATAAACTTTATAAATACTAGTTACATAAATTATGTTTAAGATAAAAACTTGCAAAGACTAAAAAAATACAAAAAAATACAATTATTATGTCAAAAAACCCATGTATGTTATTCAAAATTTCTAAAAACTCGAGCTATTTTTGAACTACTGAATATTAAATCGATCGACATTGAAGTCTTTTAACACCCTGCTACCATTGATTTAGACTTCCAGTTACACACTGCATAATAGATGAAGTATAACATAAAACAACTGTTGATTATAAATTATTTTATACTATGGTTCTAATTCAAATATGTAAAATTAAGGAAAAATTTAAGATTTATAATATTGAAAAAACTTATTTTAGTAAATATCGGTTAGTTTGAAGATTTATTATTATTAAAAAACCCATGTTAGTATATATCCGGTTGGTTTGAATTAAAATTACTATTTAATTAAACTGTGATGTATTTTTATATTTTGTAAGTTGCACCATTTTAAAAGTAGTTACCACCTTGAATAGAAAGCGTGAATATTCAAAGTTAATGTGAAGAATACAAATTGCGAATTGATTTAATTAATTACTTCGAGGAAAAATAGGTAATAAACTTAGCTATATAACTATATACAGGGTGTAAAAAGACGTTAACCGAAAACTGGGAGGTTGCAATCAGACCATGATTCTGTAGGTAACCTATCTAAATATTAAGCGAAAAACAAATTGCCCGCAATTGGCGGAGAATCGGAGATATCGATGCACATACATGAACAAGAATTTATTTAAAAAAACAAAAAACCCTACTGCATAAACATGAAGTTTTTAGTACTTAGTCAGTTTGAAAATGGCTTCTTACAATCGCCATATTGCATTTTTTGAAACTTCATATAGCCTATGTCACCCTTATAATCTATACGAACCCAACGACACCTCGTTACTCAAAATCCGTCCAGCCGTTTGTGCTACAGCGACCGTCAAATAATATTATAAACATACATACACACTAAAAACATAACCGGACTGAAGAGGATTTCAGTCGGGTAAAAAAAAATCCGACGAATTGAGAACCTCCTCCTATTTAGTTGGTTAAAAAAGGGCGATAAGACCGCCTGTTTTATCGCTTAACGGGGCGACTATACGGGTCAAACCTTCCTCCTTCCTCTCGTCAAGGAAATAACAAACAGATCAAAATCATTTTTTCGCATAATTTATTAATTGTACGAAGGGCTTTTGTAAGCGGTGCTTCTTTCATTAAATTAGTCCTAGTTTTGGGCACTACAAGAAGTTTGTGTCTCCGCGCACGTAAGTAGTTATCGGGCACATATAAGCCGACCGCTATTAACACCCGCGGGTTATACACTATACCTCTCAAATGCTTGAAAATATATGTTGCCATCATAACTTTTCTTCTCACTTCCAGTTTGTAATAGCCTACCCAAAACGAACAGAGTAGGATACATGAGAGGGAAAAAAGTATAGACCCCATACAATTTATGATATAAAAATCTTGCAAACTTATTTTGATTTTTTTCAACCATGCTGCTGTATTTCTTTTCATACGGACATGAACACGATACAAAATAATAATAATAAATATCCCAGAAGGCACTCACTAAGCCAGGCGCTGCGCGGGGTCAAAAGGCCCTGTTCCAGCATATTGCTGCACAATGCTGCTGTAAAGCGGAACACTGTGCAGCGCTGGTATTCTGACAGTGCCTGTTAAGTGGGTGATTTAAAAAATATTTCACCATTGGAAAGCTACACTATCCCCGAGTGACATGGGCTATACTATATTTAAAAAAAAAAAATAGGGATCCTTACTAAAACTCCATGAATGTAACCAGAGGTATAAAAATTTTACTTAAAAAATTCTTTTAAATTTCGAAATTTTTGTGAAATACTCGTGCGAAGCCGGGGCGGGCCGCTAGTAATATAAAAATGATAAACGGTATTAGAATAAAACCTACACTTTTAACGCTTCCCACCACTATGCTAAAGATGGCGGAAGCGTTTTCACGGAAGAGATGATTCTACTGTTTATTTTCACTTCTTACGAATTCTTTAAGAAAGGTAAAAGTTGAGAGCCTTGAGCAAAAGCCTTTTTCGTTGAGGAAAAGTCAAAAACTTTATTTATTACCGACCCGCCGGCAACTTCGTTAGCGTTGTCTTCCTCTTCCGTGTTATCACAATGAAAGAAGGTAATAATGAAGCGCTGAAGGCGCGCTTGCGGCTTATAATTATAGATATAGATACATTTATTTTATTCAACACTACAATTAAAATAAAAATAAAACTTATCAGAAAATGGATAGCTTTCCTAACCTACCTTAAAGTAAAATAAAATAAAATGGCGAACAGTAAACAAACAGCTTTAATTATGACTGGTCGACAGTTTGCACACTAGCTTATGATTGTATTATATATAAATAAAATAAATAAAAATATAAGTCTAATATATATAATATAATAATAATATAACATTGTTTATTATGCCCGTTCCTCCCACGGGCATAATAAACAATGTTATATGACTCACAACCGGGGCCTTATTCTGACGATTCGATATGTTTGATTCTTAATAATGATTATATTATATATTACTTATGATATATTCGAGATATATATATATATATATATATATATATATATATATATATATATATATATATATATCTCGAATATATCATATAATATACACATCATATAATATATTGCATAATAAACAATGTTATATTTTTATTATGTTATATATATTAGACTTATATATTTTTTTTTTTATTTCTCTTGTTCTCGCGGAAACTGTCAAAACTGTATGAAAACTTGACAGTTCTCACGATATTTACCAAATAGAATTAAATATGTAGAATCGTCATCGCCAGACCCCTGAACCTACGCGCCCACACGCCATTTTGCCTAGTACCTACTATTAAGCTAACCTCGGAGTTCTTCGGTTAAGCAACACTCCGCCAGGTCACTTGGGTGGGTGACCGTTTAGTGGCATATAGATCTGAGCACTTTATTGCTCCGGAAGGTATGTTAAGCGGTTGGTCCCGGCTTCGGTCGCCATATTATAGACCTGAGCGCTTCCGTGTGGCACCGAAGATGGAGGTTGGAACCGTGATACCCCTAGTACGAGTTGTGTATTACAAAAATATGCATAGTTTTCGTTTTCGAGCTCTAAATAATACTACTACTATTTGACTAGCGTCATTGCGCAGTTAATAGTGACTCTGCCTTCTGAGCTTTAGGTTGCGGGTTCGATTCTCGCCCAGGATTAACATTTGTGATGAACATGGATGTTTGTTCTGTGTCTGGGTGTTTTATAAGTATGTATGTATGTTTATCAGTCTCCGGTACATTGTACAGGCTCTGTCTAGTTTGGGATCACTTGACCGTGCGTGAGATGTCCCTGATATTTATTTAGTAATGGTCATCAATATTGAGTGGTGGTATGTTCTAAGTAGTAGATAAAATACTTTTTTGTCTTCAACCTACTTTAAATTAATAAATAAATAATAATATAAATTCTTTTATTTCGGACAATATAAATCCATAGGCACACAAAACTTAAAAAGCTAATTTCAATTAACACTAGAAATAAAGATAAACTAGCTGTTCCCACTCTAAGGCTCCGTAAAGTTAGTCAATCTTTTAAAGGGATGTCTGTACGATTTTTTAACAAAATCCCAAATGATGTGATTAATCTATCTGTAAATAAATTCAAAAATGTTGTTAAACGTAATCTATGTAATAAAGCTTATTATAAAATATCTGATTATTTAGATGACAAAAAAGCTTGGGATGAAACTGCCTCCAACTCCATCAAAAACAATGTAATAGTTATTAAGAACAATGACGTTAAAAAAATATAAGCCAAGCAGAGTTTCTTGCCAATTCTTCTCTGTTTGGTCACGTTACGAATTGGTAGTAAATTAAAAAAATGACGTTTCAAAGTGTAGTATTACAGTTCCTACTGAATAAATGACTTTTGACTTTGACTTTGACTTTGACTTTGACTTTGACTTTGAATCATACTAAATAATTCTTACATACTAAGAGTTGGATCACCCTCCGCACGAAGCAATGCCACGTGGGAGAGGTGATCATACCAGCTACAGTTTGTAGGATGGTGTTGGGGCCGTCACGCACTCTGCGCATCAGGGATGCAGTCTTCTTACGGAGGATCACATGAAAACCATCTGTCTCATACTCTGCAAACATCTCTCCTACTCGTAGGGTCTGCTGCGGCTGCTAGGTATAGTTGATCCATAGGTTGCCGGTGTAGAAGCTTTGGCAGTATGCTAGTCAATGATGACCATAATTTTGGTGATAAATTAACTATTTACGCTGACTATAGTTACAATTTTGGAATGCGGGACGATAAAGACAAATATTATCGTAGAGAACGAATAAAGACTTTTAAATGGCGTCGGCCAACAATTCAGGATGAACATGGAATACATCATTGAAAGTTATATTTCTAGGAAATTACCTATGCCATTTGATCAGTTTATATTTGAATCCAATTCAGTAATTTAAAGATAAAAAAGATAAAGAAAAAAATATTTGGGTCACACAATAAGTTTAGAAATACACAATAGTAAAGTGCTTAAATCTAATGAGGGAAATAGTGACACAAAAAGGTCGGCACTCTGCATATGCTGCAGAAGCATGGAAACTACGGCAGCGCTGGTTTTCAGTGGCGCCACCGTGCGTAGCCTGCAGCAATTCCATTTATCATACATTAAAATTGAACTCGAAAACGAAAACTATCGTGAAAGTTTCCGTATTGTTCAACACGTACTAGCGATAGAGTAGATTAAGTAAATTAAGATCTTGCACTTTTTCTTTGTGCCTGAAATAAAATTTATTATTTTTATTATTATTATAGAGTTGAGCATTAGCGCAATACAAGAAGAAGTTTAAAATCTATTACATCACATCAAACTAAATTATAAATGTGAAAGTTTATGAGTGTGTGTGTGTGTGTGAGTATGTTTGTGATCGCTTCACTCCGTAACGACTGAACGGATTTGGATGAAACTTGAAATATATGTTTAAGACCTGGATTAACACATAGGCTTTTATTCCGGTACCACACGAGCGAAACCACAGGCGGAAGCTAGTAAAGTATAAATCTGTCAATCATTTATTCATTATATTTAGTATCCAAGGTTAAAATACCAGATCAAATAAAATTCAAATTATAGTAAAAACCTAATTAATGTTAAAGTTTGTTTTAATAAAAACAGTGTTGTATAACTAGTTTTACAGTGCACGGCGTTGGATGTGGGACACTCTGTGATATTATTGTATTTATTTATTAACCAAAAACTTACAGTAGCACATATAAAAATACTATAAAGCCTTTTGAAAGGTTTGTCTTAGTACTTCTAAACACTCACCAAATTCTAAATTATATTAAAAACAATAAGAAATTTATGCGTATCTACTTAATAGGTACTTATCTTACTTAAACAAACACAGCTGATATAACCTATGTAGGCTTAAGTACTACCACCAGCAACTACCAACTTTATTAAGTAGTAACTACCAGCGGGGTGATCGGCTAACTCTGTTACAAACAGAAAAGATTGACACCGATCCTGTTTTTACAAACTTTGACATTTCATTCTTCGAAATTCAATGAACGTCAATTGAAAAACGTCACAGTTTGTTAAAACAGGATCGGTGTCAATAATTTCTGTTTGCAACAGATTTTGCCGATCACCCCGCTGATAAGCTTCGGCCTGCCTATTATATTGCTAACATGAACCCTGTTTATGGGTTCATGTGAGATACCTATAACCTGAAACATGCGATTGAACACCATGTGAAATCAATAAATGTTTTTATTGTATCGTATTTGTTTTGTATTACAGAACTGTGTGTGAAATTCATACAATAGTACAAAGAGTCAAAGTCCAAACATGATTTAATTCAATTTTAGGATCACTTTGAATCGTCGGTACCTACAACAGAAGTATTGAAATATGAATAATAAAATTATTTTGTATTAAATAAGATTTTTGGGATGAAATTTCACTTTTATTCTTCATTTTCATTTTCCTAAAACCACTAGGTAACTAAAATAACGGTGTCTAACGGATGCCGCTTCGTTTTTAAAAATCATCGATATTTACTTTTTATATCAAAAACACTCAAAATTTAACGTTTCGTGTAAAACGTTTCGTTTATAAGGGAAAATGAAATTATTTATGTAAGTGAAGTATGGCATAACAACAGTTCTTAAAAATGTATACATTCGATTTCATATACTTTGCCAGGGAACCTGGCATGCAAATATTACATTTTAGTTAGGAACGTACCGAAGCGTTTTTGTTGACGAACTTTTACGAGGAATCCATCTACAATCCGCAATATGCCATTTCAAGATCCGGCATTTAATATTAAGGCTTAAAGTTCAAGGATGAACGACTTATGTATGAGAAACTCATATATAATTGATTCAATACCATAGTTCGATTTCCTTATAAATACACTAACGTAAGCACACGGGTTTTCTCTGGGTACCTGGATAAGAACTGACCTATCACCTTCCCTTATCACATCACATCACATCACATCACATCACAACCCATCACCGACACTAGAAATTTGCATAATAATGTACCTAGATATCCTATGTCGCGGCGGGAATCGAACCCGCAACCTTCGGCGTCTCAGGCGGGCCACGCCACAGAGGTCGAATATATTTGCGAGTAGTTAAGACATTAAGAAATACCAAAATACTTGTAAATAAATTCAATTTTATCCGTTTAAAGATCTGACTTTCGATATCCATTCAAAAATATTCTCACACTACTATTCAGACTCAAGGAGACTGAACTAGAGAAGTGTGAGTCTGTATTGGTCACTGAGGGTTCCAAAATAACTATATTTTCATGTACCTATAATAATCATTTTTGGTCAGTATTAAGTATTTGCATCTGCTCACTTTAAGTTAATTTTGATGTAATTAATTTAATTTTTATCATGTAGATTTGTGTTTTGTGCGTATTTTATGTGTACGTTTTGTAATTGAGTGTTAATATATTATTTTATTTTAACTGTAATTTTAAATATACATTTTATTATGTAGCCTAAATCTGCCTACCAAGGCAAGCATTGCCACGAGCTCTCATAAAGCTTTTTATATTCACGTCAACACCACAAATTGAACCCTAAAAGCCTATTTAACCTAAAGTTTTCCTTTTGTCCGCAGGACCGGCGCACGCGCAACCTCAGACCCACAAACACTCAGTTGAAGACCGACCGACGCGGGGGCGAGACGTCCCGACAAAACAAATGGAATAAATTTCGAATTTAAATACCACGTTGTCGGGATACACGTTCCAAATTCAAACGTTACGTTCTGTGATGTGATTGGTGCTAGTGATTTTGATTTTGGAATATACATAAAGCTTCAAAATGCAGGGGCGTGACAAGTTGTGTGCTAAGCTCACCAGTGCTTTTCTGAGGAAGTGGTGTAAGTACTTATATCATAGTTTATTGATTGTATTAATAGTATTTAAGATTTACCATGACCTGCGGAGTGATCGGCTAACTCTGTTGCAAACAGAAATGATTGCAACAAACAAATAAAGTATTTACGTCAATAAGTTTGTTGTTTATAAATACCTAAATGAAATGTATTTTTATAAACCAAAAAAGAAACAAAAAGTGTATAAAAAATAATATTAGTTTTACACAAAACAAATAAGCAAACACAAATAGGCAATTATTACGTAGGTATGTGTATACATACAAAAGAGAAAATTCCAATATAATAATATAATATACTGAAACACGTTTTAATATTATGATAATAAAAATATACCAAACAATGTAGGTATCTATATTTGGCATTCCTATTAAATAAATAAATAATATAGTACCAACCATATATTATTTCGAAATTTAAGGTATTTCGTGCATTTTATATTTCATTGATTAGCAAATTCAAATGAAATTCGTACCTTTTAAACCCTTTTTTTTATACGTTATTTATACGTTATTTTGAATTGAATTTATTTAAAACAACAAACATTACATGATAAGGTTACAATCACACATAGAATAAGTCCTTAGACGAGTATTCCAAGATGGATAACATTGGTACCCCAAAATAGGATTCCCTGTTTTATGATATTTACTTAAAATAGTCCTTAATCATCATGAGCCTATAGAAGTCCACTGCTAAACATGAGCCTTCCTACTCCCGTAATGAGCGTCATTGCGTATATAAATATAATTCAACAAAATTGTTGTAACGAGTTATAAATAAGAAAAATCAAATTTTGATTATTCGTGCATCATACAAAGATTTCATAAAACTCCTACGATTTAGATGGTAGCAAGGAAAAATAACTCAAATCATAATTTATTATTAGTTTATCGTCGATCACCGACCTCCATCTCATATATTGTGATTGTGATGCGGTCGATTACGTAGCTAGTACTTTGAATGATTTGTGTGATATTATTATAAAATCATTGATATATTGGGTAAATCTTTAAATGTAAAAACATGTTTTAACCGAACAGCAAATTACTTAATATTTTACTACATACTTTTATTAGGGACTATCGATCAATTTTTATCCACCACAGCCCACCAGCTTTTATCAATCCACTGCTGGACATAGGCCTCCCCTAATAAAGAGGGATATGCCCATAATCCCCACGCTGGGATCGCAGGGCACAACTTCTTGTACCTCCGACGCTGCTGCCCATCGGCAGCCAGGGAATGTAGCTGCGCCGGTGTGATTCCAATGAGGCGGTTATTTTTGGAAAATATTATCAATCAAATATTATTTTTAGGGAAACGTATTCGTAGCATGCACTTTATAATATAAATAATTCTTGACACTATCACAGCAGCTTATTAGCCCCAAATTAAGCAGAGCTTATATTATGGGAACCACATGACAGATATATACATTCTTCTTTTTTGTAAATACATACATTATTGTACATAGATTATGGGTATATCCCCCTTTATTAGGGGAGGCCTATGTCCAGCAGTGGACTGATATAGGCTGATGTGGATGGATGGATGTACATAGAAAACACCCAGACACCGAGACAAAGATTTACGGATCTTAAAAATATTTGTCCCGAGGCGGGAATCGTAACTATTGTCCAAGCCTTTCTTCGCTCGCTATGCCACGGAGGTTATCAATGTTATGTTTGCTTCTTAAGATCAATTTGAAATAAAAAAATGAATAGGTAAGTAAGGAAGAATATAAATAAAAACCAAACGCAGTTGCGCGTGGGTCCCGTATTCCATCATCCTGTTCCTATGTATGCTTAGATCTGTAAAACTACGCAACGGATTTTGATACGGTTTTTTAAAATAGATGGAGTGATTCAAGAAGAAGGAGAAATATAACTTGTATTCGTGCAAAGCCGGGGCGGGTCGCTAGTAACTGATAATTTGGGGTCAAGTTTGTTATGAATTCTAGTCTGGTAATGACTTTGAACTAATTGGTTTAACATTAAGTTATCGAAAAATTCCATTAAATCACTTCATGTTTGGGTGAGAATCATCAAAAGGTTTTAGTAATATATTATTTTCGTAGTTCTTTTTGTAGGATACCTGAAGATGGAGCACAACAGCTGCTTCAAGGCAGAAATAGACATGGCGATAGTACTTCGTTAATGGCAAATTCTGCCACAGACCGGTGGGCTGCGTTTATGCCGCATTTAAATGGAGCCCGTTTAGAGTTCAACGGGTAAAAAAGGAGACTCCACTGTCTGTCTGTCACCAGGCTGTAACTCATAAACCGTGATAGCTAGACAGTTGAAATTTTCACAGATTATGTATTTCTGTTGCCGCTATAACAACAAATACTAAAAACGGAATAAAAAAAAAATTCATAGGGGCTCCCATACAACGGTAGGGAACCCTTCGTGCGCGCGTCCGACTCGTATTTGGCCGGTTTTAACTAATAGGGTCACAGAACACAGTGCATGGGTCGCTGAGGTCGGCTTGGGTTCAAAATGGTACCCCTGACGCCCTTGGGTTCAATACCCTTTAATCTTGTCTCACATGAAGGTAGCGTAATTTTTTGCATCTTCTTACATTGTTTTGCAATAATCGTCTCCTGTTTACTAATGAGTTTTCACCTTGGCTGTACGTGAGTGGGGTTCAGTGTCGTCCACTGGCTTCTAAGAATCATCATCATCATCATCATCATCATCGGCCTATAGCACTCCACTAGTTAGCTTCTAAGAATGTTAGTACTTATTTTCCAATGATCCTAAGATCGTGGTATCCTCTTTTGTGTAACTGTTCATTATCTTCATCTATAGCAGTCCACTGCTGGATATAGGCCTTTTCTAAAGAGCCATTGCACCCTGTACTCAGCTCGACGCATCCAGCTTCTACCAGCAGCCTTTCGCAAATCGGTACCCCACCTGGCGTCCTGCACGTTTGCCGAGCCGCACCGCTCAAAAACTCGTGTACAACGGTTATCGGTCCTTCGGCAGATATGTCCAGCCCACTGCCACTTCTGCTTGCTAATTCTATTAGCTATATCGACAACTTTAGTTCTATGTCGGATAGTCTCGTTACGGATTCTATACTTCAGAGAAACTCCGAGCATGGCTCGTTTCATAGCTCGCTGAGCGACTTTCGCTGTGAGTGTCCACGTTTCAGCTCCGTATGTCATGAACTCATGACGGGTAGGACGCACTGGTTGAAAACTTTGTTTTCAGAACCCGCGGGATTATTAGGTGACAAGAAAACTAGTTTTCCAAATGTTGCCCAACCCAGCTGAATCCTCCTCTTGGCCTCCTTCTCAAAGTTGTTTCTATCTAACTGCAAATTTGCCCCAGATATGTGTACTCTGAAAAACTTTCAAGAAGATTTCCATTTACTACTCCTAGTTCGCAATGGAATATTTCAACATCATCTGTTAGTTTTTTTGAATCCAGTCCATCGAGAGGTTGTCTTTTAGAGATCCTGTTTAAGTAAGTGTGACGTTTCTATCTATCTATCTTGTGGAACTATAAGTTCACGCAAGATAATATCTATGTTTCGATTCCTAAATCTCCCCAGTGTTGAGGCAAATAAAAAACTCGTTGTACATTAGAATGGAATAGAATAATTTATTTTTATAAAATATGAAGGTACGTACATAGTGCTTATGCTTTATCTAAGAGTAGAAAATTATAATCTACGTACAAAAAGGCTCAATATTAATTAAGGACAATTACCTTGAAGTAGAGAACATACTTACCGTGTTAGTTATAAAACTGTGTTACGGTGATCCAAAGTGTATGAAGGCGTTCAGCCAATTGGTCCAAATGCGTTCAGCCGTTATGGAGTTGAGTGGTAACAAACATACTCACACACATATATTTCGCATATATATTATTAATACAGATAGTTCCTAAACGTTAAAAAAAGGGGCGGTATACTTAATTCACCTGGGGTAATTCACCCAGGTGCACTAAGTACACTTTTAGTAGACTTGATTCACCCTGGTCATTTCTGGGTGCATTAAGTACACTATTTAGTAGACTTTATTCACTCAGGTGATACCTAGGTGAATCAAATGCACTACATGGTAGACTTAATTCACCCATGTGCTTTTTCATTTTTTTTTTATTTTATGTAATCTGGCTCATAAAAAAAAACATTAACGACAACTTGCAGTACTTTCTTAAATGTCGATTTATTTGGAATTTTAACAGAAAACCCATAGAATTTCTATCAAAATTCCTAATAAGTCGAGATATATAAGTTAGTGCTGCAAGTCGTAGTAGTAGGAATGGATCTCATTATACTTTTTTTTCATTGAAGGCTGTTTTAAATTATTCATGTTTTCGTTAACTACGATTTTTTAACCTATCCTAATAGAATGCGTACACGATTTCGCGCCTGTGCTGTTAACCGTTGTGGAGTTCCCTCGTAGGAACCAATCTTGAGTGCAGTAAAGCAGTGTCATGGTAATGCTCGTAACCGACTATCCTAATAGAATGCGCACACAAAGTAGGATAAGAGGAAGTGCTTCTAATTCAGCTTACAAGATTTGACACAATCTTGTCGCTTACAGTAAACGAGGTAGCATTTAGCATGAAAAAAAATCAGGACGAAAGAGGATTGAAAATATTATTAAAATTGCGATTTTTATTAGGTCCCAAATGGGCTAGTACCTAGTGGGACTAAACAGAAATAACTCCTATTTCTTTGAAGTCGACATGCCACTCCCTAATTATTTTCTCTTTCAAGGAGGTTTTGTAGGTGCATAAAGTATACTCTGATTTGGTAAAGATAATTAATTGATTTATCAAGGTGATTTATATCTACTAAATAGTGTACTTAATGCACCCGGAAATGACCAGGGTGAATCAAGTCTACTAAAAGTGTACTTAGTGCACCTGGGTGAATTACCCCAGGTGAATTAAGTATACCGCCCCTAAAAAAAACTTGTTCTAAACACTTATACCGGTTTCAAGTAACATTTAGTGTGCTTGTCATAAGTTTTTCATGTTTGATCAGGTAGTTTTTTGTCAATGTCATAATTCAAATTGTTATTTTCAATGTCACGGTTGGATTAACCTTCAGTTAATTATTATAATATCTTTGAGTAGTTCTTGAACAAGTAAATATTTTTTTTACAAAAAAGTTTAAAACCGACTTCAAATACCTACATAATTGTACTCCTTTAAGAGTTGCCCAAATCAAAAACTTTTATAGTTAACATGTTAAAGTAGACAACGGCCCTTTTTCGTTAATTGCCTAACTTTTTTAAGTGAAAATCTTTTAACCTGCAAAAGATTGCAAAACCAACGTTGTTTGATCAGATTCTTATATAAAAGCAGTTTACTCAACTGCCAATAAAGTTACATTCAAAATGAGCTCGAAAACGAAAATTATAAAAGTTTTCGTATCGTGGACATCGTACTAAATACGTACAAGATACAAGATCATCATCATCATCATCATCATCAGCTTATAGCAGTCTACTGCTGGACATAGGCCTCCCCTAATGAGCGCCATTGCACCCTGTCCTGAGCTCGGTACAAGATCATTTATTGGCAACATATGTTACCATATATAGTACCCAAACTAAGCAGAGCTTGTGTTATGGGAACCACATGATTGATATATTACTTAATTTTTTTTTGTAAATAGAAAACACCGAGACCCGAGACAAATATCTGCAGAACAGGCAAACATTTGACCCGCGGCTGGAATCGAACCCGCCACCTTCTGCGTCTCAGGCAAGCCTTCGCCCGCTGCACCACAGAGGCCGTCAGAAATCGAGTTAGTTCTGGTAGCCATATGTGGTCTTCATCATCAGTTCCACCATATAGTGCTTTCCGAGACCAAATGCACTACGAGTTAGCCTCTAAGGCTCCCCTTTTGAAGGACAGAAAATCGAACCGACTTTTCCTGCATAGTATTCCTGACCGAGTTTTTGTAGGACGTGTGCGTTGCAGTATGGCAATTTCGTTCCATTTTCCACCTACAAAAAGTCGGTCACTGATTTTCGGTCGGTAGCCTTACAATAAAACATACCCAAAATGCTATGACTGTGCATATTATATTTGAAGAGTCCTCTAGATTTCCATCATCATCATCATCATCATGATCTTTATCTGGTGACAAAGGGACCTGGGAAGTAGCCTTAAAAAAAACAAATCGGTTCAGCTGTCTTCGGAAAATCGAGGATCATACATAAAAAAACCGGCCAAGTGCGAGTCGGACTCGAGCACGAAGGGTTTCGTACCATTATCTATACATTTATTTGAGCCCTCCTTAATTATTTTTTTAAATTGAATATTCAACTACGTAAATATTCTGTGAATGTTTCAAGCATATATCTACCTGTTGCCGTTATTAATATCAAGCAAAAAACGGAAAAATAAATTATTTGCCACTTCGCACGCAATACATACAGCAACATAATTAATATATATATGTAGTTTATCAATCATGTGGTTCACATAATACAAGCTCTGCTTAGTTTGGGGCTACATGATGCTGTGTGATAGTCCAGCATTATTTATTATTATTTTTACTAAGGAAGTAGTTAAATATTTTGTAAGGTTTAATAAAGTTTTAAATTATTTATTTTATGTTTAAACTTGGAGCAATGCTCGTTCCATAGCTCGCTGAGTCTAAAGAAGATATCAATATAGGAAAATAGTGTTGTTTTACCAAAATGTACATTCTTACTTTGCATTCTGAGAACGGTTTAAATATTTGTCTTGTGCAAACACGTTTCTTGGACTTTAGCCTTGCAAAAACTTCCCGTGGCCGTGTACAGTCAGCTTTATATAAATTGTTATAGTAATAGTACCTCTTTGTGATCTCTTTGTGAAGGCCTTGTCCCAGGAAGTACTAGCACAATGCATATTTCTGCCCTGAAGCAGCATTGCAGGTACTTCTTGCCTTAAGTTGATGGACGCAGGGCGTTGCATCGTATGCCACTTTCCAAACATCGCTATATGGTAGACATACCTCGTATGCGCACAAAGCGGTTCTCTTCCATCTTTATCATGCGCACCGCCAAGAAGTGGAACGCTCTACCAGAGTATGTGTTCCCCGATCATTATAACATGGGCATCTTCAAGGCACGAGTGAACAGGTTTCTTCTAGGCAAGCGTGCTCCATCGTAGACTGCATCTTCGCTTAACATCAGGCCAGTTGTAGTCAAAAACCTATCCAATATAAAAAAAACATGCGTGATCATTACGATGCTTTGCTATTAGATCATAGTTACCAGTTAATGTCAGATGGGCCATTTGTTCCATCTTCAAGTATTATTAAAAAATAAAAATGTTCACACACAACTAATAAGTAATTTCGACGACCTCTGTGGCGCAGTGGGTTGCGAATTTGATTCCCGCTGCGGGATAAATGTTTGCAGGTTCTGCAGATATTTGTCTCAGGTTTTCTATGTATGATATGTATGTATTTACAAATTAATTATTATGTAGCAGTGATGTGGTTCCCATAATACAGGCTCTGCTTAGTTTGGGGCTACATGATTCTGTGTGATAACGTCCAGCATTATTTATTTATTTAAGTGGTCCTAGTGCAAGGAACACGGACAAACTTTGGTACTTTTTTTGTAAGTATAGGAACACCTATTAAGTTATTCTGTTTGTGCCAGTCGAATTGTTTTGAAGCAATAAACATTTCATTTCATTTATTCAATCATAATTTACAATCTTATTACAAAAATCTTATTAATCTTGATATGTTAACAATGATTTTAAAGCACTATAGGTATGCGTTCTTGTCCAATATTTCATAAATTGGCAGCCAGTATCTAGCCTCTCTGCATACATAAAAGTGTAGGTAACGGTAGGTCCTTAGATTAATATAACTATATAATTATGTAGCTGATCGTACCACCACAATATTTAAATACCTATCTAGAGCTAACCGGTTGCGCGACTTGTCCATGGTTTGGGACTAGGTTTGCTTGTGTTGGTTTCCAAAACTAACTTTTAGCTAGTACCTACCATGTATTCAGACTACATTCAGGCATGCAAATATTAGATTGTAGTTACAGTATAACTAATTATTTAAATACTTGTGGACGCCCCGCGACCGATGGCGTTGCCCCCTGAAATGTTTTCCTCCGTTCAGAAATACTATAAAGAGATCCAATATCTTTCGAAAAATAGAAGACTTTAACCAATATAATCAGTGTTGGTTAGTCTTCTAATCTTCTTCTATTTTGTGAACACACAATTTTAAAAGTTGTCATTTGAATTAAAATTGTTACTACAATCAGTTACATACCAAAATCTATAAGGATGGGTAAGTAAACGAATTCCCAAAGTCGGGAACCAAGTTCACAAAGCTATTCATGCCTTATTCTAAGCAAATCGCAACAAAACTAAATAATATTTTAATATTAAAAGTTCCTTAAAACACCCCATTGCACCCCCTTTAAGAGATATGGTCTTAACCATCAGTAGTTCCTTCCTTCTTTGTATGAGCTAATGGCCAACAGTAGCTAACAATAAATTAATAAATGAATAAATCATTAATGTTAAGTTCCCATATAAACATTAATACCCCATTGTACCTCGTTTGGGGATAGTATATGAAAAATAATGAACCTAAGTTATTAGTTTAAGTACTTAATGATCTAACATTTAAAAAATCATTTACGTCATAAAAATTCAACTTATCTTATTGTGTACAACATCCATTACATTTAAGTTAGTAACGCAAGTTAATAGTACCTAGTTATGACATTTCTGACTTATCCTTGAACCGGTAACTTAAGAAACTTGTTAATTGTCATCTTTAGTATCACTTAAAGTAAAATCATCGTCAACAATTGCCTATATAAATCCACTGAATAGAGACCTCGAGAATCACCAGATCTCACACCACACTCCAACACCAAATCAGTTAATATTCTTAATTATTTTTCTCGATTTAATTACTTATATCAAATAACACATTTCTATCGGAAATCAGTGAAAGGAGAATGCCGTCTGATGTATGGCGCTCGGTACCAAGACAAAGTTTTTAGTCGATTCTACTGTCAAAATAATTAAAAATGAGGGTTATTGCCATAGTAACACTTTACATCAATGTTTGTTGCCATAGCAACTTAAAACATTGGTTGTTGCAGTTTAATGGCGGCGTGCAGCGGAAACCAAATCAACAAAATATTTTTTTATTTGATTATTAATCCCGTCGGTGTTGAAAACTAAAGAAAATGTTATTGTCATTTATTAAATATAATAAATTTTATGGGATACGTTCGGTTTTGATGCAATTGGTACGGGTTCTCGGCATTCTCCTTTAATTACTTATGTCAAATAACACATTTTTATCGGAAATTAATGAAATGCAATGTTTATCATTATAATCACAAGCCCCGCGCTTAGTTTGGGTCTCACCGTAAATTCTTCTCGTTCATATTGTATCCATTACCTGCATTGTGTATTTGTGTAATTTGTGAACATCATTTAGTAAATAAATTATTTATATTTTTCTATAATTAGATTTTATGAATCCGGGGAGAAGCTTTTCAGTCTAGCTTAGACAGCTGAAGCAAATATTATTTTGTAAGGACCCATTACCTTAGTACTAGACCCTGTTTTTTTTATCTAAACCAATGTCCTGAAATGTTATTTTACCAATAAATTATTATGATATGATATGGATGTACCCACGAGGAATGGTCTTAAGCCCTTTCCAGTCACTGACATAATGTTAATAATAACGTTTAGGGCTCTGTTTTTTTTTTAAATTGAGCCTTTAGCGGGACAACTTTTAGATGTGAAAAACAACACCACAACACCAGCCTATTCAGTCCACTGCTGGACATAGGCCTCCTCTATTAGAAGGGGGATATGCCCATAATCCCCCCCATTTATGTGGGTGAGGATCGCAGGGCACAGATTCTCGCACCGCCGACGCTGCTGCCCGTAGGCCAGGAGATTTACCGGTGTCAGTGAAAACTAATTTCATTAGAAGTAGATGCAAATTCCAGAAGTAGCAGATGCAAAAAGCCATAATTATTTTGATTATCTCGTCATTGCCACATGTCATTGTAACAGCTAAATAAACAAAAGTAATTTAACTTTTTGTTTGATCAAAAATATTAACAAAAATCCATCGAGATAATTATATAGAACCAAAAATCACTTTAAATTTATTCAAAATAACCTGTAAAAAATCTGTATAGGATTTAATTATGAATTCAACAAGTTCCGTAGTATTTTTAATTGTATTTCATTAGATTTTCAAAGAAGTTACATGTTAATGATAACTTTTACAATGCATATTTAACTAGGCTTTCGCCCGCGGCTTTGATTGTATGGTACTTGGATAAAAAGTAAAGTAAAGAGCTACATGACCTCATTACGCCCTCACCTTTCTTTCAAAGGAACTTCAGACGCACTGCTAACTACCATCCGCATCAAGTTGATATTCCACTTAGCAGGATTAAGCGCTTCCAAACATCATTTATAATGCATTTATAAAATATGGAATCAGCTGCCAGCGTCTGTATTTCCATTGACATACGACCCTAACGGCTTCAAGAGAGAGTTAATAGGCATCTTCTGGGAAAGCTCGCCCCATCGTCGACCTCATCCTTGCCTATGCAAGCCTCGAGGTCAAGAGCTGGCCCATACTAAATAAAAAGAATTTAGTCTAAGCATTGTTTAAACTTTGTCAGATTTTTATAAAATTAGTTGAAAAAAATCGAGAGAACTTATAAATAATAAGGACCATAACTATATTTTTCCGGAAGTACCCAAGGCTGGTCAAACCGGAAGTTGCTTTATCAATACGGTCAAATCATTTCCAAGTAGGTATGCGACATAACTCCTTTTAAGGTGATGATAATGACAAGTGCATTGACTGGTCTTTTAGGTCAGTTGGTAGGAAATTCTGCCTTCAGCGCTTAAGCGTCGTCGTGGGTTCGATAACATTTCAAGGGGCTTATTATGATCCAACCTCCATCTTCGAAACTCTTTTTTTTTGCTGGTGTAAAAATGCCTTTTACATGTCCTTCAACTCGGGGAGAGTTAGAGGGGTCTGTCGGGCTCTCTGTCAGCGACTAGTTCTCGCTCAGCGGCCTACTGATTAAAAACACACCGTGTTCCTTCACTCACCGCAGTGCTAGTGTATCATCGAACCCTTCATCGCTTGATGAAGGGCTCGAGGCTGCAGCAGCACTTGACAGGGTCATGGGCAGGATTCTACCACGGCCCCGTCCACATCGGTGTCTTCGGAAGCCAAGCCAACCTCATCGGCCTGAGATGCTTTGGCGGCTGCTGACTGCAGTACAGCGTAGCAATACCCATCCCATCCCTTAACCGCCAAGGAGCAGCAGTATCGGTGATGTTAGCTGTGCTCTGGATCCGATCTGCATACCTAGCGTTTGGAATAAGGTTACATCACATTGTTTAGTTTAGTTTAGTTTATTTATTGCAACATATAACTTATTGACTAGTACAATTACAGTGTTCAGTTATATGCACCCTGTTTATAGGATGTGGCAAATACTTAACCTAAATTAATCTATAATCTAGGTATAAGGTAGGTAGGTATCTATACTAGGTGTTGGTGTTGTTGTTGTTTGACCCCAGTTAAAGGAAAGTAATAGTAAAAATTCTGTTTATTTATTTAGCACCTTGAATCGTCAATTATTTGAAATTTAAATTTAAATTTAGACCAATTCGTAACGCTACCAAACAGAGAAGAATTAAATAAAATTACACAACATCATGTAGCCCCAAACTAAGCAGAGTTTGTATTATGGGAACCACATGATTGATATACTACACATATATATTTTTATAAATACATACATATCATACAAAGAAAACACCCAGACCCGAGACAAATATCTACAGAACATGCAAACATTTGTCCCGCAGCGGGAATCGAACCCGCAACCTTCTGCGTCACAGGCGGACCTTCGCCCACTGCGCCGAGGCCGCCAATTTGACAAGAAACTTTGCTTGCCTTATATTTTTTATATAACGTCTTTGTTCTTATTAACTATTAAATTGTTTTTAAGGGAGTTGAAGGCAGTTTCATCATAAGCTTATTTGTCATCTACATAATCAGATATTTGATTATAGGCTTTTGCTTAGTTGGTAATTGTACTGCCTTCAGAAAATGACAATCACCTTTAGTACCTTGTTCGTAATTCTTAGTGGTTGGTTCGTCCAGGTGCGAACTACGACCATATCTATTACCGTGAAGCATTGCTGTCGGTGTGTGCTGGTGACATTACGGGCTCATATCTAACACCTGGCCAGGACCAGCTAACTGATTGCGACATAGCGCAACCTTAATACTGGCATAGCTAAATCCTCTGGCGGCTTACGGGCAGAAACGTTGGCAGTGCGAGAAGCTGTTCCCATCCCCAACCCGCATGCATAAACATAGACATAGACATAGACATACGTTTATTTACTACTTAAGCACACATACAGCATAATTATCACTAAAACAGTTTATGTTTAACCTAAGTACCTACAAACATAATTACTATTAACAAGAGTATAGAAAAATAAAAAAATAAAAAGAGTACAGTACCTATATTATGACAATACAAATCTATATGTAGTGTTGTTCTGTGTGCTGCAGCAGTAAAACGGTCCCTAGCTATAGCTAGCATGCCTTGCTAGGGGATTATGGGCATGTCCCACTTCTTATAGGGGAGGCCTATAAGAAGTAGTGGTCTCAATAATATACTGGTGTTGTTTGGTGAGGGTAACTCCTGTATAGGTACTTCAAGTTGATGGACGCACGTTGCATTGTAAAGTATCCTTTCTAGACCTACGATTAGGATGCCATGAGGGTAGTCGGAGGGAAGTTCAATATAACATTCTGAACTTACCTGCGTTTTGCAAGCATTTAGCATTCCACGTGATGGGTTGCAGTCCATTGCCCTATTATTGAAACACTAACCTAGCACATTGCCTTCAAATTTTAGTTCTAATGCATGTCGGTTTCTTTTCGATATTTAAGTAATCAGTTTTTATATAATTTAACCTCAAAATTGATCATAAATAAAATAACCTCCACAGTTGATTGATGCGAATATAATATTTATTTTTACAGCTATAGGGTTTATTATTAATAAATTATCATGACCTACGGTTGACCTTGGAATGCTTTACGATAATCGACCTTTTTGTCTGACTGTGAAGGAGGGTAATGTTTTTGCGTCAATCAACCGCAAACGGCGAAATCGCGAGAAAAAATGTTAAAGAAAAATTTTAATAGTCAAATTATTCGGAGATTAATTATCTATCATCAAATCGCACTATCATCATCCGTCTATAGCAGTCCACTGCTTGACATGGGCCTCCCCTAATGAGCGTCATTGCGCCCTGTCCTCAGCTTGACATCCAGCTTCTACCAGCAGCCAACACCACTCCACCTGGCTCAAAGCGAAGCGTCCCTGCTTCAAGTCTGGCAAAATTTGCTTTCGTCTGTTGGAACTCCTCTATAGGTCGTAACTTACAACGTATTTGGACGAAACTTGGTATACAGATTTTACGACTTTGGATCGAAAGACGAAAGCAAATTTTGCCAGACTTGAAGCGAAACGCTTCGTTAAATTATTTAAGAAAAATAGCGACAATCTTAATATTAACACTTGAAATAAAGATAAACTAGCTGTTCCTACTGTAAGGGTCCATAAAGGTAGTCAATCTTTTAAAGGGCAATGTGTACGATTTGTTAGCAAAATCCTAAATGATAGGCTTAATTTATCTGTAAATAAATTAAGCTTATCATAAAACTTCTGATTATTTAGATGAAAAAAAGCTTGGGGTGATAATAAAAATTGTAACATGGACTTTAAAAAAATATAAGCCAAGCAGAGTTTCTTGCCAATTCTTCTCTGTTTGGTCGAGTTGCGAATTGATGTAGATTTAAAAAAAAAATGACGATTCAAAGTGTACTTTACAGTTCTTATTGAATAAATAAATTTTGAATTTGACTTTGACTTTGACTTCTCTCGCTCGGTCAACTATGTACAGAAATGTTTGGCAAACCGTTTGCAGCCTAGCAGTGTCTGCCTACGACTAATACATAAAACGTATGCTACATTAGCTATAATACGTAACTGAAATTGCTACGTTACAGAGAGATCAATTTTCGTTGTAATAGTTATTTTGACGTAACACGTGCTAGTGAAATAACATGAATATGCTTACCTGTATGCCTCATCCCTTCTTTTCCATTAGCCTCAACAATAAACAAAGACTATGCTATAAAACAAAGTCTGTTAACATGTTAACCAAACATTTTAACAGATAAGTTGTGTGACTTCATAGGATCTCGATTCACTAGTTTCATTAACATTCTGACTGGTTTCGTTTACCTTCATCGTTTAGTCTAACAATACATAAAACATTTAGTCGTTTTAAGAGCCTGTTTAGTAAACATTGGAATCAGCTGCCAGCGTCTGTTTTTCCATTGACTTACGACCCTAATAGCTTCAAAATAGACTTAATAGGCATCTTCTAGGAAAGCTCGCCCCATCGTCGACCTCAACCTTGTCCACGCAAGCCTCAATGTATCTAGGATTCCAGACCACAAACGAAAGGATTGCAAGTGTCATCGAAAGTCCACGCCCAGGTTTCGAACCCATTACTTTGTAAAAAACAAGAAAATATAAGCGAAGTAGAGTTTCTTCTTCTTCTTGAATTAGTGTAAATTTAAATAAAAAGAAAATGACGTTTCAAAGTGTACTGTATGTGCTTAATGAATAAACTTATTTTGAATTTTGAATTTTACTAAGGTTGATTGTGGTCAAAATACGAAGGTTAATAGCAACATTAAAAAGTTAATTTAAGGTACCATGCAATAATTTGCCTATTTGGTAACGTTGCAGGTTGCAAGGTCGCCCTGTCGCCATAATCGTCTAGCGTATAATGTTTTCACACATCATTTCGATTACACGCTTCACGCCAACTACTTTTATTTATTACTCCTTGAAAATACAATTTATTAACAAATAAATCGACTTCAAATTAATGGATACTAAAAATACACTTGTAAATTGACCTTTTTTATATAAATCTGAAGTTATCCAAGCAGAACGAAATTCGCACATAAATAAATGCTTGTATTAAAATGGATGCGCGCAGGGCCCTGATTCCAAGGAATAGAAAACTGTCCTCTTGCGACATAATATGTATTTATTTATTTATTTAGGTTTGCCAACAGTAGTAACATGAAGAATTAACAAGCGTTTTAAATAAAGGGTCTTATGCTACATGTACTACATTTTACAGACAAACACCACATGCAAAAATAATAATTAAAGGAACAGCTTGGTATGAGTGTAGGATGACTTAATACTAAAACTAAATTCTTTAAAAAATACAATTTAAAAAGAAACAATTAAAGGAAAATGCCATCTGGTGTATGGCTCTCGATACCAAGACTAAAGTGATTGCGCAAAAACAAAAAAATAAGTTTTGTCGATTCTACCGTCTAAATAATAAAAAATGAGGGGCACAGTACTGTTGCCATAGCAACAACCATAATTGCCATAGTAAAAATGGTTGTTGCAGTCTAATGGAGGCGTGCGGCGGAAACCAAATAAAAAAATATATGATCTAGTCAGTGTGATGGATATTTATCTGTGGCTTGAGTGCGAAAAACATATAGGTCGCGACACGTAAAAAGAACGCGGTCGGTAAGCTATGCACTCGATGATTTATCGGTATTTACCTGTACGTAAAGCAAACACACCACGCCACGAGCGCTTCACAGGTTTTCGCACTGGTACGAAGATAAGTGAATATCTTATTAATTATTTAATAATAATAAATTTTAATAAATAATGCTGGACACACAGCATCATGTAGCCTCAAACTAAGAAGAGCTTATATTATGGGAACCACATCACTTCATATACTATTTATATATTTTTTTTGTAAATACTTACATAATATACATAGAAATTCTATGTATTTTTAAATATCTGCAAATAATGTAAGCATTTGTCCCGCAGCGGGTATCGAACCCGCAACCTTCTGCGTCTCAGGCGGACCTTCGCCCACTGCGCCACATAGGCCGTCAGATAGGTTGATTGCACTTAGGTATCTTAATAATTTCCAAAATACCTACCTAAGACAGTATTAGGTAAGTACCAACTCTAAGAAATTCCTAATCGGTCATATTCGTTCTTAATTCCCTAAAAAGTAATTAAGTAACCACTTAACTAATAAGTTACAAGAAAACTATCATAAAATTCAGCCAGCGAAAGATAACAATTGCCAACGCATTCGATTAAAAAAAAAAGCAAGTTTTCGAGTAAAACCTCGTTCGAGGCACGATCGCCAGTCGCTCTCGCGCAACGGTGCCGGTACGAAATGCGCTGAATTTGTGTTCCAATTATAAAATACGAATTTCTTTTTCAAAATGGCGGTAAATTTCGCGCGTATGTTGGGATATGTGAAGGGGAATAGAAAGATAAGTGAGTGTTTTTTTTGTGTATTATTGTATTTTTTGATGGTATTTCGTAGCGGTTGACTATGGGTTTTTCGTAATTGTGCTGTGACCTTTGCGTGTTGTAACAGTGGATTTAAAGGCTGAGATTGTGAAAGTAGTTGTTTTATTTGTTTTAGGTTTTTTTTGGTATAATCGAGCTGTTTTTTTGTGTAAACACTTTTTCGGTTAATCTAGAACTGTAGACTACACATGTGCAGATTCTTGACAGTTATTAAGGAAAATGTATTTAACAACTTAATGTGCCTTTATGTAGTGTATGATCGTAAATTTTATTAAAATTTAAGTACTTGTCATGCTTAAAACCTACTTTTAAACAGCCTTGATGAAAAGCGAAACAACAGTTTTTGCTAAATAAGGCAATTTGCACATACTATACAAATTAAGAACTAGAATCTCTCAAATATTTTTTGTTTTTTTATATAAATTCCTGTGACTATTTTTTGTTATAATCTTCGAAGAGTTTTTCAAATAATTCCGCATGAATCATATCTACGCTAGGTTGGTTTTTAAACTTTCTCTCAAAACATTAAACATCATATATTGTACTTTCTTATATACACTTATATAATTAGTGTTATATTTTCTAGATATCTAGAAACTAAGGATTACTTTGACTCATCGCGCGGTGATAATGACCTGCGCTAACAGAGAAAACCGCATCAAAATCAGGTTTGCTGGCGCCTGCAAATCCTGTTTGGTTATTTTTATACGTAAACTTTTTATCATACATATTTTATGTACATGTTGAGCTGAGGGCAGGGCGCAATGACGCTCATTAGAGGAGGCCTATGTCTGAAAGTGTACTACTGTAGGCTGATGATGACGGTGATAATGAAGTGAATACTTATATGAAATGTTGTTTGCGAAGTTAAGCAATTCTCGCATAGTAACCAAGTTCCATTCAACAAAATTACAAAGTACAAATTTTAAAGTAACAAAATTTAAAGTAGGTAGGTTGTTAGTGGGTAGGTTTTTGTACTAAAATAAATAGCTGGTTTGCAGCTACCACACATTTCTATACCAGAAGTACCAGGTTAGCATAAGTCATAAGGAGTTATCACGTTTTGAGCCCACCAGTTTGACTAGGTTTGGTTAATTCATATCAGAAATACCAGGATAGCATAATCTTTTACGGACAATATGGATGGGTGCCAGCTTCCTTCTTTCCCTTCGTAGTACACTAGCGGCCAACTCTGATGTCGGAGTTTTAGGCCTCAAGAAGGCCTCTGACATGGCTTATTTAAGGTGATATTTAAGTGGCATTTCTATTCTTTTGTCCTTAACCGAAGTTAAGCAATCAGCAGCCCGATTTCATAACTCGGGTGGGTGACCGCTATTTAATAAAATTGCTTGGTCCAGTTCTACAGATCATGTAAGTTTAACAACCTCTCTCCTGGTCCTCATATGGATGGGTATCCGTTGACGTTTAGATCGGAGTGCTTTGTGTTGAGTTTGAATGCACCTTTTTTGATAAGCAAAATTTTATTGAAAAAATACGAAATATTTCAGTATAATAATAATTATATAGTGGGTATTATTATATTGGATAAAGATAAATATTTGTTTATTTGCCAGAATATATGTCACAATTATCGAATATTGTCTTATATTAAGTTAATGTCCATTAAATTCTACCTAGTAATAGGCATATTACATTAGGTACTATAAATAGTAATATAGGAAGTATAGTATTTTTGCAATATTATTTTGTGAAGTAATATTTTTCCCTCGCGGCTTTCGCATATACAAGCTAATTTATAATCTAATCAATGTATAATACACAAAATTTAATCAAAATAAATTCAACCGTTACGGAGATTATCTTCCATCTGCGCTATGGCCAACTCTAGTGTCGAAGTTTTTAGGCCACCAGCAAACCGCAAAACCCTCCGACATGGCTTAACGAAAAACCCGGATCAACATCTTAGCGTGCCTTCCGAAGCACGGAAACGCTCAAGTATTTTTAGTCACCCATCCAAGTAGTGACCGGGCGGAGTATAGCTTAACCAAGACGATCTGTTAAGGACATCTAAGTAAGCCATACCACAAACATACATACTCTATACACACAAACATTTGGGGGTTTAATTATCATCATCATTATCAGCCTGTAGCAGTCCACTACTGAACTGCCTCCACTGAGCGCAATTGCTATAATTTATATTATTGAAATATATTTTTTTAACATTATTTTTATTAGGTAAACATTTCACAAACAATAAATTTTACAAACTATCTGCTATTCTAAATGATGTCCTAAGTTGGATGTGTCAAGGTTTATTTTTTAACGCGGCTGGTCGGGTTGCACGCTTCGGCGGGTGCCCTCCTTTTACTTGCCTAGTTGTGTTTGTATGTAATTCGGTTTACCACTTGTATTGATATACCAAGCTCGGATAATGTAATCATCTCCTTCGTTATACGCTGGCCAACTCTGTCGGAGTACAAGGCCATCATTTCAACCTTTATCGACCCCCTTCTTTTGATTATGCCACTTGCCTCGATCCTGGACCATCATGGATAATCATGGATCATGGTCAACTATCAAAATGCGTGTTGCTAAGCTAAGAAGGAAGGGTTCTATGTTAAAACTTTTAAGGGTATTGGCGTCCGATAATAATATCGGGGCAAGTAAAATGTATGAAATAGTCGGCTTCGATATCCGATACCAAGCCGGACGATATGAAAGACAGGTACATATTTCATACATTTTACTTGCCCGGATATAGGGGTGTATATATATATGTGTGTGTATATATGGGGGTGTACGGGGTTCCAACCCCCATCTTCGGAATCCAAGCCAACCTCACCTGCACGTGGTGCATCCTGCTAAACAACGAACGGGGCTCTGGCGGCCGGCTGATTGCGGCATAGCACAGCCTACATCGGCACAGCTAAATCCCCTGGCCGACGAGCAGCAGCGTCGGTGGTGCGAGAAGCTGTGCCCTGCGATCCCCAATCCGAATGCCCAGCGTGGGGATTATGGGTATATCCCTCTTTATTAGGGGAGGCCTATGTCCAGCAGTGGACTGATACAGGCTGGTGTGGTGTGGTGTGGTGAGCCGAAAATTTCATACATTTTATTTGCCCTTATCTCATATCGGCGTCCGATACCTTTTAGGGGGTGGACGGGGTTCCAACCGTTCCGCACCTAACCTACGCGTACATTCTGATAAATAACAAACGGGGCTCTAGACGGTCGGCTGAATGTGGAAACACAGCCTAACCGACACAAAACTAAATTCCCAACAACACCCAGACCCCTAACTCATTTGCAGACCAGGCAAACATTCTGCTGCGTCTCCAGCCCATTCATCCACCACTCCAATGTCGTTATCAAATTATTAGATAATTTCTACCGTGAAGCATTGCTGTGTTTCCGTTTGAAGGGTGTGCTGGTAACATCACAGGCACATGATGCTTAGAACCTTCATGCTTCAAGTTGATCAAGGTATTGCATTATACTTAGGACAGTTCCAACCATCCTACGAAGTAATACTTTGTTGTAGGTTATTGTTACTATTTATCAACAGGTGGGCCACCAGGTGTGCTACTTCCATTTATAAGTAATGAATTACCATAGCTGAGCTATACTCTCGGAGTCTATCTACGTGATAGAATTCGAAGTCTGTAAGAGAACCAGGGTAACTGACAGCTCTAAGAATCAGCAAGTTTAAATGGCAATGGGCAGGCCACATAGAACCGATAACAGTTGGGGAATCGTTCTCGAATGGCGACCGCGATCTAGAAGATGAAGTGTAGGAAGACCCCCCACCAGATGGACCGACGACATCGTCAAGATTGCAGGCAATCGCTGGATACCTATGTTCAGCGGACTTCTACAGGTTTTTGATGATGATGATGATTATTGTAGTCTGTGGTACCGTAGTGGCCACCATAGGTGTCCATTGGATCACGAATCTGGTCTGTGAGGTCTGCAATTCTGCAGCCTAGAGGCTGTACTCTCCCTAAACGTACTATAAATTACCTTCAATGAAGTACTATAAGTCGTAAAAATGCAGTAAAAGCGGCCGCATACCGTAATATGATTTTAATTCGTGAAATATCTCTAATAATGTGCTTTTGTCATGGTTTGAAGAACAGAGAAATAATATAGTTACTGTTTTAAGGGCTAATACTACTTACAGTTTGACTTTGTTAGCCTCGTACCCAATGAAAATTCCAAGATTTTTAACCCCACAACCCCGATGAACCATGCCAATTTTCAATGTAATCAATAAATTGAAAATTGTGAGTAGGACTTTAAAAAAAACAGACTTCAAATAAAACACTTCTTACTTCTTGCCCTAAAGAATTTTGAAAATCGGTTCACAATTGACGGAGATATTGGTGATAAATTACAAGTGAGGATGAGGTTTTTTGAGTTTTCTGGGAAAAGTATGCTCATTTTTGTCAGGTACCACGCGAGTGAAGCCGCGGCTGACGCTAGTTGTTGAATGTAAATAAAAATCCCGGAAAGTTAAATTCGACATTGCAATTTCCAAATAAGTAGTAGAAGTAAATGATGAAACAGTAGTTTATTTTGTCAGCTCGAATTGCAAGGTCATAGGCTTTTCAAGAATGCGCGAGCGCCATTGAAATTTGACAATTCAAGGGCATCTTGCAGACAAGCATAGATATACTCAGGCCTAAGCTCAACGAGCTATGGAACGAGCTATGCTTGGAGTTTCTCTGGATAGAATCCGCAACGAAACTGTCCGACATAGCTCAGAGAATTAGCAAGCTGAAGTAGCATTGGGCGAGATATATCTGCCGAAGAACCGATAACCGTTGTACACGAGTTGTTGAGTGGAGGTAGCGGCTCGGCAAAAGTAGTGTAGCACGTCCTCCGGCTAGGTGAAGTGACGATCTGCTGTCGGCTGCTGGTAGAAGCTGGATGCGATGAGCTCAGGACAGGGTGCAATGACGCTCATTAGGAGACTCTTATGTCCTGCAGTTGACAGCTATAGGCTAAGCCTGATGATGATATCATCAGCCTTTGCTTCTAGTGTAGATGATTATATACAACTTCAAGTGGTAACTTTATTATGAATGTCTTTATGTGAAATTCCTCCTTCTACTGAATGTGTTGAGCTCATTATAAACTTAGTTCAAGACTAAGAATAATATACTTTAATCTATTTTGTGTGAGACATTCCTACGATAGGTTTGAAATCCTGTCTTACAGGTCACCAGGCCTAACATTAAGAGATAAGAGATAAAGAGATTAATCATTTATTCACTGAATGTATGTAAATAGTTTAGACTAGTTAAATGGGATAAAAGTAAATAAATTCTGAACAATGTACATTCTACCAGTTGTTGTCCTGGTGTGTAAATATTTACTCAAAAGATTGAATTTACTTGGCATTTTGTCATAATTCTTAAATGCCTATTGTATAATTATTATTGGTTTACCTCCAAGTCCTATCTACAATACACTAATATTTATTAACAAAAACAAATTGTCAAAAATTATTTGAAATTATAAGATTAATTGATTGAGTGAAGGCAATTTAACAATAACCATTTCTTGAGCCTAAGTTTGATTAAAGTTAACCCTAGAACATGTATGTTTTCAGCTTTCTCAAAGTGTTAAGATCCTATCAAATAAAGATCATTTAATTTTTTTCATATTCAAGCTAGAGTAAACAAACCAAAAATGTTCGCGTCAAACTGATAGATCTGTATGGAGGCATGTTGCAATAGCCACCATTCAAACTCGAATTCCATAACCACGACCACTCTGACAAGAGTGTCCGACTAACAAAAAGTAAACAAACCAAAGATACAATTTCAATGAACCTAATGAAATAGGTATTTTATCTCTCCTTGACGAGATAAAAACAAGAACAATAGATGTTACGTGACAAACTCACATGATGTAAATAAGAACGGAAGACGCTGACAATAAGATTGCGAGATGACACAAACTTGTTTTTCTGATAACACTGCCTGTTGTCAAATGTCTTTGTCCAAGATTTGATCAACTTTGACAATCGCGCCGTTAGCCAAATTTGAAGATTCACTAACGGCCGGTTCCTATATCATACCGTTACCGATAACGCTTCGTTTTCCCTTGAAAATCTGTCAACGCCTCGTAGATAAATTTTTACAGTGTTTCAAGGGAAAACGAAACGTCATCGGTAATGGTATGATATAGGATTCCACGGTAAAAAAACCACGCTAATTTAAAAGAACAACAATCACATTTTTTTACAGATATCTGTGAATGATTATTAATTTTAAGTGAGTGCATGTATATTGTGTAGTTATTTTATGTTGAACTAGATGCGGTTTTTTTATTGATAGAGTGATTCAAGAGAAAGGTTTTGCATCCCTTCGCACGAATGCAAAACCTTCCTCTTGAATCACTCTATCAATAAAAAAACCGCATCAAAATCCGTTGCGTAGTTTTAAAGATCTAAGCATACATAGGGATAGGCAGCGGAAAGCGACTTTGTTTTATATCTATGTAGTGATACTGATTGATAATTCTGTTCAAGACATTTTATTATAATGAATTGAATCAGGCGTGACTTTTTGGAAATCCATAACAAGATATTAAAAAGATAAAATATTTAGTATAAATTCCACCAACTCTCTCTGATTTTTTATAAAAAACTCAACAGAAATTCGAAAAAAATTACTCAAATTTCGGAAGAATTAACGCAAGTTAACGTTAATCGTTAAGCCGTTATGTGTTGAATTACATTTTTGTCTTCCATGATATTGCTTTACATTTTTTCTTCCTAACTAAATTACCAATTAATTAACGATTAACGGATTAATTAGTTAATGCCCAGCTATGACTATATAAAGTGGGGATGTGGCGCGGTTACGGGTTAGCTCACTTTCTGGCGAGTCTATCGTTTCCTGACGATGCCTTATGGGGAAGGCGAAACATTGTCGAATTTCTGTTGAGTTTTTATGAAATTCGTCAGAGAGAGTTTGCGGAATTTGTATCTTTTTAATATGTATCTTGACATTTTATTAGTTTTTTTTAACTACGGCTGATTGAATTGTGTTTTACGAAATTAATTTTGTAATAAAAACGGTGTATTAATCTAAATATTTGCATAAATATGATTTGATTGATTGATTAAACAATAACATCAACCTATTCCAGTAATGGACGATTTACACTTACAAGCGCACGTCGGGGAGAATCGGAGAGCATTTTAAAAAATGCTAAAGGAAATTGAAACATCTACAAAGCCTTATTTGCATGCAATTTACGCAGCTTTGAGCTTTGTCAAAAACTGACATAAATAGATCTCTAAGTAGATATTGCATGCAAATAAGGAACCTAACTGCTTTGTGGATGTTTTTATTTCCTCTAGCATGTTTTAAAATGCGCTTCGATGCTCTCCGATGCGCGCCGCTAGATGTCATATTAACAAAATGATTGATGATTGCGAAATTTTAGAAAAATTAGGATAAAGATTTGATTCATGCCAGTAACTCTTTTGACGCTATGTAGCGTGAAAACACAAGTTCACGATATCCTCGATTTTAAGAGTTTATTTATATATTTGAGCAACGAAACGGTGAATATTTTTACAAACCAGTCCTGCCTTCAATTTCCGATTGAGGCCATTAGTTCATTCGCCTAAAGATATATACGTACAGGGTGTCCAAGAACTAGTATTAAGAATAATAAATAAATGAAAAAATTATAACTTTATTGAGGACCATACAGATATTTAGAGAAATAAATAAAAATTATTTATTGCACAAGATAAAATTACATAGATAGTACACAGGTGAAATTAATGCTAAGTAGCATTTTCTTCCAGTTAACTACCAAATCTATCACCATACCAATCTATCTCCACACTACCCACAGGTAGGTAATGCTAACAGGTTTGTTTATGTAAACGAAATAGTAGAAAAATTATAAGTTAACTCTAAAAATAAATAAGAATATACTACTACATTATATTTAATACATAAATGTATATAAAATAATATACATACTATAATAATATATATGCTTACATACATATATGTACCAGTGTCAAACGATTCATGATACCTTAATCATAAATGTCTATAAATCTATTGAAGGTCCTACAAGCAGCGGTCTTATCGCAAAAGCGATGTCTTTTGACGACCGTTAAACTAAAAATAAAGGGATCCATAAGCCGATAACAGACGACTTAGATGGGCGACAATTAGTCCATCCCACCCTGAACTAGTATAAAAGCTGTATCTCGGTGGCAGGTGGCTACCTAAGTGACCATCAACAGGGACACATCCTGAATCAGGTACGGCATTCAAAGCGTTAAAAGGGAATAAGTTGGTATTTAATTTTTAAATTGTATGAAACGCCATATTATTAGTATTATTATGTATTCTAGGTGTGTGTGTGTGTGTTTTCAAAAATAAATCCTTACTTTATCTCACGAATTTTTATCTTAATAACTATAATTCTGACGATTTTAATTGATTCCGATACAAATAATACATGCATTCAAATAGTATTTATTAGGCTAATTAAACATTTTTTCTACATAAACCATTTTGAATCCACGTTTTGTAAACAGCTCGTTATTTGCTTTGGAACGATGAGTTGTAAGTAAGTACCTAATAATAAAAAAATACAACTGAATTGAGAACCTCCTTTTCAAGCCTGTTAAAAATAAAGAAGTAAAAATATAGGAGGGAGCATCAAAATCGTACGAAAGATTTAATATTTTAAGTTTAATGGGTATAAAAAAATCCATTCCTTTAAATCATACATGTTCTACGGCACCTTGTAGTTACAGATAGATACTAAACGACCGGAAATTAGCATGTTCACCTGAAACTCTTATTCGGAACAAAGTGAGTGCCTATATTCATTTTATTACTGACGTTTGCCTAAGGATCGAACTGTTTTACTTAACACATTGACTGCTGGCCTCGCACATGACGTTAGGACTCTAAGGCCCAGGTCACATCTGTATGGCATCGGGCGCAGACATTGCACGAGCGCCATTCAAATTTCAAACAAGGGGAATGGAAATAAAGCACAATTTAGGACACGGTATGTCTATGCTCAGACGTGGTTAAGACATGGCGCGTCATAATCACGTTAATCATAAATTGTGCTTTATTTCCATGCATTTTGTGTGAATTTTGAATGGAATAGGAAACCCCCCGTGCCATGTCCGCGCCCGGCGCCATACAGGGCTTGCCCATCGAAGCGCATTTTAAAACAAAGAAAATTGAAACATGCACGAAGCAGTTAAGTTTTATATTTGCATGCAGTATCTACTTACGGATCTATTTATGATAAAGTTTGACAAAGCTCAAAGCTGCATAAATTGCATGCAATTAAGGAACTTAACTGCTTTGTGGATGTTTCAATTTCCTTTAGCATGTTCTAAAATGCTCTCCGATGCTCTCCGACGCGCGCCGGTAAGTGTGAATCGGACATAAGACGTTGCGTCTCGCCCTGCACAATCATATCTGTGTTTTCAACTTTGGCTCTTTCTTTACGGGACTATAAATAAATAAATGCTGGACACTATCACAAACCATCATCAAGCACTAAACTAAGCAGAGCTTGTATTATGGGAATCACATGACTAATATAGGGAGGTCTATGACCATTAGTGGTGTAAGGGAAATTGGTGTGGACTGTAAGAGATTTCAACCTCTTCCGAATTCAAGCCAACCTCACCTCAACTTATTTATACCCTGCTGTATAACAAACGGGGCTCTGGCGGTTGAATGCGGCATAGCACAGTCTAACACCGGCACAGCTAAATTGACCTGACTGCCGACGGGCAGCAGCGTAAGCTGTGCCCTGCGATCCCCAACCCGCATGCCCGTCGTGGGGATTATGGACATATTTCCCTTTACTAGTAGAGGCTTATGTCCAGCTGGACTGATAAAGGCTGGTGTGGTGGTGCGGTGATGTCCATCCATGGATTTCTAAATGCTGATGATGATGATGATGATGATGATGATGCTCGGTGATAATCCTAGGGGCAAGAGAAATGCATAATGAGGTTAATATACTTTTCACTTCTCTTGCTCAAAAAGTGTATCATAATAGTGTAGCTTGGCGGGCCTATAACTCGAGTTTAATACGTCGGGCTAAATAGTATTTTTTCTTTTTAATTTTTGTCTAAAATCATCAGCCCGTTCAAAGCATTCGTTCTCTTACATAAAAACTCGACTTCTTGGTGCTCCGTCAATTTTTTTTTTAAATAGAACCGTCTCGGTGATGTTTTATGAAGGTTGATTAGTTTTTAATAAAATTTCTGAAAATTGTCTAATTTTGAATTGTTTTATTTTCTCGCAATCGAAGTGAAAAGTAGAGTGTTTTACTCGGGCCAAAACCACCCATTATAACTCGGTCTTGTCATCCTCCCTCGCTACGCTCGGGAGTATAACAACCTCGTAAATAATGGGATGGTTTAGTCCCTTGTAAAACAATCTACTAATAGTATGGAGGAAAGAAGAAGCATATGATGTTAGACTTCTTATTTACATGGACGTCTAAATACTGATGATGATTGCGCTGATGATGATATGGCTAAAATAACCAGGAAAATCATTGTAATTACAATTTGTTTTATAAATAACCAACGGAGCGTTGTCATAACAGTTGGAGAATGCGACCCAAGGTTCAAACACAATGTTTGCAAAATATAGGCACGTACTTCCTTACTCGGCTTGCTGCGGCCAGCCAACTGCGTTGCACGCACGTTACGGACTATTGTTATATACGTAACCTAACAAAAGTGTTATTTTTTATGGTATTTGAAGATGGAAAAAGCACAAGGTCGACCTAATGTTAAGTGGTAACCATAACCTATCACAAATTATTGTTTCGTTGATCACGTTTTTTTGGAACGTGCTTTACGATGCAAAACCCTGCGCAACTTGAGGCATGACAATGATAAAGCCTCTGGTGCCTGTAATTTCACCGGCACCCCCATCCTTCAAACCGAAACACAGCACAGCTGCTTCAAGGCAGAAATAGGCATGGTGCCAGTACGCACCTGGACGAGTCCTCCACAAATAACTCTACTACTAAGTACTAAAACTAATGAAAACTAGTGTAGTGCACTCTCCCACTAGGATTCTTCTGTCGTGTATCAGATTCAAAGTCATGGTCAATGACCAAATTGATCCGAGACATGTCATCGTTAAGGGACTCCTTCTTGAAGTTGTTTCGGAGTCACCTACCTCGGGCAGATTCGCCCTTACGTAGAAACAACTTTGAGAAGGTGGCCAAGCAAAGGACTCTACTGACCCTACTCCACTGGTTTTAGCCCCTACTCAACCAAATTATGGCTGAGAATGACATTGACGTTTTTATGCTGCTGAATTTTATAGTTGTGTTTATTTATTATTGAATTCCCTTATAAAATGACTTTTTATCATTGTTATCTTCTTATTTTTTTTATTCTTCTTTTTGTTGTTTTTGTCACTTAGTTTTAATTAGTATAGCACATGGGTTTTTGGCTTTGGAGTTATCTGTAAGCCCATTTTGTTTCAATCATCATAATCATCATCATCAACAACCTATAGAAGTCCACTGCTGAACATAGGTCTCCCCCAAGGAATTCAACGACGAACGGTCTTGAGCCCTCTCCATCCACCGATTACCTGCAATCTTGACGATTTCATCGGTCTATCTGGTGGGGGGTCACACTTCGTCTTCACTTTGTTTCAATAAATAAATTAAATTAAAATTAAATTCAGCTGGATTGGGCAGCATTTGGAAAAATACTGTTGAGTCTTCTCATCACCCATACCGCAATGTATGAAAACGAAAGTTTGGTAAAAAGCTGGTGTTGTTATTATTTATTGTTGTTGGGACGATGTAGGCTGAAAATAATAATGATAAAAAATGTCAATACAGCTGACTGACTGACAATCTACGTACAGTTTTGTGGGGGGTTGTTCTTTGCAGAGTTCCCTTCCGACAACTTCGCCAGCGTAAAAGTTTCCACCCTTCCGCATTCAGGGGCTTATTCAAAAATCCCCCGTTATAATATCTGTCACCACCCCTTGGCTAAGTTGAAAGAGTATTATTTCTTTCTGCAAACATAGTTTATGTAAATACATAAGAACTATTTTCATACAGGCTTTATGTTAGCATTTTTATGTAGATTTAATTTAGTAATATTATAAATCTTCAAATATATCTTATCCCATAAACGTACACATATCCTTTGTATCTTCTCACTATACCCAAAGGATTGCTTCAAGAAAACTCTTTCAGGGTTCATGCTCGCCTTTGTACATAGCATTTAAGTAAATTTATTTCTGACTATATCTGTGTACAACAAAGAATTGAAAAAAATATTAAATAAATCCTGTCATAGTGCCCCCTACACTATGCAAAGAACAAACCCTCCACAAGTCTCTAGGTTCAGGCTGTGCGTTGATTATCAGTCAGACAGTCAGTCGGGTTATCATTTTTATGTAGATGAGGCGCATAATTTAGTTATTATCCTAACAATGGGAGTGTATGACAGTTGAAGCAATTGCGACATTGTGGTTATTAACTTTAAGATTAAAATGAAGGCTGTTCAGTGGCCTTACATCCATTCTTCTTCTTAACGTAGTTCATTCATTCATTATTTATTTCATCCTTTCATCATGATTCTGCTGCCCTTGTCCCACGCTAGGTGGGGTCGGCACAACATGTTTTTTCTTTCACTCATTTCTATCAGCCGTCAAATCTATATACACTACTTTCATTCTCATATCCTCTTTCACACACTCCATCCATCGCTTCTTCGGTCTCCCTCTATTCGTGCATCCATTCACTTTCATATTCATCAGTCTTCAAGTCACATGACTTTCATCCCTCCTCATGACATGCCCATAAGGTGCTACTTTCAGAACTTTCTGTCTTTCATTAATTAATTGCTGAGTAGTTGTGGCTCCATCATCATTATTTATTGCGCCATATCCTTAGCTCGGACGTCATCATCATATTCATCATTATCAGCCGCTTTCGACCCACAACTAAGCTTAAGCCTTCTTTAGATTATGCTACTCGCCTCGACCCTGCGCTAGTCAAGTCAGTTGCCCCCCACGTGGGGCCCCCCAGCTGATAGCAAAATACCTAGATCTAGGATCAAATACAAAATGGCGGCTCTCCTGGAATCGGCACGTTGTGAGGAAGTTCCTCTCTCGTCTGGGTCCTACCTCGATGATCTTCAGTTATTGATATTTTTTTTACTATTACGTTTTTGATATTATTAATTAGAATAGTAATACATCCTACACGAATCACGATGCTAATCTCGTGAAGGCCGAGAAGGACAAGCTAAGCCAATGGCACTTGGCCCACGAGATTACGATGTGGGATGTGGACTCAATGATTATTGTCATGGTAGTCGTATCAGTGAACAGTCTCATAGCGAACCTCAAGCAATATCTTAAGAGGCTCTCGCTAGGCAGCTGAATCAAGGGTCATACACGCGGCAACTCTCCTGGACTCAGCATGCATTGCGAGTAGTTTCCTCTCTCTGCAGCCCTAGCCACAAGCATTTGTTTAAAAAAAAAAAAAGGCTTCGTATAAAAAATTGAAAATTTCCCGGATCTGCACGGTATATATAATGATGTAGGTAGATACAGTGATTCACTGTATCATGTTAATCATTGTATAAACACATGTCTGTGACGACATCGCGACTTCTATTGTTGTGGTAAACATCATGGTTGTGTTCACACAGTGTGCTATTATTTATGTCTGTGTAGAATTATCATATAAACTTTGAGAACACTGCACTTAGTCGACCAAATATCGCAAAATATGATATATAGATAGACTTGCTTCCGCGGCTTGGCTCGCCCGATAAAAAGTAGCCTGCGTGTTAATCCAGCGGGGTGATTGGCTTTGTTGTAAACAAAAATTATTGACACCGAGCCTGTTTTAACAAACTGTGACAGTTTGTCAATTGACGTTCATTGAATTTCAACGGATGAAATGTCAAAGTTTGTAAAAACAGGATCGATGTCAATCATTTCTGTTTGCAACAGAGTTAGCCGATCGGCTAATCTGTCCTGCGGGGTAATCACCCCGCAGGTCTTAAACTAATATTGCATGCCATAATTTAATATTGCATGCCATATATGTAGAAATACATTGTGTAATATTTACCGTATTTACCGTAAATACATGTGTATTTGATGCACCAATGTCATCCACCTTGGAATGATATAGTCTAAGGACTTTTCGAAGCGTTATTGTAACCTTACCATGAAACGTTTGCTGTTTTAAATAAATTCAATTCAAATCAATTTTATTTATGGTACTTGAAGATGGCAAGCACATGGTCCATCTGATGTTAAGTGGTAACCATTACCTATCACTAAGCATTGCATTGCATCGTAGATCACGTTTCTTTGGAACGTGCTCTACGATGCAACGCCCTGCGTCCATTAAATTGAGGCATGAAGATGATAAGCCTCGTGTACCTATAATTAAATTAATATAATTTTACTTTTACTTTTTTGTATAAATGACTGACAGTATTCTATTGTCCTCAGGGTTCGTTCTGGCGTCTGCGGTGGTCCTTCTTCTTCTTGGCATCATTTGCGCCATATTCTTCGGCACGTGGGTGCGAATGTTCATTGATCATGTAAGTAAATCATGACTAAATGTACTAACTTATGACATTCAATGTTGTGGTAGAGCCAAGCGTTATTTTAGCCTCGCAATTTACAGATTGAACATCGTCGTCATGTACAAATAAACGCAGAAAGTCTTGCTTATGTTGACTTTACTAAAATATTTCGTGTATGTGAGGGAATCTTTTTTTGGATGTGATGTGAAGGACCCATAGAATCCTTGGGGAGCATCTATAAATAAAGTGAGGTGGTGTTTCATCCCCCCTCCCTTCCCCCCTGGTGACATGTCGTGAGATTTTGTCGACCTCCTCACCCCTCAATATTACGTGAGATTTTCCAAAATGTGTATTTTTAATGTAAATAAGTTGATTAATGCTTTTGTATTATTAAAAAAACAAATTGCAAATATTTTAATTAGCAGGTATATTAGTATTAGCAGTACATTAGCGATCTCATAAGAGAGATTTGTACAGTTTATACTTAAATAAAATATATAAATATATATGGGACATCTTACACATAGTCAGTTGATCCCAAACTAGGCAGAGCCTGTAATATGTACCGGAGACTGATAAACATACATATAGATACTTATAAAACACCCAGACACAGAACTAACATCCATGTTCATCACACAAATGTTTGTCCTGGGCGGGGATCAAACACACGACCTGTAGCTCAGAAGGCAGAGTTACTACCAACTGAGCTATGAGGCCAGTCACTAGTGACTATGAAGTGAGTCATTAAATATATCAAGATCTCTGACTTTAACTCTGAAATTGTTTTAAGTACGATAAATTCGCGTTCAATATCGAAGTTATTAGGTCCCCCGGTGGTCTCCCACAGGGCTTAACAACTAAAGCTAGGACCAACATCTTAACGCGCCTTCGGAAGCACAGCAATACATATCTAAATGCCACTAAATGGTCTACTTATAAGTAGAATCGTGCGTAGTGTTGTTTAACCAAGATGATCTGAAAAACACCCAAGCAAGCCATGGCATGAGCTCTGCTGTTTTTTTAACAGTAGCAGCAGTTTTAGCAGCAAGTTAGCAAACAGACACATTCCTCGTGATGGTAAACGGTTCCCGTAGCCTAATTCTAATTCTAATTTGAAGTGGGGGGAAAAGTTCTGCACCGACGTCCCGCATTGGGGTGTATTGTGCATTCCCCCCCTGCTAACGTGGCCCCAGCCAGCCCAACTCTTTAAAATAACGGAGAAGTACTCTGGGTTGGTTGGCAACATTGCTCTAGGATTCCCGATACTGCCTGCGTTTGTGAGCCTTGATCAAGCAGTTTTTGTTACCCGGATTTTACTTTAATTAGCGTAGCCTATCAACGCCTGTAAAATCAAGAGGTATTACGAGCTCGTTGCTGACTCTTTTAAAAATTTCAAAACGCACTTTTTGAAACGCTGCATATTATAGTCTCTGGGGGAAACCTCGGCACGGAGACCATTCCACAGCTTGATTGTTCGCGGGAGGAAATTCCTCTTGAACCTTACAGTGCGAGAAGATATATATTGACTGGCCTATTCGCTTAGTTCATAGTTCTATCTTCTGAGCTGCAGGTTGCGGGTTCGATTCCCGCCCAGGACAAACATTTGTGTTATGAACATGGATGTTTGTTCTGTGTCTGGGTGTTATAAGAGTTTCTACTTGTATTTATGTTTATTAGTCTCTGGTACCCATAGCCTTGGCCTAGTTTGGAATCAGTTGACCGTGTGTGAGGTGTTCCATACGGCTCACGGTTAGTACGACTAGTCCACCAGTTTATTAACGAGCTATAGAACGAGCTATGCTCGGAGTTTCTCTGAAGGATAGAGTCCGCAACAAGACTATCCGACATAGAAGTAAAGTTGTCGACATAGCTCAGAGAATAAGCAAGCTGCAAGTGGTGGGCTGGCCATATCTGCTGAAGAACCGATAACCGTTGAGGTAAACGAGTTCTTGAGCGGAGACCGTGGCTCGGCAAACTTAGTGTAGGACGCCCTCCGGCCAGGTGGAGCAACGATCTGCTATCGGCTGCTGGTGCAGGGCGCAATGGCGCTCATTAGGGGGGGCCTATGTCCAGCAGTGGACTGCTATAGGCTGATGATGATGAGATTTTCCCTATATATTTATGTTAGTGTAAAACATCGCATGAGCTGCAAATACAGTATCAACGTCAATCCATTACATTAGCAAAAGCACTGAACTTGTTTTTATAGCCTAAAAAATATGGGTCTGTTGACCTCGATACTAAAACTTTTGTAACTTATGATGTTATGTCATCGCTTGTAGAAAGGCTTACGTGTAAATCCAGTAGCTCAAAACAACATTGCTTCTACATGTGCATGTATACTTGATAAGCATGTATAGCATGTATCGCTCGTGGCATGTTTTACTTCGGTGCTCTTAGCTGACCATTGTTAAGCAACACTCCACGCCGTCACTACTTGAATGGGTGTAGTGCAGAGGTTCCCAAACTCTTTTTGCTCGTAGAGCACTTTCAAAATTTGACTGGTCTCGGTAGACCCCCTGCTGTTTAAATTCTAGTTTCTACCTATATTCCCAAAACTCGTCAAAAATGAGGAATAATCGTAAATATGTTTAGTAAATTTGTGTTTTTGTAGTCCTGTGTTGTTTGATCTACGTTTGTTAATAATTTTTTGAGTAGTTTATTGTCTGCCTACATTGATAGATAGGTAATGCCAAGCAATCATTTTTGCTCCTTTCCAATAATTTGCCATGGAAACCAATTACATTTTCGTGGATCCCCATCTACAGTTTGTGAACCCCTATTTTTTCACGCCAACGTAGACCCCCGTCGAGCCTCCTGTGGACCCCTGGGGGTCCACCTGGACCACTTTGGGAATCACTGGTTTAGTGGAATTTATATCTGAACGCTTCTGTGCTTCGGAAGGCACGTTTACATGTTGGTCCCGGCTTTTCGGTCGCTAAGCCAGGACGGAGGCCTAACTCATACGAAGAAGGTATCAAAGAAGCATATCATGGAACGCTGAGCTCTTCCCATGTGCATTTAGTACGTGAAATAACATTCACACGAGGCTTGAGGCTTTTGCTAAGTCCCTGGAAATCTTAAAAAATTAGGTCTACAAAATATACTTCGCAAGATCGCTCAAATGATTCGTTATCATATCCTTGGTCATGTTTAAGTAGGTATTAACAGTTTTAATTGTATTTATGTATTTACCTAGTAGTTTAAATAGCATTTTTTTATTTCATTAATTTAATTTAGTTTATTATCAATTATAGTTTCCGCTTTCCATCTTGTTATATACAATCCAACCCATCCAAAGGTTGCCTGAAAGAGATTCGCTTTTGATGATCGCTTTTAGCGATAAGGCCGCCCATTTTACAACTGCGGATTAGTTTTATTTTAGATTTATTTGTTTATTAATATTTAGTAAAATTTGGTGTACAATAAAGAGTTTTCTACCTAACTATCTATCTATCCTATCTTATCATTATTACGCCTCAAGTTGATGGACGCACATTGCATCGGAGGCACGTTCTAAATAAGCGTGACCTGTAAACCAATACTTTGTCTTATGTAATGGTTACCACTTAATATCAGTAGGGTTATGCGCCAGTTCCCTCTTCAAGATCAAAATTTTAAATTTTATTTTATTAATTTCTTGTGTTGCTAATGTTGCTATGATTCTTGTCTGAAATAAATATTTATTTAAATTAATAAAATAGTTCCCACGTGCGCATTTTCGGCCTGCTTCGGGACTGCTGGGCGTAAGCCTCCCTTTGATTATGCCATGTGTCTGCTGCGCTGCACTGCCAGGTGCCGACTACGGGTTTTTCTGATATCGTCGACCCATCTCGCCTGTGGAAGTGTGGACGTCCCCTATTTCTATGACCATCTCTCGGCCACCACTCGGTCAGCGCCTTAGCCCTATATTTCACCGGGACACCATCGCGGCGCAACCAGTCGCCGGCAAAATTGGGGTCTATAGGTTAAATTTTGCCTCCTATATTAATATTTTGATTGCGTTGGCTTAGAAGTTTGATTTTTTTTCACAGTTCAGGGGTTGCAAGTCTGAGTTTGTTACTTTCAACTTGATATCTCTACGCGTTCCTGAGAATATAGGGTCTTGACAGACAGACATATAGACAGACAACAGACAACGAATTGAACCTATAACCACGAACCAAAGAAGTAGCCTAAGGAAGTGTTCCTTTTTACTTTAGTGGTTCCTTACCCAAAGGGTAAAAACGGGACCTTATTACTAAGACTCAACTCTCCGTCTGTCTATCTGTCAGCAGGCTGTATCTCATGAACCATAATAGTTAGACAGTTGAAATTTTCACAGATGATGTATTTCTGTTGTCGCTATAACAACAAATACTAAAAAAAAATATTTAAGTGGGGCTCCCATACAACAAACGTGATTTTTCTTGCCGTTTTTTACTCGATATTAAAAAGGCAACAAGTAGATGCTTGAAATATTCAAGAATATTTAGTTGGATATTCACTTCAAAAATAAATAGTTAAATTAAAATAAAATAAATCCAGCGGGATCCCATGCATGTATAGATTATCGTACGAAACCCTTCGTGCCCGAGTCTGAATCGCACTTGGCCGGTTTTCTTATTTCCTTTTATGGTACGGAAACCCAAGAAGCGTGCATTTAGCACGCTTGTGTTATCCCTTTTCCTTCGTCCTAGTCCCGAGTCGACTCGCACTTGGGCAATTTTTGATTACCTTTTAAGTTACGGAAACCCAAGTAGCGACTAAACGCATTATGTTAGTCCCTTCTTCATTGACAAAACGAAGGCCTTCTAGCTCCACTACTCGCCCAGTTCAAACGATTGCAATCCCATTTCCCAAACCGTTCTCTGCAAACTCAGCAATCGAGCGAAGCTTGCGCAAGTCCGTGAGAGCCTGCAACACAATTATACACTCGCCTTGACACACATACTGTCGATAGCTTCAAGAAATAGAAATAAACATTAGAATTTGCCTTGCATAACTATCGTAACTTTTCAACTATGCCTCTGGCAGGCTGAATGCAGTGAAGCAGCATTATGCAACGGTGCTTCAGCCCCCTTAGCATAAATAAATAAATAAATAATCCTGGACGTTATCACACAGCATCATGTAGCCCCAAACTAAGCAGAGCTTGTATTATGGGAACCACATGATTGATATACTACATAGATACATTTTTTTTGTAAATACGTACATATCATACATAGAAAACACCCAGACCCGAGACAAATATCTGCAGAACATGCAAACATTTGTCCCGCAGCGGGAATCGAACCCGCAACCTTCTGCGTCACAGGCGGACCTTCGCCCACTGCGCCACAGAGGTGGTCAGCATGCCGTTTTTATGTCTACTCTACGATAGACAACAACGTATTTTTATGATTACGATGTCTACGACAACGTATTTTTACTGATTGTGGGTCTGCATCCCAAACATGCCTATTTTTTACCCAAGTGCTTATTTTTGTATTAGTTAACTGTATTTAGAACATTCAAAATTTTGCTACATCTACATCCAAAAATAAGTTTTCTCTATTCTTTCGTCGACAAAACCTTGGTTTCGGTTGCTGTGCTAAGCCAGCTGGGTTATTAGCAAGTAATCTTGGTAAAGCAGCTAATTGCTACTAACATGCTTTACTAGCTTGGTCACTACTTGCGTGGGTGACCGCTTTTAACCCCGACGCAATGAGAGGAGTGTTTTAGATTAACCGCTATGTGTGTGTCTGTGGCACCGTAGCTCTTAAACGGATGAACCGATTTGGGTGCGGTTTGATTATATTAAAAGCATGTTTTCTAGCGGTTAATCTTAGGTATGTTTTATCAAAATCGGTTCAGCCGTTTCAAGGTTATCAGCTGTTTTGTTAGCTGCGGTAGGGTTTTGCTTCACTTTCAAACATACTTCATCATCATCATCAGCCGTTGCGCCCTGTCCTGAGCTCGACGCATATAGCTTCTACCAGCAGCCTTTCGGAAATCGTCACTCCACCTGGCTGGAGGGCGATACTCACTCATTGAATAAAAACAGCAATCTAGAAGCCAGCGGGGAGGAATTTCTAGAAAATCTTTTGAATTCTCTACCTAGGGAGTAATAAGTAAAAAGTGAAGTTAAAGTAAAAAAACTGTTTATTCATTTAGTACATATAGTACATTTTGAATCGTAAATTTTTTAAAAATTTAAATTTACAACAATTCGTAACGCGACCATACAGAGAAGAATTCGTAAGAAAGTCTGCTAGGCTTATATTTTTTTAACAAAGAGTTCTATCTCCCTAAATATGGAAAAAGGCCAGGTCAAGAGTACCCTAAACCCAAACCGACGAGCATGTATGAAGAATGTGTTGAGAGTGAATAAAGCGAAAGCGGTATGCCAGAATCGTAGCATGTGGAGTTCCGTGCTCTCGAGCACGTATTTATAATGTCATTTTTGTATGTATTTATAATGTAATTTTTTTATGTATGTATAATGTCAATTTTGACAAGATGGTGTATAAATAATAAATGATAAATAAATAATCCTGGACGTTATCACACAGCATCATGTGGCCCCAAACTAAGCAGAGCTTTTATTATGGGAACCACATGATTGATATGCTACATAGATACATTTTTTTTTGTTAATACATACATCATACATAGAAAACACCCAGACCCGAGACAAATATCTGCAGAACATGAAAAATTTTTGTCCCGCAGCGGGAATCGAACCTGCAATCTACTGCGTCAGAGGCGGGCCTTCGCCCACTGCGCCACAGAGGTCGTCAAATATATATAAAAAACCTTCATACTTTCTACAGGAGCTGGTGCTGCGTCCCGGCTCGATGACGTTCGAGTGGTGGGCGCGGCCGCCGGTGCGTCCGTTTGTGAAGGTCTACGTGTACAATGTGACGAACGCTGACGAGTTTCTCAACAACGGCTCCAAGCCGATCCTGGACGAGCTCGGACCTTATGTGTACTCGTAAGTATTCAATTGCCCTTTTATCGTGGAACTCCTTTGCTAGCTAAATTTTTGTTGTTTTCCTTCCTGAGATAAAGTATCTCGGAGTTCAGTGTGCCTCCTGGCAGAGGCCTCCTCTAACGCTTTCCATTGCTTTTTATCATTTGCAACAATTCTCCATTTTGGTCCTGCTGTAAAATTTTGTTCGTCTTTGTGTGTTCCATCTTTTAGGTTGTCGACCTTTATTTCTTTTGCCATTTCTTGGGTGCCATTCAGGTAGAATTTTACTCCATTTACTCGTAAGTTACTATTACCACAGCCTATAAAACCATACTAACAAAGATTTCTAACGAGGCAGTTTTCAAACGAGTGGATGAGAAAAGGGTCTTGATGGAAACCATAGAAAACAGAAGAGGGAAAATGATTGGACACTTTATACGATATGACAGGTTCATTAGACATCATGGAGGGAAAGGTAGAAAGAATGCGTGGAAGAGGAATACTAAGAATAAGCTACATGAGTCAGATAAAAGAGAAGGAAGCCGTCATGTCGTCTAAGGAAGTGAAAGAGACAGCAATGGAAAGAGCTAAATGGAGAGAATTGCATCACTACACCGACGAGAACCAAGCTTTTAAATTAATAGTAATAATAAAGCAGTTGTTCGACGGAGGTGTGTAATAGACAGGGCAATTGCGCAGGGTGACAGGGGCGAGATGCGCGAGGGCCGGTCTCGACGAAAATGCCGACGAGCTTCGATAAACTATACAAAGGATATCGCGCGCCGTACTATCACACTATGCCCTGTGAAAAAAGTGATATTATTGCTAGCTATCATTTGTCAGAAGCACGACATACAAATATCGCCTCTATAATAAAGTATATAAGATAGAAAATCTAAGTAAGCCGACTATATGAAAACTACTGCTCCGATAAGCACTTCATACAAATATTCATATTCATATTCATTTATTCATGCTTCAATGTCCTACATTACAGTGGTATAGCTTAGGTCTAGAATAGCTTATGAGTAGGACTGCAGGAAAATAATTAATTTACAGAAAAGTCAAATGTATGTAGGAACAAGTTATGTCAAATTATTCAAAGCTTATTCATTAATTATTATTAAATTACATATTTATTATTATAATTATAATTTAAACGAAAAAGTCAAAATAACAAAATAATAAATATCGCCTCTATAATAAAGAAGATAAGACAGAAAATCTAAGTAAGCCGACTATATGAAAACTACTGCTCCGATAAGCACGTCATACAAATATCGCCTCTATAATAAAGAAGATAGGTCAAAAAATCTAAGTAAGCCGACTATATGAAAACTACTGCTCCGATAAGCACGTCATACAAATATCGCCTCTATAGTAAAGAAGATAGGACAGAAAATCTAAGTAAGCCGACTATATGAAAACTGCTGCTCCGATGCGTTTTGGTGGAGTTTTAGAGAAGCCGCTTTCGGGTGGATAGTGCAATATCTTTTGTATAGTTGATCGAAGCCGACAAGTGACGTGTTAGAAGATAACTAAATGCAAACCAAACTTCATTATAAAAAAGTATGGATTTCCGATATTTTCTCTACACCGCGCTAGCCCTGAAAGCTATGTCCCGAGTTGCATACTTTAAAAATGTATGCAACTCGGGACATAGCTTTCAGGGCTATCAAGTTCAAGTTATCAAGTATTCAAAGTATCAAGTTGCTTATCATGATGATCAAGTACATCGAATATCAGATTTATAAAGTTACCTATTTTCTTAAACTACATAACCAAAAACAATAATAAGCCTATTTTAAATAATCAGTTATGTGTAAAACCATTATCCTCAAACATTATCTTTGAATATTAATTTGTCAATTAACAATCGAATTTTAAGGCATTTTTGTGTTTCAAACCTGTTTTTGGAGATAAAGTCCACAAGTAATTTAGAATAGCGTTCTTTTTAGATTATCGTCACGTGTTTTTTGACGAGTCACGTGACTTTTTGACTATAACAAGAACACCAGTCCACTGTTGGGATTTGGCCCCCTCTACTATATACAAGATAAAAGAACTAAGCGCTTCCAAACATCATTTATAATGCGCACTGCTAAAATATGGAATCGCGTCGGTTTTTCTATTGTATTACGACCTAACGGCTTCAAAAAGAGAGTTAATAGGCACCTTCTGGGAAAGCTCGCCCCATCGTCGACCTCATCCTTGCCTATGCAAGCCTCGAGGTCAAGAGCTGGCCCATAATAAATTAAAAAAAAAAAAATTATTTGCTTAAAAACACGTGTAAAATAGGTTGAAGTGTACAAAAGTTAAGATATGACACAACATGCTTGACCTGTAACGGTATTGCAAAAATTTGAGAGAGTGGCATGCATATATTGTATTATTAATAAAAAAAAATAGGAAAAGGGATTTGCTTATAATCTCTCGGTGGACATGCAGGCTGAGGATCGTACGGCACAGGTTATCGCACCGCCGCGACGCTGCTGCACGACTGCAGTCAGGAGAAAAATGAAAATGTAAATGGACTCCCTTTTCCGCAATTGGACTCCTTTTTGGTCCATTGATCGTGTTGCAGTCAGGGGATTTAGCTGTGCCAGTGTCAGGCTGCGCTACGACGCAATCAGCTGGTCGCGAGCCCCGTTTGTTAGTTAATAAGGTGCACCACGAGCAGGCGATGTTGGCTGGAGTTCCAAAGGAGGTTGGAACCTCCTACCTTTGTCCAGCATCAATATTTATTTATTCTTTTCTCCCCAGGGAAGAATGGGAGAAGGTGAATATAACTGACAACGAGAACGGCACCCTCTCGTTCCACTATAAGAGGACGTACACCTTCCAGCCGGAGCTGAGTGCTGGTGCTGATGATGACGCCGTCGTTGTACCCAACATACCTATGCTGGTGAGTTTATACATTCATAAGAAATTATTAAGTACATGTTATTTTAGGATCATTTATTTGTAAGTAGGTACCTAAGGCTCAAGCTGTCGAGCCTTTGTTAAACATAGGCATTATCTTCTTGTGATGAGCTGATGATACAGCTTTCTATAGGTGAAAGAATCGATTAAGTAACTTTTGAGTTGATCCATTACAAACTAATACCTCCTTTGGACTACTTTGGTCATCGTCGGCCATGTACAGAAGAAGATCCCCAACCTGATGGTCTGATCAGCTTAGAGACAAGGGAACGTCGTTCTATAGTGTGGTGCAGATGGCTACAAATCGGAGTCGTTGAAGACAGGCTGTCCACGCCTGCAGGACATCACATAGTGATCACGATCTTCAGGAATTAAGTACCGACTACAAAGAGAAGAGATTACAGAATAACATACAAAAAATTTCATTCATTTATTCAGTAACAATCAATCACAATCGTATTTCAATACAATCTAAAAAGTATTAAAAAAAAATAATTAAAAATAGGATAATTAAAATATTAAATTAAAGTACAATAATCAATCAGAAATAAAAAATAAAAATCGTATAAGTAACAGAATATCAATGTCCAATGTTATAATTATTTAGTATTGCATCACAAAATCATCTTTAAAGTAAAAGTACCCTTCCAGCAAAAGCTGTTTTAATTTAATTTTGAATATGTTAGGGCAGTTGGTAGTTTTCAAGTGTACAGGTATAGAATTATACAATTTCACTGCTTGATACCGACAGCCATGCATCGCAACTTTAAGTCTCGGACAATCAAATCTTTATCCTCTATAAAATAGTGGCGGAGACAATTATTGTAATAAAAGGTATAATTGAAATCTTAATATAGCTACAGATAACATGACGTTAGTACAATAACAATGATGTAGTTAAATACATAATTATTAACATTTACACCTGACTGCATACAATTACTTTCATAAAGGATCTCCATTATAAACTTGACTTAAAAATAATACAAGCCAAGCAGAGTTTCTTACTAATTCTTCTCTGTTTGGTCGCGTTACATAATGTATGTGTGATGTGATGGGGGTTATAAATAAATAATGCTGGACACTATAGCATTGCATTATATAGTCCCAAACTAAGCAGAGCTAGTATTATGGGAGGGAACCACATGATTGATGTATGTATGTACTATTTATAAACATTTTTATGCTGTTTTATGTGTTTTTTATGCTACGCCACAGAGGTCGGCGAATGTCAATTTTAAGATCCCTACGGCTTTTTATGTACAGTGTATTTATGTTTTACATACTTTGTATTTTGAGTCTGGGTGTTTTTTATGTATAACAATATAGAAAACACATATAATATTATAAACAATAAATAAATAAATAATGCTGGACTATCATTCAGCATCATGTAGCCCCAAACTAAACAAAGCTTGTGTTATGGGAACCACATGATTGATATATTACTTATATACATTTTTTTGTTAATACATACATAGAAAACACATATAATATTATGTATGTATTTACAAAAAAAGTAAATATGTAGTATATCAATCATGTGGTTCCCATAATACAAGCTCTGCTTAGTTTGGGGCTACATGATGCTGTGTGATAGTCTCCAGCATTATTAGTTATATATTTATTAAGTTTTCATTAATCAAATAAATACAATATCAAGAACTTAAGCAACGCAAATATGTTTGGCCGACCTGACCTAGAGTAGAATAAGGACAGTTAGTTACATGATTATAAGAACCCTACAGACAGGTTTTTGCAGTTTACTTATGTTGAATATACTCGTATTAATAAGTTTTGATAAATACAGGCTGGGGTAAAAATTAGATTCATTGCGGGCAGCCACCTTTTCTTTTGTAGTTAGAAGGTTTTGTTCTGAAGAAACTATGTTTATTTTTAAGAAAAAAAATAATGGCATTTTCGGATTTTTTTTTAAATTTACAGTCAGCCCAGAAAATGACATTTGGGTCTCAATCGACTCTATTTTCCAACCGGAACACTTTTTCCAAAGTTACCAAAATAAATCGTAAGTTTACTCGAAAATAAAATAAAAAGTTTTCCATACTATAATTTCTATGATTGATCATTCGCTATAACATTGAGTTCATGCATGCAATTCGACGCATAGTGGTAATCGGGGTTAGCATCATTCTGCTAAACATTATAAAAGGACAATTTATAATAAGAACAGAGTATTTCCTGGCAAGTGTTCGAATGGCATATATGGACTCAATGTAGTGGGGATTGGCGCTTTACAGAAAATGTATGGAAAACTTTGTTTTGAATTTTCATGAAAACATACGATTTACTTTGGGCAAAGTGTTCCTGTTGGAAAATAGAGTCGATTGAGACCTACTTTTTTTTTTGTCAAAAATCATTTTCTGGGCTGACTGTAAATTTTTTCAAAAATCCGAAAATGCCATTATTTTTTTCTTCAAAAACAACTTATAGTTTCCTCAGAACAAAACCTTCTAACTACAAAAGAAAAGCTACCCTCAATGAAGTAAAATTTTGCCACACCCTGCATAATTTAAACAAGCACATAAATTACAGACATGTTTGGCCGACCCTACCTAGAGTAATAAAAGCAGGCGAATTACGGTCACCCATCCAAGTATTGTCCGGACGGAACAGTTACATTATAAGATCATAAGCTACGCAGACCAAGACGTGCGTGTTCGGTATTTCCGACGCGTCTAGAGAAAGCTGACATACTTATCTTAGTCACTCTTTCGACGTTTGGACGAATCAACGAACTCGACGGTTTAGTGGAGTTGTTGTACATTTGCCACAAAGTTAAATCGTCACATTTTTGAAACTCCATACATTGAAAGAAAATTCGTCACACTTTTGTGAAACTTCATACATTGAAAGTATATTCGTCACATGTATTAAAAAGATGTGTAGTTTACATCATTTTTGCTTAAAGTAGGGTTAAAGGGGGCTGAGAGGAGAGGGTTTGGCTGGACTTTCAATACGCAACTTCATCCCCGTTTCATCTCTTTCGGGGTGTAAATATAAAAAAAGCTGAGACACATAAATTAATTTACAATCGTCAGCCTAAATGCAAAGTTTCATGATTTTATCTTCGAAACTGATTGTCTTTCATACAAACTTTCATTCCCTATTTTACCTCCTTTATGGAATTGATGCCTACTCTATAAGGTATCTATATGCAAAATTTCAAGTCTCCAGGTCCAGTTGTTCGAGCTGTGCGTTGATATTTACCCAGTCAGTCAGTTTACTATTTTGTTTATGTATTTATTTACTTTAATTAAAACGGTAGTAACACTATTTATCGTGAAAACTAGTTATAACTAGCTATAAGTCAATTCGTCTCGTATTATCTCCATCTACAAGAAAGAGACAGCTCCTTTAAGTTTAACTATAAGTTTAGTGAAAATCTTTCAGAATCACTACCACTACTATACTATGAGTTGTATGTGTTGTATGAATAACGCTACGATACTAATAACTGTTCCGTTCCGATGCACTGGACTGTTCCGAGCCACAAGGTCCAACGTAGGGTTGCCACTCGCCTAAAAAAATGCAAAAATATAACTTATTATAATGCTGGAAACTATCACACAGCATCTAGCCCAAACTAAGCAGAGCTTGTATTATGGGAACTGTATCACATTAATATTAAGTATAAATGCGAAAGTTTGTATATGTGTGTGAGTGTGTTGTTCCCACTCAACTCCGTAACGGATCAAGGCATTTAGATGAAACTTGGAATATACAGAATTTGCGACCTGGGGCCTGACGATTCGATATATTTCATTCTATTAGCTAAATATCGCGGAAACTGTCAAAACTGTATGAAATTAGACAGTTCTCCATAATATATATGTAACAGAATCAAATATATCGAATCGTCAGAATCAGGCCCCTGGCTTAACTCATAGGCTGGATTACACGCGAGCGAAACCGCAGGCAATAGCTAGTACAATAAACCATTTTTATTTATCTTACTCGAAAAAACTAACGTGAATTGACTCTTAAAGAAAAACTGGAACTTTTACGTATTCATAATATATTTGGACTAAATATTTATGCCTGCAACTTTGTCCGCGTAGAGTACCCCGTTTCACCCTTTCGGGGGTAAAATTATTTAAAAAGCTGAGATTGGTGTAAATTAATATTCAATAGTCAAAATATAAAATGTGAAGATCCTACCTTCGAAACTGACTGACTTTCATAAACATTTTCACCTCTATTGTACCCTCTTAGGGGTGGAATTTCTAAAAATCCTTCCTTAGTGGATGCTTAAACTATATAAGATATCTTTGTGCAAAACTTTCGAGTTAGGGGTTTGGGCTGTGCGTTGATATACTTATATATATATTTTTTTTATGGTAGTTGAAGATGGAACAAGCACATGGTCCACCTCATGTTAAGTAGTAATCATTACCTATCACAAAGCATTGCATCGTAGATCACATTTTTTGGAACGTGCTCTACGATGCATCCATCAACATGAGGCATGAAGATGATAAGTACCTGTAATTTCACCGGCACCCACACCCTTCAAACCGAAACACAGCACAGCTGCTTCACGGCAGAAATAGGCTTCTATTTCTCAGTCAGTATACTATTTTATAAATTTCGATGACGAGCGCTTACCCAATAAGTATTTGTTCATCAACTTAACAAAATAGTCTTTTATCTAGAAGCAATAAACTGTTTCTAACGAATCTTAAATTAAACGAGTTCTAATTGGTTGCCTTGAGTTAATAGTTATGACGTCATTGTACAAGAATAACTTACTAATGGTTGCTTGCATCAATCGTTTCTTATCACTAAGGGCCTCTTTCACCATCCTCGAGGACATCATCATCATCCGCCTGTAGGATTCCACTGCTGGACATAGGCCTCCTCTAATGAGCGCCATTGCGCCCTGTCCTGAGTTTGACGCATACAGCTTCTACCGTTCGCAGATCGGTGTTTGCGGGGTTCCAACCCCCTATCTTCGGCACCCAAGCCAACCCCACCTGCACGTTGTGCACGCTTAGCAACGAACGGGGCTCTGGTGGCCGGCTTATTGCGGCATAGCACAGCCTACATCAGCGCAGCTATATCCCCTGGCCACCGACGGGCAGCAGTGTCAGTGATGCGAGGAGCTGTGCACTGCGATCCCCAACCCGCATGCCTAACGTGGGGATTATGGGCATAGCCCCCTTTATTAGGGTAGGCCTATGTCCAGCAATGGACTGATATAGGCTGGTGTGGTGGTGTGGTTCAATTATATAGACGAGAAATTTTACTCAATTGTTGAATTATTTAGTAACAAGAACTAATTTGTTCTCGTTTGACATTTCTTTTACTATTTTTTCATATATTTACTGCTTATTTTTCTATTTTGTAACATTTTAATTTAATTAGACAATTTCAGTGTAGATATTTGATTATAACACTTTATTAAACTTTAAAACTCGTTAAAATAATAGATTGTTTTACAAGAGACTAAACCATCCTATTATAAACGAGGTTGTTATACTCCCGAGCGTAGCGAGGGCGGATGACAAGACCGAGTTATAATGGGTGGTTTTGGCCCGAGTAAAACACTCTACTTTTCACTTCGATTGCGAGTAAATAAAACAATTTTCAGAAATTTTATTAATAATTAATCAACCTTCATAAAACATCACCAAGACGGTTCTATTTAAAAAAAAAAGATTGACGGAGCACGAAGAAGTCGAGTTTTTATGTAAGAGAACGAATGCTTTGTACGGGCTGATGATTTTAGACAAAAATTAAAAAGAAAAAATACTTTTAAGCCCGAGGTATTAAACTCGAGTTTTAGGCCCGCTAAGCTAAACTATTATGATACACTTTTTGAGCAAGAGAAGTGAAAACATATTTACTATAAAGCTTGTATAAATAATAATCTACTGTGCACAAAAATAATTCAAAAACACTGGTGTAAACAAGTAAGACTTAAAAAAAAACCGACTTCAAATAAATCACTTCTTACTTCTTGCGTTAAAGAATTTTGAAAATCGGTTCACAATTGACGGAGATATTGGTGATCATAGGGTGAAAATTACAAGTGAGGATAAGGTTTTTTGAGTTTTCCAGGAAAAGTACCAATCCCTCAGAAATAAAATGAAAATCGGTCCACAATTGACGGAGTTATCGGTGAACATACATAAAAAATATGTGTGTGTGAAAAAGTGTGAAGCCCGGGTGGGTCACAAATAAATTAAAATGTAAATTGTAATAAATGTTACCTTGGAAGTTGGTTGACAGCCCTAGCTATGTATGGATCTAGGCGATTGCGCTCGACGCTTCATTGCGTATGCGCAACAGGATTCAACCCGAGCTATATTTATGACGCGAATTAATTCATGTACCTACTTTTTTACTAAGAATTGTAACATTTAATTAAAATATTACTTTTTTCTATTAATTATAAAGAAGAACTAACGTTCCGCCCGCGGCTACGCTCGCGTCAAACTACTAAGTATGTTAATTCCAAAAACACACAAACGCAAATTTTCGCATTTATATACTCGTATATAACTAGCTTCCACCCGCGGCTTCGCTCGCGTGGTACCGGGATAAAAATCCTCATATAAATCCTGGTCACAAACTGTTTATATTCCAAGTATTCTCAAAATCCATTCAGCCATTATGAAGTTGAGTGGAAACAAATAATATTTCAAAACTGTAGATCTTAGGTTAGGTTTAGGTTTAAGCTCTGCATTGATCAGTTAGTCATCTTCACTACATTATTATAATAATAACATAATAATAAATATTATAATTCAGTACTTATCTACAATTACCTTACTTACTTTAAACTCAAAATTACGTAACAAAAAGTCAAATAGAAAGAAATTATCTTTAAGCTGTACGTAAATTTTTAGACAGTCATCTTCACTACATTAATATCATATTAAGATAATAATAAATATGATAATAAGTGGCTGCAATTACATAACTAGGTACTAACACTAAACTGAAAGTTACATAACAAAAAGTTAAATTGTTTTAATATATTTTATGCTGTACCTACGTTAATTGTCGGACAGTTCTTCTGTGTTATGTTTTTCTTCTTTGTCCTCGCTCTTTTCCGTCACTCTGGTTCGGCTTTTCTAAAAGTGCGGCGTCAAGTATTCCGCTGCTTTGTGTCATCCTTTGTAAGGTCAAGGACTTTCATGTCCTTATGGACATTCGTCATCGAAGTCGTCTGAGGTCGTCCTCTTCCCCTTGTGGCAATGGAAAGGCACTTTTCACGACGTGGTTTTCTGGTCTTCGCATAACATCAACCCCGCCAATTAAACCAGCCGTGGAGCTTCTCCAACATATTCAGAGTAGACGACCAAAGTTGTGATGAGCATTCAGGTCGGAGTGCTCATGAGAGATGGCGGCGGAATATCCCGCAAGGGTCTACGGCGGCGCTCAAGTCTTCCAAGAAGATAACCGACCGTAACAAGTAGGACTTTAAAAAAAGCCGTCTTTAAATAAATCACTTGTTACTTCTTGCCCTAAAGAATTTTAAAAACGGTTCACAATTGACTGAGATATTGGTGATCATAGGGCGAAAATTACAAGTGAGGATGAGGTTTTTTGAGTTTTCCGGGAAAAGTACCAATCCCTCAGGAATAAAATTTATATGGGACCACCTGTGAAGTATACTCTTTTAAACAAAAAATCGGTCCACAATTTACGAATTTATCGGTGAACATACATAAAAAAAATTATAGGAAAAAAAAGGTTTCGACTAATTGAGAACCTCCTCCTTTTTGAAGTCGGTTAAAAACCAAGCCAATAATTTACACTAATCTAAATTTATAAAAAATAAGATAATAACTTACTACAATAATATAACTACTTACACTAAACTCAAAATTGCTATGATAAAAACTTTAATAAATAAATTATTTGAATAAATAAATTATTTGAATAAATAAATAATTAAAAGACAATTGATATAAAAATATCCATTACTATAATTTTATGTGCAAAATGTTTAGGTTTCCCGCAGCGAGAATCGAACCTGCAACTTCTTGTGTCTAAACTTACCTAAGTCCATTGCGGCCTAAAAATTCCAACACCAGAGTTGGCCACGGTTCCAACCCTTATCCTCGGAACCCAAGCCAACCTCACCTGCACGTGGTGCACCCTGCTAAACACCGAACGGGGCTCTGGCGATTGCGGGATAGCACAGCTTACATCGGCACAGCTAAACCTCCTGGCCACCGACGGGCAGCAGCGTCGGTGGTGCGAGAAGCTGTGTCCTGCGATCCCCAACCCGCATGCTCCGTTTGGTGATTATGGGCATATCACCCTTTACTAGGGGAGGCCTATGTCCAGCAGTGGACTGATATAGGCTGGTGTGATGTCGTGATCTTCTTTGGCCAGAGTGGAAGTCCTTAAACCGACTGCGGATCCAAGCCGGCCGCTGTATGGAGAATATATGTAAATAGGGCTACTTGCAATGTGACTGTGGGGCCCCAATCCAAAATTTCATTTGGACAATGCGGTCTGATGTATGGCGCTCGGTACCAAGAATTTGTTGCTATGGCAACAACCCTCATTTTTAATTATTTAGACAGTAGAATCGACTAAAAACTGATTAGTTTGGTTTGGACGCGCTCACTTTAGTCTTGGTACCGAGCGCCATACATCAGACGGCATTGTCCTTTGGTTGTTTCTTTTTAAATTGTATTTTTTTAAGAAATTAGTTTTAGTATTAAGTCATACTAAGCTGTTCCTTTAATTCATTTGTTTGCATGTGGTGTTTGCCTGTAAAAGGTTGTACATGTAGCATATGACCCTTTAATTCAATTTTTTGTTAAATCTTCATGTTGCACTACTGTTGGCAAATCTAAATAAATAAATGAACTACGAAGAAGAAAGGAAGGAATGAACCCGGACGATCCATCAAAGAGCTTTAATACGTCTAGAATAGATGGTACCTTTAGATTGATAGCTGTGATGGTACCTACCTTTAATGGTTACCTATTATAGGTTGCTATACCAATAAAACACGCGTCAATGCACCGACGACAGTGTCAGGTTTCTAACCGTTTCTAAATGTCTAGGGAAATTTTCACGGTCGCATACGATTTCAATACCTTTTAAAAGGCTAATTGACTTATTGATAACTTTTCCAATACTCAGTTAGTGTTGTAGAAATTTGCGAAAGTCGGTGAGCAAATCTGGATGTTGTTTTGTTATTAAGCTATTGCATAGCTTCTATCGAGGGCCTTGAGCGCGGGGACCGAATCCAGAAATTCCGTAACGAAAAAAAACCTCACGCTCCCCACTCCGACGGGCACGGAGGTGTGGCTTGAAGGCCGTGCATTGTCTAACGTCGTTTCTTTTCGGCAGTCTTCGACACGGTGTTTGTGTGCGTGCAACTAGACGTATTTTACGACTCTACGAAGCTCGTTTATTTAATAAAAGAAAAAAAAATGTTTTCTTATCGGTCACCACGCTCAAAAAGTGTAACTTGAATTAATATCAAAGAAAAAGAAATACTGCATAAATAAAATAAATAAATAATTATAATTGCATAAGTTGATACAAAATGCTATGCAATAGCTTTACCGCGGCAGTCCCCGAGTGCCACACGTCTTTTTTTAAGCTATTGCATAGCTTTTATCGAGGGCCTTGAGCGCGGGGACCGAATCCAGAAATTCCGTAACGAAAAAAAACCTCACGCTCCCCACTCCGACGGGCACGGAGGTGTGGCTTGAAGGCCGTGCATTGTCTAACGTCGTTTCTTTTCGGCAGTCCTCGACACGGTGTTTGTGTGCGTGCAACTAGACGTATTTTTATTTAATAAAAGAAAAAAAAATGTTTTCTTATCGGTCACCACGCTCAAAAAGTGTAACTTGAATTAATATCAAAGAAAAATAAATACTGCATAAATAAAATAAATAAATAATTATAATTGCATAAATTGATACAAAATGCTATGCAATAGCTTTACCGCGGCAGTCCCCGAGTGCCATACGTCTTTTTTATTTAGAAAACAAACAGAACAATAAAATTAAATACTAAATGGACTATTAGGTCGATCACAATCCAACAAAGTTTCCATTAATAAGAAAAACATACATACATGTGAAGGATAGATATAAGAATGAATATGGAGAAAATTTATTTTAATTTTAGTATTGTTTATTTTGATATGTAGGTAGGTATATGTTTATGCACGCCAACCATAACTTTGTACCTGTCATGGTTGACTGGTAGAAAATGTTTTCTAGCATTAAGTCCACCATTTGTATATTTATCTTTATTAAAGTGCAATAAAGAATTAAATAAATAATAAGAAAAGATATCATAGAAACATATTTCCTTATAGTATCCAAAAATTAATTGAACTATAATGCCTAAGATTGCATGTAATCGGTGGATGGAGAGGGCTCAAGACCGTCGTTGAATTCCTTGGGTGAGACCTATGTTCAACAGTGGACTTCTATAGGTTGTTGGTGATTATGATGATACAAAACACAGTTTAGTACCTACAAGCAATAAAGTTTTATGTACCTCGAGCAGTCTGTAACAACTATAATTTATTTTTATCTGGCTGAGAGAGGCACAGAACAGCGGCTTCATTTACTTTACCGTGTGCTCAGCATGCAAAAAGTTAAAAATCTAGGTACTACATAAGATAAAAGCAAAAAACTCTTACCGACGAATCCTATATTATACCGTAACCGATAACGTTTCGTTTTCCTTTGAAAAACTGTCAAAAATTAACAACGAGGCGTCGAAAATTTGACAGTTTTTCATGGGAAAACGAAGCGTCATCGGTAACGGTATAATATAGGAACCGGCCGTTAGTAGTTATAAAATAACATTAATTGATGCCTTTAGTTTAAACAAAATAGCTGGTAGAAGCTGAATGTGTCAACTGAGAAAACTAAAGCGTACAGTGCTCAAAAAAAAGTTAAACCCACGATACCTTAATGTCACTTATAAAGAAGATTCTGAGCGTTGTCAGAGTGTCACTTAAAAAAACATTTGATTTTATATAAATAAATAATGCTGGACGTAATCACACAGCATCATGTAGCCCCAAAATAAGTAGAGCTTGTATAATGGGAACCACATGATTGAAAATAACTTTCCTAAATTCTAAATTTTTACTTATTTTCTTTTTAAGTTTACTATGAGCTTCCGCCCGCGGCTTCACTCGTTTGGTCCCCGAAAAACAAATATACTATGTTTTAATCCAGATCATAATCTATGTATATTCCAAATTTCAGCCAAATCCGTTCAGTCACAAACACACAAACTTTCGCATTCTTCTTCTTCTTCATATGAGCTAGTGACCAACTCTGGTGTCGGAGTTTTTAGGCCGCCCGAAGGCCTCCGACATGGCTTAACGACTAAAAAGCCGGACTTCCGTGCTTCGGAAGTGCTGAAATCTGAATGTCACTAAACGGTCACCCATCCAAGTAATGACCGGGCGGAGTGTTGCTTAACCAAGGTGATCTGCTAAGGACACCGAGGTACACCACACCACGAGCGCTTCTCATTCATAATGATTGTGATTAAGTCATGACAGTTTTTAGACACAATAAAATATTATTGCTTGCAATTTTTTAAATATAATTATTATATTTAAGTACCCAGGAAATATCTTACATACTGGACCTTGGTTTTTTTTATACCATTAAGATAATTTAACAATTAAGTTTGTGAAGTTCAAAGTTAAACTTAAAACCAACTGACCTCAAGTAACTTGATTCTATTTCCGCTTTACTGTACTTAACTGGCATAGTGATGTGTGCAGGTTTGACCACCAGGGGCAGCAGTCTCGACTTTTTCGTTATCTACCGATGTATCACTAAGTGTAAGCCCACAAAAAACATCTTCCCGAAAATTGGGGAATAATATTTACCTGTAAAGACGAGTTATTAAATAATTTTATTCAATGCTTCTATTAATTAGATAAGATACGATAAATAGGTATTTATTTCACCCAAGTTATAAAGTAGGCAATATTTTGTGTAAAATTAAAGTGTAATTAGTTACATTATCTTAAAATTAGGTACCTAGATAAAAATATATGCACTTGAATTGTGTAAAATAGGACCCGAAATAGATAAAATAGTATTTATAAAGTTACACATTAAAAGAAATTTGAAAAATACATAATTCAATTAATCGACGAATTTCAATCCACATACATACATAATGGATAAAAATATATTTCGTGTCTACTATTAAAAAAATATAAATAAACTAGGTATGTAAACATTTTTTTGCAATGATGTACAAATTGATGCTTAACAATGACGATTGTTTTTACTTTTAAGTAAGGAGTTATTTAAGTTTAAAAATCACTATGCTGATCTCTACTTTCTTATGTCCATATATCATTTGCTAGAAAGGGATGCATACTTTATCTCAATGCGATTGCTGCGACTTCGTACCAGGGCATTTCTATGAAACTGCATAGCATTTTAATCGAGCGCCCTGGTAAGATTTTTTTTTGAACTCATTTGTAGTCGCATTGAGAGAAGTATGCATCCCTTTTTAGCTGATGATATTGGACATAAGAAAGTAGAGATCAGCCGTATGAGTTGACTTTAGTTATAGTTCTTTGTTTATACCTTTAAACAGGGTTCATATGAGATACCAATGCTACTTGTAACATGCAATTTAACACCACGTGAAAGCAATAAATGTATTGTAATGTATTTGTTGGTATTCCTCTACAGGTAGTAGTTTACAACCGATCAGAGGCCTCATTTACTAACTCAGTTGCACACCAAAATGATCGGCACCGGACCTTTATTTGCAAACTTTGACATTTCATCTGTCGAAATTCAAAGAACGTCAATTGACATATTGTCAAAGTTTGTAAAAAGAGGACCAGTGTCATTTCGGTGTGCAACTGAGTTAGTAAATGAGGCCTCTGGACGAACTTGGTATACAGGTTTTACGACTTTATATATTTTTTTATCGTCGGGGTTTTTTAAACAACTCCGTACAAAAACGTTTGTTTGCGTAAGTCTGCTGGTAGAAGCTGGATGCTTCGAGCTCAGAACAGGGCGCAATGGCGCTCATTAGAGGAGGCCTATGTCCAGCAGTGGACTGCTATAGGCTGATGATGATGATGATGATGATGTACAAAAACAGGAAAAAACGGCTACTGGATATATTCGCCTTATGGGATCTGATTTCGATGGTTTTTTTATCATAATAAATAATAATAATAAAATAATGCTGTCATCATCATCATCATCATCATCATTTCAATCTTTATGGACCCACTGCTGGGCATAGGCCTTCTTTTGATTATGCCACTTGCCTCGATCCTGCGCTATTCTGAACCATGTGCCGCCGACGGTCTTTCTAATATCGTCAACCCATCTCGCTAGAGGACGGCTGCGAATGAATGAATGAATGATTAAATGACTAAAGCTGTCGATGATTAATAGTAGATTGTTTTACAAGGGACTAAGCCATCCCATTATATACGAGGTTGTTATACAAACAACCACAATAGGATGTCAAGACCGAGTTATAATGGGTGGTTTTGGCCCGAGTAAAACACTCTACTTTTCACTTCGATTGCGAGAAAATAAAACAATTCAAAATTAGACAATTTTCAGAAATTTTATTAAAAATTAATCAACCTTCATAAAAAATCACCAAGGCGGTTCTATTTTCAAAAAAAAAGATTGACGGAGCACCAAGAAGTCGAGTTTTTATGTAAGAGAACGAATGCTTTGTACGGGCTGATGATTTTAGACAAAAATTAAAAAGAAAAAATACTTTTTAGCCCGAGGTATTAAACTCGAGTTTTAGGCCCGCTAAGCTACACTATTATGATACACTTTTTGAGCAAGAGAAGTGAAATAGTAGATTGTTTTACAAGGGACTAAACCATCCCATTATATACGAGGTTGTTATACTCCCGAGCGTAGCGAGGGATGATGACAAGACCGAGTTATAATGGGTGGATTTGGCCCGAGTAAAACACTCTACTTTTCACTTCGATTGCGAGAAAATAAAACAATTCAAAATTAGACAATTTTCAGAAATGCTATTAAAAATTAATCAACCTTCATAAAACATCACCAAGACGGTTCTATTTTCAAAAAAAAAGATTGACGGAGCACCAAGAAGTCGAGTTTTTATATATGAGAACGAATGTTTTGTACGGGCTGATGATTTTAGACAAAAATTAAAAAGAAAATATACTTTTTAGCCCGAGGTATTAAACTCGAGTTTTAGGCCCGCTAAGCTACACTATTATGATACACTTTTTGAGCAAGAGAAGTGAAAAAAATATTATACGAGTAGGTTTCTAACTAAAGCGAGTAGGTATAAATTATTGTCAATTGTTTATCGTTTATGATTTAGGTAGGTAGACTTAGTAGTAAGGTATAGTTGCTATGAATTTTTTACCCTAGATTACGGATTCCGGATGCGTCAAACCTAGATGACGCAATATAAACCATTAAATTAAATATGAGATTCATTGTGATTTAAATTTATTTTATTGTTATAAGTACAGTATTATAAACTTTTCCCTCAGTTATAGTTACCTACTATGTTTTTTACCCTTGATTTTGGATTCCGGATGCGTCAAAACCTATATGACGTAATTAATACATTAGATAAGAGATTCATTGTGATTTAAATTTATTTTTATTGTTTTAACTAAAGTATCATAAACGTTTCCCTCATTAAGTTACATAATTGTGGTAATTATAATAATTATACTTTCACAAAAACTTCTATCAACTAGCTACAGCGAGTGGCTTTATCTGCGGGTTTCAGCTTAATAAATAATAATGAATAATAATAAATTAGCTGCCGTGCTTCGGATGGCACGTTAAGAATTTGGTCCCGGCTTCTTCAGTCATTAAATGTGATTAAAAAAAGGAAAAAATATTTATTTACTCAAATAATACAAAAAATATAGGTATCTAACACAAAAACACATTTAAAAAATCATTGCGCTCAATAAAAAGGCACCAGTCGTTTAGAAATATTATTCAGGTGATGATAAATATTTTTATTGTGATCTTCCTCAGAGCGCCACATCACAGTCAAAACACGCGGCCCGTTTCCTCCGCCTCGCTATGGCTTCAATCATGGACATCCTCAAGATCAAGCCTTTCGTGGAGGTGTCCGTGGGGCAGCTGCTCTGGGGGTACGAGGACCCACTTCTGAAGCTGGCCAAGGATGTCGTGCCGAAGGAACAGAAGCTGCCTTATGAGGAGTTTGGATTGTTCTATGGGGTAAGTCGTAAATTTGCAGCACTAACAATCTATCTGCACACTACACAAAGGTTATCTGGAAGAAAATGCTATTTAGCATTAAGTTCGCCTGTGTACTTGTATTTTATCTTGTGCAATAAAGAATTTTCTATCTATATATCTAAGTCGTAGGAGGTAATGCTAATTTCAACCGCAATACTTTTCCCAAAGTAACTTACCAAATCAAATAGTAGAATTTCGCGAAGCTTTTAAAAAGTTTGCCATAAAAGTTCTAACGAAACATCATATCGCCATTGCATTTAGTTCATGCGTTCAATTGGAACGCATAGCGGTAATCGTTTGTATCATCATACTGCCAACACATTATGAAAGATCAATTTGAATCAAGAACAGAGTATATCCCAGCAAGTGTTGGAATTGCATACGTAGATTCAATTTTGTGGAAAAAAAAAGAGAAAATCAATCGAAAAATAATTTCATCAACAAAATTGAGAAATTCAAATCGAGAGACCAACATGTACATTTAAAAAAATATACGAAAATGTAATTGTTTTTTCCTTCAAAATAAACCTGTATAGTTTTGTCAGAACAAACCTTCTAACTACAAAAAAGGTGGCTGCCTTCAATAAGGTAAAATGTTGCCACAATCTGCTGGCCACTATCACACAGCATCATGTAGCCCCAAACTAAACAGAGCATGTATTATGGGAACCACGTCACTGATATACTACATATTATATAGTTTTTTTTGTAAATACATACATATCATACATAGAATACACGCAGATTCTAAACAAATATCTGCAGAACATACAAACATTTGTCCCGCAGCGGGAATCGAACCCGCAACCTTCTGTATCTCAGGCGGATCTTCGCCCAGTGCGCCATAGAGGTCGTCAAACCAACAGACCAAAGAAATATGACTAAAGCATAGAAGAAGTCTTAAAATTCATTTATGCTCTGAACTCTGAACTTATGGCTGATCTCTACTTTCTTATGTCCAAATATCATTTGGTAGAAAGGGATGCATACTTTATCTCAATGCGATTTCTGCGACTGCGTACCAGGGTATTTGTATGAACCTGCATAGAAATTTGTTCGAGCACCCTGGTACGATGAACTTTATGAAGTTGCATTGCTATATGTATGCATCCCTTTCTAACTGATGATATTGGACATAAGAAAGTACATATCAGCCGTATTGAATTTTAAGACTTTATCTAGTTCTCTTCTAAATCTGTGCAACAGACAGTCTACCTGTCATCGAGATAATTATAAAGAACTCTATAGAGTGACAGTCTTCAAGTGAAAACTGACAGAAATCGTCCAAGCGTATTTGACATAAATAAACATCGAAATGCCAAATTTGCACTAATTTAAACCATAAGTTGCTTGAAAAGTGTTCAATCAAAGTCCGCACAATTAGCGTGCGCAGAGTTTTGGTGCAGACACTTTTTTCCACATTTTCCACTCGAGTATAAATATATCGATGCCATCAGTCTACCAGCAGCCTTTCACAGATACCCAGATGGAATCATTGATTCCCAGAAATGACTGTTGGTTCTCGTTCCCACAGAAAAATGGCACATCCCCTGACGTGGTGACGATGTTCACTGGCGCCCAATCCATGGCCCAGTACGGCATCATCGAGAGGTACAACATGCGCGAGAGACTCCCGCATTGGACCACAGACGCGTGCAACTCCATCGCAGGCTCTGACGGCTCCATATTCCCTCCTCACATCTCCAAGAACGACTCATTGGCTATCTACGACAAGGATCTCTGCAGGTTGCTGCCACTCAAGTGAGTATAAAAGATAAAGATATTTTTATTTCAGTTTAAATTGTACAACATTTTCTTAACTTATCTAAGCGTTATACCTAGTTCTTAACCTATACAGGGTGGCGCTGTAATGACGATATTAAATGAACACACGGGTAGTGCTACTGGTCAGTCATTAAACATTTAATCCCAAAACTAAAGTCCATTATATACAATTTTATTTTTTCAAACAAAATCACATATAAGGTAAAAAATAATTGAATCGTATCATAAGGGCTACTTACCATTGCCAACGTCGCTTCCAAACGGTTTTATGTAACCAATCACACGAAACAAAATACGTTATTTTGTGCTTCGGTTTGATTAGAGTAGGAAATAAGAACGAAAATTTATGGTTTTGACCAACGGTGCTATTGGGGTTGTCTCAAAGACAGGGTCTAATCAAAACCATTTCAACATTGGACTAGCTTCGTCAAAAATTCAGTCAGGCTGCGGATCATATCAATGTTAGAAGATTATCCTCGAGCAAGCCTCGAGGTCAAGAGCTGGCCCATATTAAACAAAAAAATAAACATAAAAAAAAGATACGCACGACGAATTAATTGAACGATTTTTTTAAGGCACAATCACAATCTTTCAATAAATTAATAAAATAAATGTCATTTTTTTATGATATTATGAAAATTAGGTTCTGGTTTAAAAGTTTAGAAATAGTTCGCATTTTTTGTGGCTAGTTTTCTTAGCTCCATCCATTTTGAAATCTTGGTTATTTGCATCAATTTAGAAAAAAAAGAAAAATGTGTGTGTTTAAAAGTAGAATATGTGTTAATCCAGGTAACAAAATATCATGCAACCTGTCGCAACGTGGAATGTTAACTGCTTGCAAAAAGTGAGCATAAATGTAATCTTTGGAATTGCCTCTAACTACCCCCTATATAGTATCCACAATATATTTGCGTATTTTTGATCTTTTTATTAAATTCGAGTGCAGACTCAACCTCACATAGTATTATAACGTTAATTACCAATAAACATTCTCATCGCGTCTTGTTACGCAAGCCATGGCATGAAGGTAGCGATTAGATACACCACGCGTGTGTCGCGACCGGCCTTACACTTATCTGTAACAATCTTAATCAAGAAATAAAGAGATAAATAATAATAATAAATTTTTTGTTTGTTACAAAGAAGTTATTGTTGTAATTCTGTAATTATTTATTGTACACAGAAATAATAAATATTAAAAGTATGACAAAAAATATGTACATGGGCGAACTTAGCCCTTTGAGAGTTTTCATCCAGCAAACCTTTCAATAGAGGAGAGGCGATAGCACAAAACAGGTAGAAAAAGTGTACCTACATCAGACAATAATTTAAGTTGACAAAGTAAAAACAAATAAACGGTCTAATAACTACAAATGTGTGTTGTGCTAAGAGTCAAAGTCAAAGTCAAGTCAAAATTCATTGATTCAATTGGAACCTTATAAAACACTTTAAACCGTCAATTTTATTTTTTTATCTACGCCAATTTTCAATTTCAATTTCAATTTCAATTTATTTATTTACTTTAATTAACACGGATGATAAGCCAATTACATTAATTAAAGAGCTAGAAAAGTCACAAAAAATACAGTAAAATAAAACATTAAATTAAAAATTATTCAGGTATTCTAATTCGAAACGCCATCAAAAAGAGAAGAATTAGCAAGAAATTCTGCTAGGCTTATATTTTTTCAAAGTTTTTTGTACAATTGTTATTAGTTTTTGAGGAATTTTAAAACAGTTTCATACCAAGCTTTTTAAAGTAAAAGTATAATTAGGTAGATACTAACTTGTCATGAATCTGGTGCCTGTGTGAGGTTCATTGACCCAGAATCACAATGTCACCAGGGTCTTCCTCCATAGATAACTGATTAGATCTTTATTTTAGATTTTTAATAGATTTAATAGATTAATTAAATACGTTCATACAACAAATATAGAATTAAATCATCTAGCCACAAACTAAGCAGATCTTGTATTATGTTATTTTTATAAATAAATTCATTTTATACATTGAAAACACGTAGATCAGGCTCTTGAGTATTATTTCAAATTATAATACGGAGAAATGTTGCAATAGTGTTTGTTTGTTCTCTCATTACATTACAGTGTAAATGCGTCTACTTCCACGTAGTGCAAGTCTCGGGTTAATTCTCAACTATTGTTCAAAAACATTCACTTTTGTTCAGCTGTTTATGATCACAGCGGATGTTTAGCTGGTTGATATCCATATATCTGGGAACTGTTGTCAATGTTATGACACAAAATGTTACCTACTATGTTTAGGACGTTGTACTTTGCGTTTGCTGTTTGTTCGTTTAAATAAATAAATAAATAATCAATGAATGAATGAATGAATGAATGAATGAATGATCATTTATTTGCCAGAATATAGGTTTGTACATTGGGTGTATGTTTTAATATTATGAGCGCTATATTCGACTTATTAGTCGTGCAAATATTTTCTAGAGATAAGACGGCTATAATCGAAATATTAAAATTATATTACAAAATATCAAATTATAAAACTAATACAAAATACAATAATTATTATGATTTCATGCAATTAATAATATAAAATAATAGTCTCTTAAGAATAAAGAAAAAAAAAATAAAGAATCAGTTTCTAATACATTGTTAACATCATCATTTATTTCAGGCAATATGCAAATACAAAAATACGATAACAGAGGCCCATAGTTATAAATAAATACCTTACAGACTAACATACATATTTTTACTACAAAATACTTATTAACCTAAGGGGAGGGATTTGGCTTCGGTGTCGCTTCCTTAAAGCGTCTATTGACGACACCCGCTGGCCAGAAATTTGGATCCATGAGTACATCCTTGTGCTTCGCTAGAATCTGGAGAGTGTAGAACTTGAAACCATTATTTCTACTGCTCTCCAGCCTCTGAAGAGGCATTCGGTCAGACCCCTGACATCGACCCTGGGCTCTCTCTTTGATGTATTGAACGACATCTTCTCCCGTGGTCGTCTCATCGAAACGGGAGAGGTAGATCTTGATAGTCGGCTCCACTGCATGCAGCTTCGCCGACGCGGCGGGTGTCGCGACGGTACCGCACTTGTTGCGGGCCGATTTCGGTTGACTTCTCTTCTCCACAAAGGCAAACCGTCCGAGTCTACCTTACTCCTATCAGGAACGTTGACTTTCGATTTTGCCAAACTCTTCCGTTGAGACTCGACGCAAGGCGCCGGGTGGGATGGCTGAGTTTGCTTTAGTTGTGAACTACGTAACCGATTTGATACCATTCTGAATATTGTTTAAAGAATTTCTTCCGTAAAGGTTAATGCTGTGTATTTAACATAAGTTAAAGACTAGCTTTCGTAGAAATAGGCATGAGTGCGCACCCGGATGAGCCCTTGCCAATTCTACTGCTTCTAGGACTGCTATAGGCTGATGATGATGATGATGATAATGAGTTCAGTAAAGACAAAAACTATCCCACAGCATCATGTAGCCCCAAACTAAAAAGAGCTTGTATTATGGGAACCACGCGAATATTAAACTATTTTTTGTTAGTTACATACATATGAACTATAACATACACTATTTTTTTTGTTAGTTAGTTTGACGGCCTCTGTGGCGCAGTGGGTGAAGGTCTGCCTGAGACGCAGAAGGTTGCGGGTTCGATTCCCGCTGCGGGACAAATGTTTGCATGTTCTGTAGATATTTGTCTCGGGTCTGGGTGTTTCTATGTATGATATTACGTATGTATTTACAAAAAATAAAAATTATATGTGTAGTATATCAATCATGTGGTTCCCATAATACAAGCTCTGCTTAGTTTGGGGCTACATGATACTGTGTGATTACGTCCCACATTATTTATTTATTTATATAAAACACCCATACCCAAGACAAATATTTGCAGATCACAAACATTTGTTTCGCGGCGGGAATCGAACCCGCAACCTTCTGCGTCTCAGGCCTTCACCCACTGCGCCACAGAGGTCGTCAAGTAATTGTTGTTCGAAATTAATAAGTCTATTTTTAGAACCTTGGTAAAAAGTTAAACTTATGTACTGTTGTTGTAAATCTAGACGTGCAGTAACGGGTTTTACGAATGGAAAAATTATAAGGACCTTCCCTTTGTAGCAGAGCTCTTTGTTATTGGCTCATCCGGGTGCATACTCGGTCAGTCAGTAATAGGTACTTATAGTACCCAGTTTTTAAAAGTGACTCAAAAGCACTCTGGATACTATAGTACTCTTAGATTATAGAAGAGAAAAAAATGAAATCTTAAAATTCACTATGCTCTGAACATCAACTCATACGGCTGATCTCTACTTTCTTATGTCCATATATCATTTGCTAGAAAGGGATGCATACATACATCAGTGCGACTTCAAATGAGATCAAAAAGTTAATCTTACCGAAGACACTAGTGGCCCCTGCTCCCTGTGTACTGTTTTTATTTAATTAACCACTTAAGCTACAACAGGAGTGTGTTTTGTGGTATTTTTTTTCGGGATTACTTAAGCAGTTTTCTGTTTGATACAACTCTTAGCGTCGTTTAAAATCCTGACTGCAAGGCCGCGCTCATTTTGGATACGAATTTGTATCGTACGTAAACTAATGAATAGGTACTGTTTGTACAATTGAGTGCGCACTTTGAATACATTTTTACTTTCCTACGTTTATTTTTTTATGTTAAACGTACGAAAGTGTACAGAATCATCGTAACTAAACACACGTATAAACACGACCAGTCGCACGCAGACTGCGCGCTCCCATATTAGGGGAAATGTTTACAAAATGATTCCCCTATTTCACTTTACCGGTCTTGTTTCAGTTCCTGATTTATCTTAATTAATAAATATTTTTTTAAAGAAATTTATAATTTGAAATGTATTCTATAATAATTCCTAATTTATTCTATGTAAGTTTTGACTTCTCATAATGTTTGTGTGCCGTTAAATGAAGCACAGAGATTCATTTTTACCTGTTTACCATCCGAAATTGTATTTGCCTTTATATTTATTTTTATCTGTATCTTCAGGTTCTTGGAGGAGGTGGAGTCATCAGCCGGCATCACGGGGTACAGGTTCACGCCGCCCGAGGATGTGTTCGCAGACAACGAGTACAACAAGTGTTACTGTCCCGCCGGCCCGCCTTGCGCCCCCAATGGACTCTTCAACGTGTCTCTATGCCAATATGGTAAGGAAAATCTCTTCTACAATTCTTTCAATTATATTTTCATTCAATTTATCTTACTTTACGTGTCTCTATGCCAATATAAAATTTAAAAAAATAATTTTAATGCATATTTCACAATCCAAAGTCCAAACACAAATTATTAATTTACTAAAAATTATTGGTTGGTAAGTAGAATATTAAAAAAAAACACTAAAAAGAAAACGGCAAAATACAACAAATAAATTAAAAGAACGTGTTTCTATGCCAATATGGTAAGGACTCTACGTGTCTCTATGCCAATATGGTAAGGACTCTTCTACGTGTCTCTAAGTCAATATGGTAAGGACTCTTCTATGTATCTCTAAGTCAATATGGTAAGTACTCTTCTATATATCCCTATGTCAATATGATTAGGACTCTTCTATGAGTCTCTATGCCTAGGACTCTACGTGTCACTTTGCCAATATAAAATGTAAAAATAATCCAAACACATAATTAATTTACTTAAAATTATTGGTTAAAAAATTCAGAAAAAATAATTAAAAGAACGTGTTTCTATGCCAATATATATACCAATATGGTAAGGACTTTACGTATCTATTTGCAAATATGGTGGTAATGACTCTTCTACGTGTCTCTATGCTGCTATGGTAAGGAGTGATGTCTCGTAATTTTTAATTACTTATTTTTTTTATAACTAGCAGAACTGAATTCCGCGCTTAAGAACTCCACAAAGTATTTGAGAATACGCGTTTACATATTTTGTTTGTCCTCAGATTCGCCTGTCATGCTATCCTTCCCTCACTTCTACCTCGCGGACCCGAGTTTGAGGGAGGCAGTAGAAGGAATCTCCCCTCCCAACGCTGAAGACCACAGATTATACATCGATGTTCAGCCGGTAAGGAACTACTCCTAGTATTATTCTTTTCACGACACCAGCTTATATAAGTCCACTCCTGGATATAGGTCTTCCCTAAGAAGGGAGATGAACCACGCAAGGCATGTGTTTTTTTTTAAATATTTTTCATTCATTCATTTAGTTCATTCCGATGTGCATTATAACATGTCCAATATAACATGCCCATTATAATATGTCCATCATGAAATTTCCATTATAACATGTTCATTATAACATGTCCATTATAACATTTCCATTAAACATGTTCAATATAACATATCCATTATAACATTTCCACTATAACATGTTCAATATAACATTTCCACTATAACATGTTCAATATAACATGTCCATTATAACATGTCGTAGGGTCAGACAAGGTATTTGTGCGTCATCCAATTAATTTTAAACTGAATTATGATTAATAAAAGATGTTCTATTGAGGTATTTTGCTAACGTCTTATTTTTACCCGAAATATTGGATGTCTCATGATTACCCCACCTGAACCTACCAGTTTTCATAAGCAATAAATATAATTATCTTTATCTTTATGTCCATTATAAAATTTGCAGGAGATGGGTATAGCGATGCGCGCGCGCGCCCGCATTCAGATCAACCTGGCCGTCAGTCAGGTGGTCGACATCAAGCAAGTCGCCAACTTCCCCGACATTGTGTTCCCGATACTGTGGTTCGAGGAGGTGAGTTTTATTTACGGTCTCTAGCCTAGTGTCGCAAATATCATTCTGTGCTTTATTTTATTTTTCATTTTTTGTTTTATTTATTTATTGTGCTTTTGATATATAGCCGGTCGCTAGCCTAGTGTCGGAATGATGCTTTCGTGTTATTTTTATTTTTTTTTGTTTTATTAATTAATTGTGTTTTTAACTTTCTCGCAAAGAGCAACACAAAACAGAAAACAATTTATACCGGTATTTATGACTCGAGCCTAGTGCCGCAAAGATGATTCTGTGTTTTTTTTTGTGTTTTATTAATTTCTTGCTTTTAACTTTCTCACGGAGAACAACAAAAAATTGAAAACAATATAAGCCGGTCGCAATGATGGTGATTTTGTATTTCTTTTATTAATTAATTTCTTGTGTTTTTGGGTTGCTAATGTTGAAATAGATCTTCGTCTGACATAAACATTAATTTATTTTAATACCTACTTACATGGTTGCCTGGAGGAGATTGCTGTCAGCCTTTGTATTGTTATTTTCTAGGCCTCTCCATTCCTAGGGCTCTACATTCATTGATTTTATATCTTCTAAAATGTTGAATAGTGCGAGCAAGAGGGAGGTTTGACATGTATCGTCGCCTATTAAAACCATGTAATGACAATAAATTACCAATTAATAGAAGAGTTCAGAATTCATTAAAAAAAAATCAAATAAACTAAATATTAATCATAGTATAAGTTAAGGAATAATACAGGCTTTTTTTTATTAATGACAATATAATCGAGTATTGAGTAAATGTTTTAACGGCGATTCTTCTGATGACGCCATTTTAAACTACAACTTTCAAAACTTTTCATCCAGGGTATCGACGAGCTACCGGAACAGGTCACATCCCTCCTCCGACTAGCAACCAAGGTGCCCCCAATAGCCCGGGGGGCGCTCGCGTGGGGGCTGTCAGCCTTGGGGGCGCTCCTCATTCTACTAGCTGTCACTTGCTTAATACGGTGAGTTGAAGCTCGATCAGCCTATAGCAGTCCACTGCTGGACATAGGCCTCCCCTAATGAGAGACATTGCGCCCTGTCCTGAGCTCGACGCATCCAGCTTCTACCAGCAGCTTTTCGCAAATCGTCACTATACCTGGCCGGAGCGCGTCCTACACTACGTTTGCTGTCGCGCGGTCTCCACTCAACAACTCGTTTACAACGGTTATCGGTTCTTCGGCAGATATGGCCAGCCCACTGCCACTTCAGCTTGATAATTCTCTGCCGATTTTATGTCCAGCAGTGGACTGATATAGGCTGATGATGAAGGTCAAAGTAAAGGTGAAAGTGTTGTCACAAAGCGGAACCGAAACAAATATTGCAAGTTATGCAAACTTTTTTCCCGTTACGGGAGTTAAACCCACAAGCTATAGTATCAAGCCTACTTTTCGCAACTATTGTGGCAACGAGTCTACTTCTTCTTATTCGTATGAGCTAGTGGCCAACTCTGGTGTCGGAGTTTTTAGGCCACCCGAAGGCCTCCGACATGACTTAATGACTGGGACCAACGACCAACCTCTTGACGTGCTTTCCGAAGTACGGAAGCGCTCACATGTGCCACTAAACGGTCGCTCAACCAAAGAAGTGACTTAACGAACGGTGTTGCTTAATCAAGGCGACAAATTTTTACATTAATTTACCTTTAACTACTATTTTGACATTTGTTTTTATTTTTTGTATATTTGGACGCTTTAATGAGGCAAAACGTATAGGATACTTTTATTTTTAAATGAATTTATATAGGTACTTGCATTTAAAGCAAATAAATAAATGATTATGAATAAAATAAATAATTAATAGCCCCAAACTAAGCACAAATAAATACATATCATACATAGAAAACACCCAGACCCGAGACAAATAATAAATAAATAAATAAATAACGTGGGACGTAATCACACAGCATCATGCAGCCCCAAACTAAGCAGAGCTTGTATTATGGGAACCACATGACTGATATACTACACATATAACTTTTTTTTTTTGTAAATACATACATATCATACATAGAAAACACCCAGACCCGAGACAAATATCTACAGAACATGCAAACATTTGTCCCGCAGCGGGAATCGAACCCGCGACCTTCTGCGTCTCAGGCGGACCTTCGCCCACTGCGCCACAGAGGCCGTCAAATATCTGCAGAACATGCAAACATTTGTCCCGCAGCGGGAATCGAATCCGCAACCTTCTGCGTTTCAGGCGGGCCCTCGCTCACTGCGCCATAGAGGTCATCTATGATGATTATCATCTGATAATAATACTAAGGCTAAATGCTGGTAGAAGCTGGATGTCGAGCTGAGGACAGGGCGCAATGACGCTCATTAGGGGAGGCCTATGTCCAGTGAACTGCTATATACTGATGATGATGACAATGAAGAACACAAGGAGACGAGTCAAATTCTAATAAAACCCATTATATTTCAGTTCCTCCCACCGACAGAGTACGTTGAGGTTAGAAGGTCACGTGGTTGCGAAACCACCGCCCCCCAAGACCCCCAGTAAAGAAAACGGGTATGAACTCAACAGTAGGAGGTAATGCTGTGCGGTCTGCCTTAGGCCCTAGGAATTGTATGACGGAATTACCCCATTGGATTGTATCACTCGCGCGTTTAACTCAAACATGGCCTTCAAGTTTTTTTAAATCTAAAAATGTTATAAAATTGATCTTGTTTAGACTCTGAAACTAGAACTTGACTTTTATCTGAAGGTAGCTTGGACCAAAAAATGTGACGGAATTACCCCATTGGATTTTACCACTCGCACTTTTTTGGTCAAAGGTTACCTTCAAGTTTTCTTAAATCTTAAATTTTATAAAATTGATCTTGTTTAGACTCTGAAACGAGAAGTTGACTTTTATCTGAAGGTAGCTTGGACCAAAAAATGTGACGGAATTAACCCATTGAATTTTACCACTCGCACTTTTTAGGTCAAAGGTTACCTTCAAGTTTTCTAAAATCTAAATTTTTATAAAACTAATCCTGTTTAGAATCTGAAACAATTTGACTCTTATTTGAAGGTAGCTTGGACCAAAAAAAGTGACGGAATTACCCCATTGGTCCGGTTTGATTATTTTATTTTATAACTCATTAGCACTAACTTGATGAACCAGGTTGACGTCCCTAAACCAATATATATGACTACTTACCCCATGGGATCGTTTTTACCCCAACATGCCCCAATCAGTCCAATTTGTCACATAACATAATAATTTTCTATGCCCTGAAGCAGCCTGAATAGAAGAGTTATGATGTAATTACCCCATGGAATCATTTTAACCTCAATATTCCTTCATCACTCCAATATATCAATTAGGTGTCGTAGATATCATAATGTGAATATGACCGCTGATACCTACCCCCTTATTCATAACCAAATGCCATTTTTTAACGTTTGATAAAGTAAGCTTGTCACTGTCATTTAAATGTAAATAAAAAGAGGTGACATGATATTTGATCGCCATTTTTGCTATCTAAAGTTTGAACTGTTATAAATAGGATGGTTAATGTTTAATCAGTTTGATCTTCAAGAGGTATATTCAACATTACCCTTGCACGGGGTCAGGTCCATTTCACTACGGATCTATGTTAACCCTTAATGAGGTCAGGTCATTAATGAGGTCAAGTTTCTAGATAATTTTACAGTAAAATTTAATTTTTGCTTGTGATTCGTATAAAATGTTATGGCTGATGGTAAATTAATTATATTTTAACAATAATTTTAAAATTAATCACATTTTTTATAAAAGAGTATGCCCATAATTTCACCAAAACATTTATCGGACGCCGCAAAATACAGCAAGTTAAATTATTGTCCATAAATGCCTAATAATTTAATTTAAATATAGTTTTTGAAATCAGTGGCTAACAGGTAAAATATTTTTTCTTAAAATATGAAGTTGTGGGCTCATATAAAGAATATTGTGTGGTTATTACAACATAAGGTAATAATGAGTGAACAAAAACAAGATATAGTAAAAAGAAACGAGGCTTTAAATAAAAAAATACATATAGCATCATCGAGATAAAGGCACACGTGGAAAAACATGATCGCACCATAACTCTGCACACGTTGCCAATTGCGCCGACATTGAACACTTTTTAAGCGACATAACGTCAAAATTAGTGCAAATCTGGCATTTTGTGGCCTTGCTTATGAACATCTTTCAAAAGATAAACGATGCTTAAACTATTGTCATCTCTTACCGTTGGATATTGACAAACAGTGACAGGGCTAACTTTGAACATTGATCAACTTTAAGTATCGTTCATAAGTAAGGGGGTTGATGGTTATGTATGTCAACAACGCTCGGACGATTTTTGACAGTTTTCACCTGGAGACTGTGACTATAGAGTACCTTATATCTTGATCTATCTAGCATTGACGATGATGATGATGATGCCACTGATTTCATTAATTTTATTTCATAAATTACAATCCTATTCGTTTGTGAAATGTGAAGACGTGACTACTCTATGTACATGTACTAAAACCATTGAATGGAATGAGCTGATGGGAAGCAAAAGCCATTTTATGAATTTCTAAAATTTGTAATATTCAGATCGAAAGAACACGACCAACTTAGTATGAAGGTGCCAAACCTGATTTTCGTCAAAATATCTTTTACAGCATTTCATCCTAGAAGGGTCGTTATGAAAGTCCCAAAAACTGATTTTCGTCAAAAATGATTTTACTGCTTTCATCCTAGAAAGGCCGATATGATTACAAAGCCTGATTTTCGTCAAAATAGCTTCTACTGCATTTCATCTTAGAAGGGTCGATATGATTACAAAGCCTGATTTTCGTCAAAATATCTTTTACAGCATTTCATCCTAGAAGGGCCGATATGATTACAAAGCCTGATTTTCGTCAAAATAGCTTTTACTGCATTTCATCCTAGAAGGGTCGATATGATTACAAAACGTGATTTTCGTCTGATCTTCGTCTCGTCGAAGGGTCGATATGTAGTTCTAGATCAAGAATCATGTATACGGTATTTTTAACACGTTGACTGCTAGCCTTGAGGACGAGGACGTGCAAAACCACATCTGTGTTTTCAGCACTAGAAAGTGTTAACCGGGGGTAGCACGCGAGCCAAGCCGTGAGCGGATGATAGTACACATATATGTAAAAAATTGTGACGGGGTTTTTGCGTCGGTCCTGGGGTAATTTCTATTGAGTTTAGGCATCCTTTTGCAGTTTTATGATAAATAAATTGTCATAAACATAAAATAAGAACGATTTTAGAACTTTATTATTAATAAAATTAGTTTAAAGTTGGCTGATTAGAATGTCTGTCGTTTCAGAAAATTTAACTTTTTTTTTATTCAAAAACTTTTTTATTCGTAATTCAGTAAAAGTGTATTTTATAGGTATTGTATTTTTAAAGATCTTATACGTTTTTTTATTGTATTCGTTTTGAGTTTTTTTTTTACAGAAAAATACATCACACCGTTACAAAAGTTGACAATTTTCGACTTACTAGATTTAAAAAATATATAAATACGAATAAAAAATAATATTATAATTACTTACTTAGCCATAAACTATCAAAAAAAGACTATGCTTAAGTATAGATACAGGGTTTAAAAGGCTAATCTTGCAACGGGATGAATATATATACAAAATTATTATGTTAAATAAATAGGTGTATTAATTACGCGAAAAAAATTAATTTTATAATTATAATTTTATATATTTCCTAATGAAATAAAACTATCATGTTTTTTTATTGGCAATAAATATATGTAGCTTACAACATTTTTTCAAATAAAAAATACCACCAATGTATTAATGGGTGATTTTAGAAATAATTAAGTAATTTAAATTCATTGAATTTTGTAATTCAAATGATTTTTGTAAACTTTGTATGATGTATGATGTATTTGGTGATTTTTTATATTAAAATCATTACCTAATAATATAGAAATCTTTATTTTTAATAGGTAATCTTGGATAGTTTTAGATAAAATATATTTTTCTATTCATTACGTCTAGGTGTTAACTTCATACCAATCGAACAATTAAGGGTTAAAACTTGACATTTAAATATTCATTTAATAATGAAAAAGTTCGAAATTTTTATTTATCAGCGACCATCAATAATTAAATCACGCAAGCTAACATTTTTTTGTAATTAAACTGTTGAAATATTTAATAAAAATTAGAATTGCCTGCTACTTTTGTGTAGTAAACTATTTTATTTTTATTTTATTTATAATAATTGATTTTAACTAAAATACAATAAGTAAGATAAAACAATAGTTTGCTATATAAAAAAAGATTTAAATTATGGTTGCTGAATGAAGAAATTTATTTCTTTGACTTAAATTAAGATGACATCACGACTCGTCTTTCTGTAAATAAGTAATATTTCTTGGGCTTAAGGTTGCCATTTTAAATTTTGGTGAATTGGTTGAACGGTTTTGTTTTCTATTAAATTTTCTACTATTACAGTTAGTTAAATAAAAGTTTGATAGATGGGACATTGACATTGACATACAGCCAATGATGAACGAAGACGAATACCCAAAGGAGAATGCCGAGAAGGTATGTTGGTACGTAACCAATTGCGTTAAAACCAAACGTATCATATATTTTTATTTTAAATTTTATAAATGACTAAAATTTTTTTTAGTTTTACACTTCTACGGGATTAATAAATGTAGTAATAATAATGAAGTAAAAATATTTTTTTGATTTGGCTTCCGCCACACGCCACCTTTCACATCACATTTTTCAACAAATTACCTACTGATTTGTGCAGAAGTTTGACATCAAAGAACATAAAGATTAAACTTGAGAAATATTTTTTGAGTAGTTTGATACACCGTTGATTATATTTTGAAAATATTGTAAAAATATATCAATCCTTTACTTTATTTTACAACTTAATCTGTGTACCGACATTAGAAATGTGCATAATAATGTACCTAGATATCCTATGTTATCCTAATTGTAACTAAAAGATGTAAACTCGCGATAGGACCAGCTCAAACTTTAGTGGTTTTTAGATGCTATTCTAATCAAATAATATTGTTAAAAAGAGTTTATATGACATTATATAAAATATTGGACTGCAACAACCATTGTTATATACTGTTACTATGGCAACAACCCTCATTTTTAATTATTTAGACAGTAGAATCGACTAAAAACTTTTGGAGATTACCGAGATCAGTCTTGGTACCCAGCGCCATACATCAGACGGTATTATCCTTTGGTTGTCAAACCAATGAAAAGCCATTATGTCAATGTCAATGTCCTGTGTATCAACCTATATTTAACAAACTGTAATTACCAATAGTAGCTAGTCTAATTTGGGTCCGTCCTTAAGTTATACTATTTTATATATATATGTAGGTATATATACACATAGTGAATTTTCGAACACTTTTTTAGAAAAAAAAAATCGTTTAGAATATTACTATCTAAAGCATGAAATACGTAAAAAAATCTCAGTTAAAAAGTACTTGTGGCAGCAAATAAACAGCTTTTGGAAAATAGTGATTGAAAATTCACTATGTGCGCTCTAGATTTTGTAAATTAATAATATTTTATTTAATATTATATTATATTGATGAATATTTTCTTATGTTATCACTATTTTCCATGTCCAAATATATAAATCTTAATAATATTTACAATTTTACATTAAACTTGTTACATAAATCGACTGGTGCTGCCATTTTTATATATTTATATTTTTTTTGTATTTTGGCAGTTATGAGAATGAGTGCTGGTACCGTGAGTACTTAAATTTATTTATTTAATATTTTTAAACAGTAAAATAAATAAAAAAAATATTTTTAGAGTTCCCCAGAATCCACAATAAACGGTAAAAGCACTCGAGGTAGAAATCTCAAAAAACTTTTGCTCAGTTATTTTATTATTTAGTTTTTAGAAAACGGTAATTTCTTAAATTGTTTGTAATTTGTAAATAAAGTAATGGTGTAAGTTTATTTTGTGTTTTATTTTCGCCCATCTAATAGTGGTTGCTGTTATTCTCGACAAACGTAGTGTAGGACGCCCTCCGGCCAGGTGAAGTGACGATCGGCGAAAGGTTTTGGATACTTAACAAAACGATCAGCCTATATCAGTCCACTGCTGGACATGGACCACCCCTTATAAAAACAGGGATATTCCCATAATCTCCACGCTGGACATGCGGGTTGGGGATCGTAGGGTATAGCTTCTCACACCACCGACGCTGCTGCCCGTCGGTCAGTGAATTTAGCTGTGGTAGATAGATAGATAGATAAATCATTTATTTGTTACTACAGGCACACAATTTACATTAATAACAAGTTATAAGCACAAAAATATAACATTAATAGAAAGGAAAAAAAAACACAAACATTTCAAAGAACCTACGAATTATGAACTTTTATGTAAGTTTGTGTGTGCTGCAGCAAGACAAAAAGGCCTTGCCTCAGTGAAGTTTTTTGCTTTAAAGCAAAAACACTGATTTTCAGTCAAGACCTAATCGAGAGCGAGCAGAACGAGCCGCAAAATAATGTGTGGTTACGTACCTATGAAATATGATGGTTGTGTAGCAAATAACATTAATAACTGTGGCAGTGTCAGGCTGCGCTATGCCGCAATCAGCCGCCGCCAGTGCCCCGTTTGCTATTCAGCAGGGTGGCAGGTGAAGTTGGAAACCCTTACACCTCGATTCTGAGCCACGCTGCAAGCTGAAATGAGATGGCTTTTGGTAATAATTTTTATCACCAAATTAATTCACAAGATTGTATTCTTCCTAATTTCACAGAGTATATTCCCCACAAAAATAGCTTGTCCCGGTGTTACCCTCTTTACTCACCAGTTGCCAGTTCAATTACTAAATTTCCCTAAAAAACTGAAACTTGTATACATTATTCCAATGACACACATTAAATATTGATTAAACATTTTGCTTATTTAGTATTATCAGTATTGGTAGGTAGTTGTAACAAAACGCCCTATCTAAGGCGCCACCTCCACGAGCGAGTGCATCGCAACGATATTATCGTTGTTCGACGTATTTCTATACACTAGTAGAAAATAGAAAGTCTCCATGTGACGACTCGACTAGAGCTGAATGCGAGCAAAATGTCCGTATATTTACTTTTTTATTTATTTAGTTATGCCTATTTCTGCCGTGAAGCAGCTGAGCTGTGTTTCGGTTTGAAGGATGTGGGTGCTGGTAAAATTACAGGCACAAGAGGCTTATCATCTTCATGCCTCAAGTTGATGGACGTAGGGCGTTGCATCGTAGAGCACGTTCCAGAAAAACGTGATCTACGATGCAATGCTTTGTGATAGGTAATGGTTACCACTTAACATCAGGTGGGCCATGTGCTTGTTCTATCTTCAAGTAGTATAAAAAAATATATATTCCTAACTGTACTACTGGTAAGTAGTACTACTGGTAAGTAGTACAGTAGTACAGAGGAATATCTGTACTGCTCACCAGTAGTACAGTTGGAAATATCCGACTATCGGACTACTGGGAATTAAATGCGTTCATTCCACTCGACACCACTAGGCCCCTTAGCATGCCGTTTTTATGTCTACTCTACTATAGAGAAGACAACGTATTTTTCCTAATTGTCTTTATTGTTTGGAGACCCTCCCTGACGTGGCTATTTTTCTCCCAAACGCTTATTTTTACTTCAATATATCAATATAAAACTTTTCTTAATGTTTATGCAATTAGGGCTAGAATGTTATTTTACAAAATAACCTTAAAATATTGTCAAGAGGACGAAAAACATATTCAAGTTACTTAGCTCATTTTGCAGCAAATGGAGGTGTAGTCAAAGCCGAATAATATCGACAGGGTGCAGAGCGGGACGTCTTTCCCTTCTCGAAGGTCGAACCAGAATGTCAGAATCCACCGCCTCGGACTCCCTGACTACCTTCAATACACTTCCCCTCTGTACCACCTCTGACTACTTTAATAACATTTTATACCTCAAATAAAATGTTATTAAATCAGAAAAATACCTTTGAAAAATAATAAATATTTAATTTTATCTGCAAAGTACAACTAACATGAATTTCAGTTTTAGGCTACTTCAAAATAGCTTCCGGTAACAATTATTTTATATAAAAAATAATTGTAAAAAATAATTTTTAATATTTATTTAAAATATGTTACTAAAAATTACATAATTAATTATTAACCTAATATTTAAACTAACAAAATTTTAATAATTTTAGACTGATTTTAAGGAGGTTTACTAATTTCAATATTTAATTTGAAAAATTACTTGCAACAGTAACTACTATTTTATTTATATAAATACTTATTCATTCTCACAGTATCTGATACGCTCATGTATACGATGCCGCAACCGCGCGCTGCCGCGCTTACACTGTGGATATGCGACGCGTAAAGTGGCTGAAAAATAGAGGCCCGCCGCTGCACCGCGCCGTGTCGCGTCGAAGCGTGATTTTACCGTTCCACTCTTGTTCCACTATACTGTTGTTACTAATACATTGCCAGCTACGAAAATCGCACGTGTCGCACTCGCAAGGATATGTCTAATTTATCGCAAATAAGTATAAACTTTTTATAAAAAATAAACCGACTTCAAATAAATCACTTCTTACTTCTTGCCCTAAGGAATTTTGAAAATCGGTTCACGATTGACGGAGATATTGGTGATCATAGGGCGAAAATTACAATTGAGGATGAGGTTTTTTGAGTTTTCCGGGAAAAGTACCAATCCCTCAGGAATAAAATTTATATGGGACCACCTGTGAAGTATACTCTTTTAAACAAAAAAATACATACATATTTTATATAGAAAAAAGGTAATGGATAAGTATATAAAACAGTAGTGGTCAATGACGCGGAGGGGGGCGAGGCGGTGCGGAGCGGTGACGATGCGGGGGCAACGCGATCGGAATTTCGTACATGATTTTATGTATTTTAAGTGTTTACCCACACTTCAGGGAAAATCTAAGATTTTTTATATATCCCAAAAATTTCGACTCAGGCGGGATTTGAACCCGCGACGTTCCCATCAATACCAGGACGCGCTAACCAACTGCGCTACCAAATCAACTCCTCGCCTTGTCAAATTTTTCGGGCAGTCACGACTAAGCGCCGTTTGCTTCACCTAAAAAAAATCATAGAATAAGCAAAGCGACACCTCTCGTCAATGTACTAAACTATTAGTCATTGAGCAGGCTTGGAAGCTGAAACGTTTCCCCTGTAGGTGAAGCAAACGGCGCTTAGTCGTGACTGCCCGAAAAATTTGACAAGGCGAGGAGTTGACTCGGTAGCGCAGTTGGTTAGCGCGTCCCGGTATTGATGGGAACGTCGCGGGTTCAAATCCCGCCTGAGTCGAAACTTTTGGGATATTTAAAAAATTTCGTACATGGTCTGAAAACCACAATGTTTAGAATACGATTCGATTTTAATGGAGTTGTATCGATCTACGGATTGGATCGATCGGCCGTCGATCCGTTCTTTGAAAAAATCGGATGGGATCGGCGCTCCCTAACCTACAGTGTGTAAGCGGTGTGGTCGCGTTTCGAGCGTTTTGCTGTTAGTAGCAGTTCGTGATCTTTTGAAAAGCATTATGATTAATGCCATAGAGCTAAGAACAACCAGATTCATTTTATTCATACTTTTTTGTACATGTCAATTTTTTTATATAATTTTGTACAAAGTTTGTACACATGATGAACACAAGAAATAAATACAAAATTAAATTAAAATTAAATCAAAACAAATTAAGTAAATTCAAAATTAAATCGAATTAAAAATTTAAAAAAATAAAATAAAATATATCTATTAAATAAAAAATAACTGGTAATACAATTATTATTAATCATGACATTTTTAAGCTAGTGAACTCATCGAACGTATAGAAAGACTGCTCGATAAGCCAGCGCTTTAACCATGTTGAAATGTATCAATAAAATAATATTGTATAATGATTAATTATCTATTTTTATAAGTTATGGCGGCTTATTGCCTTTATTGTTTTGTTTATCCAATGCTTCCTTTATAGCTGGATCGGCATATTTGTTAGGATTATCTAAGATCTTTCTCTCCCACGCATCAGCACTCTGTATGACATTATTTGCAAATCTCTCATGCAGGGCCGACATTGTTGTTGATTGCTCAGGACAAAACCCGCGGTGAAGGAGATGCCAGCCTGATGAAGTAAAACAATCCTATCAGTTATGAGCATAGAGAGGAATCTCAAAAATAAAACTATCAACACATATGGTCGACTTATCTCAAACGAAGTGGTAACATACCCTGTATTAAGAACCCGGTTACACTAACTCGCAACTTCAATTCGAGGTGCGTGCAAAAATCCACATAAATATATCTAGATAGAAGAAGAGAGTTCAGCAATTTGTAGCGAGACCGAGCGTGTAACATTTTGCGTAAGTACTTTGATCAGGAAACATTTTCTATATTAAAAAAACTTGCTTCCAAGTGCCTTTAACACTGTTAGTAGGCGAAGCGTGTGATAAATTTCAGGCATTTCATATCAAATTCAAATTAGACGTTAAAATATTGCAATTATCGTTCATATCAAATTAACAATCTCTAAGCAAAAGAAAAACATATTTAATTTCAGGGAAGGCCTAATACCTTTACAGAGAGTTGCCAAGCTACATAAAAAAACTACGTTGGGTTAAAAAAATAAGTTTGTCACTGATTTCAATAAAATCTTTTGAATTCCTTACTCTTACTTTCATTACATAATTATGGTAACGTTCAAAAAATGCTTATCATGCTAAATGCTAAATGCAAATTTTTCATGCTAATGCAATGGATCAGGAAGTATGCTAGATTTAGCATTAAAATTGCTAAAACGGCAACACTGTGGCAGAGGACTAAAGTTCTTGGCAAGCAATGGAGCCGTCGAGGCGACTTTTTGCCATACGAGATACATACACTCTTATCTTCTATCTCGATATTTCTGTGGATTTAGCCGAGCATGCGCGATAGCAATGTCAGCCGTTTCTATGAATTTGATATGAATTCGGTTGTGTTCCGTAATACCAAAAATGATGACTGAAAACTTTATCTATTCTTTAAATAGTATTGTTATTCTTTATCTAGATAATATTTGCAATGTTCCTAAACAAACGACACGTAAGATATTGTTGTTTTTAATACGAAACAAAGAGGAAGAAAAGTGGTAGATTTTGGCATAAAAATGTGCAAAATGCTATTGGCTTTTATTTCATTTCAGGCAAGTATATTGTAAAAAAACTATCTAGGAACCTAGATAAATACTAAATATTGGAATACAAATAATACAACAATATATATGCTTGATCGAGAAATCATTTTGATATTACGTTTGTATAGGCAATTCGTCCTCCGGAGGCCCCTTAAGTGAGACTGATAATAAAGACAAAGAAAAATTAATTTGAGGCACAAGGTATACCACAGATATAGAAGAGAACTAGAAAAAACCTTAAAATTCCTTTTTCCATTTTTCGATTTGACTGAAAGTTGAATCGTAACTTTTTGCGGCTGGAACATTTCAGCGGAAGCCTAGTTGAACCTTTAACGCATCACATTTTCATAGTTTCGTACCGCGCTAAATTATTTGACAGAAAGTTGAGGCGCAGCGTGATCGTAAGAGCACTCAAACAAGCAGTTTTGATAAAGTTGCTCCGGAGGTATATTTTCAGAACTGCATTGTAATCGTATGAGGTAATTTTGTGTTTTGTGAAGAATTTTGTGATATTTTTTCTTGAAATAATAGTCCAATGAACGATGAAATGGAGGCCTTTTGGACGATCGCAACAATCATTGCAGCTTTTTAGACGAAGGGCCTTTTTTCTGTTTCAAGAATAACAAATGCGCGCTGTGTACCGCTTAGCACGCAGCATGCTCTTGCGTCTGCACTAGTAACCAAACTATATTTAAAAAACGGACACTTGTTAAAATTGGTGCACCTACCTAAGTAGGTACGGTACACCAAATATCTCAGTTAAAATATACAGATTTGATTTCGACTGGGGTGTAAGGGTTTCCAACCCCCATCTTTGGAACCCAAGCCAACCTCACCTGCTCGTAGTGCACGTCGTGCATCCTGCTAACTAACAAACGAGGCCCTTGGCCGCCGACGGGCAGCAGCGTCGGTGGTGCGAGAAGTTGTGCCCTGCGATCCCCAACCTGCATGCCCAACGTGTGGATTGCATTTGTCCCTCAGTCGAATTCACTACACCACCACAACAGCCTATATCAGTCCACTGCTGGACATAGGGCTCCCCTAATGAAAGGGGATATGCCCATAATCCATACGCTGGTCATGGGGGTGGGGATCACAGGGCACAACCGACGCTGCTGCCCGTCGGCGGCCAGGGGATTTAACTGTGCCGGTGTTACGCTGCGCTATGCCACAGTCAGCCGGCCGCCAGAGCCCCGTTCGTAAGTTAGCAGGGTGCACCACGTGCAGGTGGGGTTGGCTTGGGTTCCAAAGATGGAATCAAATCTGAATATTTTAACTGAGATACAGGTGTACTGTACCTACTTAGGTAGGTGCACCAATTTTAACAAGTGTCCGTTTTTTTAATATAGTTTGGTTACTAGTCTACACTAGTAACCAGCAGCATGCTGCGTGCTAAGCGGTACACAGCGCGCATTTGTTATTTTTGCAGCAGAAAAAGGAGCCTATTGCATTTTGAGTGTTTGAGTGTGTTGGTTCTATGATTTTTGCGACCGTCGAAAAGGCCTCCATTTCATCGTTCATTGGATTTATAAATAAACTTGAGAAAGTGATATGCATTTTGCACTATTATTTCAAGAAAATTCTTCACAAAACTCAAAATTACCTCATACCATTACAATGCAGTTCTGAGAAAGTACCTCCGGAGCAACTTTAACAAAACCGCTTGTTTGAGTGCTCTTACGATCACGCTGCGCCTCAACTTTCTGTCAAATAATTTAGCGCGGTACGAAACTATAAAATGTTGTGATGCGATATAGGTTCGACTAGGTTTCCGCTGAAATGTTCCAGCCGCAAAAAGTTACGATTCAACTTTCAGTCAAATCATTTAGCGCGGTACGAAAAATGGAAAAAGCTGTGGTTCGATAACTTTTATAGCCAAGGTTTAGCTGTTATAATTTAGCGCGGTCGGGCCCCAGCATAAATTAAACAAATTATAGACGATATACTCGTAGAACGACCATATTAAGGAACAGTTTATTGTAAGTATATAGGAGTGTAACGTTTATGATTGCATATTATACAAAAAGCCTTCTCAGATGGGTGTGATTTACGCGCGAGCTCAGTCACCGGTATGTATAGGTATGATATTATAATTATAAATACCTTTATACCCGTTTGCAGTACATGAGAGCTAACTCAATATGTGCCCTGCTGAAAATCTGGTTATTACTGCTGCTCATAACAGATCTGAATGGGATCCAGGAGACTAGACCAGTGGCTGAAGGGTTCGACAGCAACAGAACAATTTTCAACCTTATTGAGTCAAATGTAAATATCCATTGCTTATTCTTCTAATGTTTTTATATTATTTATTAGTTACTTAACTCTAGTGTCGGAGTAGAGTCGGAAATAGAGTGTAGTGCGCAATTGCCTCCTCTCTCTTGTCTTACCTCTTAAGACTTAAGGAATAAATAGTTCAGCATCGTTTCACTATTCTGATTCAAATCTGGGTAAGTGGGAAGTAAGTATAGTTTTTGTCCTGGGCAGGCATCAAATCCGCGACCCACAGCGCTCAATTCCACTATAATATGATGATTAAACGTTACTCACCTGGCCCTGGAAAAAAATTAAATGAAATTAAAAAAATATTTATTCAATTGGAACGTTAAAGTACACTTTGAATCGTCATTCTTTTAATCTACACCAATTCGCAATGCGACCAAACAGAGAAGAATTGGCAAGAAACTCTGCTTGGCATAATTTTTTTTAAACTCATTGTTACAATTATTATACTATATATTTTTTATTCATAACTATTACATTGTTTTTGAGGTAGTTGGAGGCAGTTTCATGCCAAGCTTTTTTGTCATCTAAATAATCAGATATTTTATAATAAGCTTTATTACAGAGATAACGTTTAACAACATTTTTGAATTTATTTACGGATATTTGTGTGTGTGTGTATGTATGTATGTATGGTTTTTTTTAAATTTATATATTTTGGGAGGCGCCTATGGCTGGTGTGGTGTAAAACAACTAAACTTAAAAAAAATATGTAAATTGATTGCTGTCTTTAAAAATGTTAGACATGCAGTAAATGAAACCCAACTAAAATCTAACTATTTGTAACATATTGGGGTGACGCTGCCCTCACACATATTCTCCCACTCGAAAGAGCATAAAGAGCAGCTTTCAAGAAGGCCAACTCCCGTCCTTTTAGATACCCCACAACTCTTCATACAACAAGCTATAGTGAAACAACTCAAACTCACTCCAGACAACACATATTATAAGAAGAATAGATTAAAGGACAATGCCGTCTGATGTATGGCGCTTGAACGCCAACCTAATGGTAATGTAATCTCCAATAAGTTTTTAGTCAATTCTACTGTCTAAATAATTAAAAATTGTATTTAACCGAGATTAGTCTTGGTACCGAGCGCCATACATCAATGGTTGTTGCAGTCTAATGGCGGCGTGCGGCGGAAACCAAATCAACAAAATATTTTTTTACTTGATTATTAATCTCATCGATGAGTTTAACTAAAGAAAATGTTAATTTCATTTATAAAATATACTAGATTTTATTAAATATATTTGATTTTGACGCAATTGGTACGGGTTCTCGGTATTCTCCTTTACCAAACAACGCTCTGAAAAAACGTCATATTTATACAATAAAATTAATAAACACCAATACATAACGCTACATATCTTCAATGCAAAAAGACATTAACCTACTATTGACTTGTTGTCAATAATATACTATATTATATATAGTATTGATAACAAGTCATAAGTAGTATTGTTTAATGTCTTTTACATTTAATACTATACTATATATAATATAGTATAGTATAGTATATATAATACTATCATCAGGGCATCACTTATATTGACACAAATTTGCATCCATAACATCATAAACCTTGTAAACGCACTATTGCTTCTGACTAACCTACCAGACTAACAAATAAATAAATATATAAATAAAAAAAAACATACATACATATATATACACACACACACACAAACACGCGCGCGCGTTTGCGCGCGCCCTCAAACATAATGCTCAATGGCTGTAAAATCACTGGGTGGTACGGGGTTCCAACCTCTATCTTCGGAACCCAAGCCAACCTCACCTGCACGTGGTGCACCCTGCTAAACAACGAAAGGGGCTCTGGCGCGCCGGCTGATTGTGGCATAGCACAGCCTACATCGGCACAGCTAAATCCCCTGGTCACCGACGGGTAGCAGCTTCGGTAGTGCGAGAAACTGTGCCCTGCGATCCCCAACCCGCATGCCCAGCGTGGGGATTATGGGCATATCCCACTTTACTAGGGGAGGCCTGTGGCTGGTGTGGTGTAAAACAACTAAACTTATCTATATTCTATTTCTTCTTCATTTAAATAGGCCCGTCCCGGCTTCGCACGGGTAAGGGCCGTTTTTTTACACCTAGGGTTAGGTACGTTACTTAAGTTTTTGAAAGGATCCCTAATCTTTTCTAGCTATAAATATAGCCTATGTTACTCAGGGTGAATGTAGCTTTTCAATGGTGAAAGAACTTTTGAAATCGTTGCAGTAGTTTTTGGGTGTATTCATTACAACATACACACACGCACACACACACACATACAAATTGTTCCTCTTTATAATATTAGTGTAGATGTATAAAGTTATGTATAAAATTTAAGAAAGAGCATAAATAGCAGCTCTCAAGAAGGCCTTTTTTTGTTTAAACTAATTTTATAGACAGGTTGATTTATTTTTTCTCACCTTTGCCACAGACCTATTTAAATTTGACACAATAACACATTTTTGTGAACTGCCAAAACAGGAGCCCTCGCGTCTACACACAAGCGTCTCACTTAGTTACAGTGAGAAGTCCACGCATTGACTCTTCAAAGGTTTTAGTATCAAGTAGGTACTACAAACATTAATCACCTACAGTGCAGTGTACTAAGTTATTAAACAAATAGTTATTATAATGCTCTAGATCGATTGAAGCAATAATGTGGTGGTAACTTTTGGTGTGTTTACCAAATACCCTCGAGAGCAATGAATCCGGGTCACTCAAAGAATCCAAAAAATCTCGGAAAGTAAGAATGCTAGGTTAATGCAATAAATTGTATTTAATAGACAATTTAATACTATTAAAACTTCTTAGTTATTGTAAAGTTATATCATAAAAAAATCAAATTTGAAAAGGGAACACTGTCGAAGATGGAACTACGAAATTACAGGATTTGTTTTTGCTTTTGTTTGTAATCTGTCATTTATGTTGGTACATAAACCAGGTTGATAGTGCTCAATATTCATTATTCAAGCTGAAATCATGTCGCTTACACTTGAAGAATGCACCAGAATACTTACATTGGTGGAAACCGGCCGGAGTCAGCGCGATACAGCCAGGACTGTCGGTGTGTCGCTGTCAACAGTACAAAGAGTTCTCCGACGTTACGAAAAAACTGGTTCTAACCTACGCAGACCAGGAACGGGCAGAACTAGGTGTACCACAGCACGAGAAGACCGATACTTGGTGAACACCATGCTTCGAAATCGCTTTCTCACAGGAACTGAACTCACAAATCAGTTTCGACGCCTCGGAGGAAGTAACCCAAGTGCATGGACAGTAAGACGTCGGCTTGCTGAATCTAACTTAAAACCCCTTAGACCTGCAAACGGCCCTAAACTGGAGCGTGGCCATCGTATTTCAAGACTAAGATATGCCCAGAACCACGTAAATTGGAGTATTGAAGATTGGTCGAAAGTTATGTTCTCCGACGAATCAAAATTTATGCTCTACAAGCACGATGGAAGACACAGAGTGTATAGAAGACCAGGGGAAAGATTCAAGCAAGCATGCATCGAAGAAAAAGTAGCCTACGGTGGTGGGTCTGTACTTGTGTGGGCCGGAATTTCCTCTGAAAGTCGCACAGAGCTGGTGATCATAGAAAACGGCTCTTTAACTAGCGTAAGATATGTGGAAGAAATCCTCAACGAACACGTTGGTCCATTTATGGTCAATTTGGGTGAGGATGCTATATTTATGCATGACAATGCCCGACCTCATACAGGTAGGATTGTGAATGACTACCTTCAAGAGATGAACATTACTTGTATGGAGTGGCCAGCGCGCAGCCCGGATATCAACCCGATCGAGCATGCTTGGGACGAGCTAGGGAGATGCGTAAAACAACGAAACCCTCCCCCAATCACGCTTCCTGAGCTCAAAATTGCTCTCACAGAGGAATGGGAGAATATTCCCCAAAATCGTATAAGGAACTTGGTGTACAGCATGCCAAACCGCGTAAACGCAGTAATGGAAGCACGAGGAGGTAATACGAAGTATTGAAATTCAAGAAAATCGTCATAAAGTTCAAAAATTTCATGTTTCCTATTTTTGTTTTAAGGAGAGATCAGCAGTTTTTTTTCTTTATGTAATTTTGTGTAAATAAAATGTATGGTGACTCATATTTTTTTAACTTTCATTTAAGGAGTATTAAATTGTCTATTAAATACAATTTATTGCATTAACCTAGCCTTCTTACTTTCCGAGATTTTTTGGATTCTTTGAGTGACCCGGATTCATTGCTCTCGAGTGTATTACTTTTGATGCTGAACCCTAAACAGGTTTGCCGATATAAGTTATGATAATTTATAACGCCCCGCAGGATACCTCTAGATAATTGTTTCCTATTATAACTATAGGAAGTATACATTTTAATTACGAAGAAACCTTACTAATTAGTATCGCACGCCATTGAAGTCACCCGCGGTGGGCAAGTCAACTCACACATAACCGTTTTTTTTTACTGGGATTAAAACTATTGTAGGTGCCACAGAGTGTAACGAGCTGCACTACTTTGTTTACTATTATGTACGATTCACACTGCCGGCGCGCGTCGGAGAGCATTTTAAAACATTGCTAGAGGAAATTGAAACATCTACAAAGCAGTTACGTTTCTTATTTGAATGCTATTTACGCAGCTTTGACAAACCGACCGGCTGCGCTCGAACCCCGCGACTGCTCTCGGATGCTCACTATTGTTTCTCTCTTTTGGCTATTGTTTTGGCTTGACGCGTCCATCAGTCTCCAGTCAGATTTTAGCCGTCATGCGGCTCCGGTCGCTCCGGTCTCCGGCGCGTGCCCGCTGCGGCGCGTTGCGATGTGGCGCATCAGGTGTGAATCGTACATTATAATCATCATTGAGACGAGATAACATTTTATGCACAACTCCATGGATCAGACTCATATACCGTATCCTCGTACCTATGTGCGTCGCGTCATGGTATGATAAAGCCGTTGGGTAATTTAATTCATATCAAACAATGACAGAGTGAACTTTCAGCAATGGTCTTTGAGTAGCGCTCACGTATGACCACGTATGACCTTCGAGCGTATGACAGTATTTTTACAAAGCGATACTTACTACCCAGAAAAAGATCAAATTTGATTGACTAATTTGCATCGGGGTACCGCTTTGCAAGTCAGACCCTTCATTTGATTGACTATTTATTAATTTACTAGCATTTCCGACCTAAATCTGGGAGCGTTATAAGCTTGTAATCTTTCAATTAGTCAATCGAATTTGATGGCACAACGACGGTATTATTTTTGACCTTAATTGTATGCTTTTTGAGTGGGGGGTTTTTTAAATTAAATTTTTATTTTAAATTTTAAATTTAATTTTAATTTTAAAGGAGAATGCCGATAACCCGTACCAATTGCGTCAAAACAAACGTATCCCATAAAATTGCCTTTATTTTATAAACAACATTAACATTTTCTTTAATTTTACACACCGACTCGATTAACAATCTCGTAATAAAATATTTCGTTTATTTGTTTTCCGGCGCACGGTGCCATGACACTGCAACAACCCTCACTTATAATTTTAGACAGTAGAATCGACTAAAACCATTGGAGATTTTTTCACTTTGTATCAAAGAGGTTGGATAAGAAACTTTTTTGTGGTCTCTCCTATCTTTATGTATTTAATATACCTCGCATTGTACCTGTGGCATTGTGTAGCAGTGTTTATTCTGTTAATAGATATTTTATTAGACATCATCACAATAATGTACGATAAACAATCGCTGCATCAACTATTTGCTAACCGGTGACGCGAAATCTGTTTGGAAGTTTGGAAGAGGCATCCATGGCCTTTTCGTGGTTGTGAAGTTGTGATGAATGTGTTAAGATCTTAGCTTGGATTTCACCTTCACCAGTAAGTACTAATACGTATTATAACCATAAATGATGTAAATGCCTATCTACTTTCTCGTCACTATCATTATTTTGAAAATAATATAAAGTAGAACACAGTAGTAATGTAGTATGTAGTGTCCTACCTACGAAGTAGAAGTTATAACCCCTTTTTATTACCTTACCTATCTGTTTGAGGTATAAAAACCTTTTCTTATAGATATAATATCATAGTTAAATTTGTATAGTGTAATTAATACTTATAATTATGTAGACAAAACTGAAAACACAAGATCTCGGGAAAGCATCTTTTAAAAAACAAACTCTAAAACTAATATCAAATAAAAACAAATTGTTTACGTTTATCTTAAAAAATACTTAGTATTCCATGAATAACAGTTTAATATCTTTCGAAAAAATTAGGTTTCGTTTTGACGCAATCACTTTAGTATTGGTACCGAGCGCCATACATCAAACGGCATTTTCCTTTAATTTTTATTTTAAATTTTAAATTTAAATTAAATTTTTATTTTAAATTTTTAAGAGTGTACCGACTAGTGTGCTGGATATCCTGCAACAGCTCTACACACACACACACACACACGCCAAACTCATAACAACCCGTCGTTTTTGCGTCGGGGGTTAAAAAGATGGCGAGATGAGCCTGACGCGTATTTAAGATCTTAGCCTGGAGTAGCGACGAATCGCGAGGAATGGAAGGAGGGGAGGAAAGTCTACAGTGGGATCAAAATGGCTGAATAATAATAATAATAAATATACTTACTACGGTTTCTATATTGACAGTTAGCTTGTTCCAAATCGCAGACGTTATCAAAGACCCTGTACTGAAATTTTAATTTCTCTGATTCGATTCGATACGCACACACTGTACCGTACCTGTAATCAAATCATCATGTCATGTTACACAATGACTTCGAGAGATAAAGATATTTTAGAAGCATTTGAAATGTGATGCTGGAGAAGAATGGCAAGATTAAACTGGGTAGACAATGGAAGAAAGCAACTAACAAAGAAGTTTTAAGTAGACTCGCTGTAGATAGACTTATGTTAAAATTATAGAAAACAGAAGAGGAAAGATGTTTGGAGACCTTATACGACATCACAACTTTATACGCAATATCATAGAGGGAGAAGTAGAAGGAAAGAGAGGAAGGGGAAGGCCAAGGATAAATTATATGAGCCACATTAAAGAGAAAGTACATGTCATGTCGTAAAGCAATGTCAGAATCGTCATGGGGTAGCAAGGGGTTCCAACCTCCAACTTCCGGACCCAAGCCAACCTCACCTGCACGAGCACCCTGTTAAATAACGGATGGCGGCTGGCTGATTGCGGCATAGCGCAGCTTACATCGGCACAGCTAAATCCCCTGGTCACCGACGGGTAGCAGCGTTGGTGCTGCGAGAAGCTGTGCCCTGCGATCCCCAACCCGCTTGCCCAGCGTGGGGATTAAGGGGTATAAACCCCTTAATGATGATAAACACGAAACTGAAATGGCCCCCAGTTCCCGGCCGCCCCGCTATTCCTGGTCATACAGGTAGCGGCCATGGTAACGGCGGGGCAAGGGGTACGAACAATCACCGGGCTCACCTCTGGCTACTTGCAATACCTGACCCTGGCTACGTTTAACGGACGCACTCTGAGGCGCCATGAACATCTAGCGCAGCTGGAAGTGGAGCTGTAGAACATTAGAGGGCATGTTCTGGGGTTGGGTAAAGTCCGTAAAGAGGGAGAGGACACCATTACCCTAGACTCGGGCCATCTAATGTACTTCCGCGAGGATGACCAACCATCACAGGGTAGCGTACGGTTTCTCGTCAATAAGGCCCTCTCTAACAACTTTCTGGAAATCTCCAGTGAGTCGACAAGAGTAGCGTACCTGATCCTTCAAGTATTCAAGCGGTATAGTATGAAGATCATTCAGGTTTACGCACCGACCTCGGCACACTTGGATGATGAAGTGGAGGATATGTACGAGGACATATCCAAAGCCTTGCACAACACCACGAAGGCTCACTTCAACGTTGTTATGGGGGACTTTAACGGCAAAGTGGGAGTCCGGGTTGGCGACGAATCCAGAGTGGGCCCACATGGTCATCGAAGTACAAATCACAGGGGGCAAATGCTTGTGATTAATTCGTTCTTTAAAAAAAGCCCCACAGGAAGTGGACGTGGCGAAGCCCCGACACTGTGACCAAAAATGAGATCGTCTTCATCATGACGGATAAAAGGCACATATTCAGAGACATCTCCGTGATCAACAGGTTCAACACCGGATCTGATCACAGACTTGTCCGAGGCTCTCTGAATATCAATCTTAAGCTTGAAAGAAACCGTCTGATGAAGTCCACGCTCCGACCCAATCTACTCCAGATCATGGCGGGCACCGAGAAGTTTCAGAAGCTTCTCGGTGAAAGATTCGTTGCTGTGGAATCCACAGATGAGGCCCTACAAAACGTGGTTGGAGCTTTAAAGGACGAGGGCATCAAATTCTGCCAAATGCAGAATAAAGGCAAGAAGTTCCAAACTTTCGTATGAGACTCTTTGGCTGATGACAAAAAGACGGGAAACCAGTCAGGCCACTTCGTCAGAGAGGTCAGACCTGAACAAGCGAATTGCGAAGATGATACGACGCGACCTTCGGAGCTCCAACACACGCCTCATTGAAGAGGCAATAGAGCGAAACCGAGGGTCCAAAGTATTCACTCAGCAGCTTGGCAGGAGCCACCTGACGAAGTTAACAACACACGATGGCCGAACCGTCTTGTCAAAGCCGGAGATATTATCAGAGATCCAGGATTTCCATGGCCGATTGCACACGGCACATGCTCCTTGTCCCCAACGTAATAACCACGATTCCAGAGCCACCCTCACCCGTCACTACACCGACGACCTGCCGGAAATCAGCCAAGACGAGATCGTGTTGGCCCTGAGACTGCTAATAAATGGAAAAGCCCCCGATGAAGATGGAGTCACTTCAGAACTTCTAAAGGCAGAAGAAGCTCCTGTTGTGCAGGAACTGCAGAACCTCTTCAACTCCGTCTTTCACTGTGGGAGAACTCCAAAGGCGTGGAACGAGAGCTTGGTGGTTCTGTTTTTTAAGAAGGGTGATAAGTGATAAGGTAAAAAAGCTTTTTTAAAACTTCGGACCTATTTCACTCCTGAGCAACGTTTATAAGCTGTTTTCAACTGAAAACAGCTAAACAGCCTAGAAGGATAAAATCCGTAACGAGTATATGCGAAATAGAACTAAAGTTGTCGACATAGCTCAGAGAATTAGCAAGCTGAAGTGGCAGTGGGCTGGCCATATCTGCCGAAGAACCGATAACCGTTGGGGTAAACGAGTTCTTGTTTCGTTCTTGTGGAGACCGCGGCTCGGCAAACGTAGTGTAGAATGCCCTCCGGCCAGGTGGAGTGACGATCTGTGAAAGGCTGCTGGTAGAAGCGGGATGCGTCGAGCTCAGGACAGGGCGCAATGCCGCTCATTAGGGGAGGCCTATGTCCAGCAGTGGACTGCTATAGGTTGATGATGATGATGATGATGTCGTTTAGGGAAGTGAAGGAGGCTGCTTTGGAGAGAAGCAGATGGAAGGAGCTGCATCAGTTGCGCTGACAAGAGCACAGTTCTTAAATAAATGATGATGATGATATCATGTTAGGTTCTAGGCATTTAACTCTCGTATTTTATTTTTTACAAAATTTATAGTGGTTATTCTTAATATTATTGTAAATTTATTTAGGTTTTCTAATTAAAGTTATCTCATTTGGTGCATTCTTCCGAGACATGTTAGCGGCACTGACGAGGGTGCGGTCGAAAAAAAAGATGGCGCGAGCACAAATTATGCAACGAGACATTTATAGAGATAACGAGCCTACTGTGTTAAACCAATACAATGTAAGTGAAAAAGGGCGTTAAGAGAAAACGGGCAAATAAACTTTTATTGGTTTTTATCAAATTATGCTATTATTTCTTTATTTATGTGTTTAGTATTGTTGTGGTATTGTATATCATTTTAAAGGAATTTTTATTATCTATCCAGCCATATAATTTTTGAATTTCCATTTCACAGTTTTTTTTGTGGAGCCATTGTTGTGGTCGGACACTGTAAGTTACATTACTTACAGTATCTTACCAAAACAATGTATCAATATAGTGTTCTTTAAATCGTATTTTCTCAGTGTATCCTTCAATAGAAACTTTACAGGGGCATAGAATAATAAAAACAAAACGATTGAGCCCTGTTAAGCTAACACACTGTATCTTTAGTAACCGCGTATTGGCTTTGCACGGTAGAAGCACCGCTCACGCCATCGTGACACTTTACCAACCCAAATTAATACCAGTGGCCTGAGTGCGAAGATAATACCTTACGTCAATATTTTTGTATGGAGATGTCAAGGTTTTACAAACTTCCCGCTAAGGGCGCTGCTCCAATTTTTCATACAAAAATATAGTTAACGTGACGTTAGGTTATTTGCAATCCAGCCACAGCACTCTGCTTCGAGTCGCCAACAGCTACGTCAGTTGCATGCTAAGCACAGCCACTAGTCTGATGTAAAACCACGTCTTTGTACAAGTCAGAATAGGGAGGATAATTTGGTAGATTCTGAGTTTAGATGTGAGACCGGTTTAAAACCAATTAAACAAATCTGTTTAAAATGAAAAAAAAAAACAGTTTAAAACTGAAATAAACCATTTTTTTTTATTTAAAACGGCCGGTGTTGATGACTATGTTACTATGATTTTATTTAAGTTATAAAAACTCTGTGTTGCTAATTATACATATTTTTTATTGTGTTCAAACGATATAAATAAAACTTTTTGATTCGGTTTAAAACCAAAGTTCAAAACACTCGCACACTCTCGTTGACTTCGTCGTCACTCATGTTTTGACTCGACCGTTGCAATGTGCCTACACACACATGCACACACATACACTGCCGCGCGCAGCCGCCTTTGTAGGCGAGTTTTCAACCATTTAAAATTATTTACTTGTGGTTTAAAACGGAAACATTTTATTTAAAACGTTTTAAATCGGTTGATTTACATCTATAATTCTTAGTAACACTTTTTATCGCTAAAACTAGTTATAACTAGCTAAAAGTAATTTCGTCTCGTTTTATCTCCATCTACAAGAAAGAGACAGATCCTTTTAGGTTTCTTTAGAGCCGCAGTCTCCACTCAAGAACTCGTTTACTTAGGGGTAAACGAGTTCTTTAGGTTAGCGTTTCTCCAGCCGATATGTCCAGCTCACTGCCACTTCAGCTTGCTAATCCTCTGAGCTATGTCGACTGCTTTGGTTCTATGTCGACCATGATCCTATTCCCCCTTTTTTAATGATAACTTACAAATTCAAACTCACCCTGTATAGGTACTTACAGGACATATGCTTGAGTACAATCTCTATAACAAGACCTATCTTTTTGCATTTCTGAAAAATAAAAACAATGAGTTTTTCATAGCGGTTACAGACCTACGAAATGTAACACATTTTCGCAATGTAACAGAATTCCCATATATATACTGTGGACGCCTTGCGCGCATGAACTGTGAACACTACGCGCACGAACAGAGCATTTCTGAATTCATGCTCGGTTCGTGCGCGCGCTGTGTCCACACTTATGAAATGCTCCTTTCATGTTACATCGCATGTTACGTTACAGCAGTCTGTACCCGCCTTCACACGTACAGTTCGGAACGCGGGAAACAGAACACGCCGGCTTTAAAACGAACATGTAAATCTAAATGCAGCCGTTAACAGTTAGGTCTATGTTATATAATTACTCACACATTACATACTTTAAAAAAAAAAAAAAAAATATTCATGCATTACAATTTTAATTATATAATTAAGCTATTGCATAGCTTCTATCGAGGGCCTTGAGCGAAGGGACCGAATCCAGAAATTCCGTAACGAAAAAAAACCTCACGCTCCCCACTCCGACGGGCACGGAGGTGTGGCTTGAAGGCCGTGCATTGTCTAACGTCGTTTCTTTTCGGCAGTCTTCGACACGGTGTTTGTGTGCGTGCAACTAGACGTATTGTACGACTCTACGAAGCTCGCACGAATCGAGACGATCACCACGCTCAAAAAGTGTAACTTGAATTAATATCAAAGAAAAAGAAATACTGCATAAATAAAATAAATAAATAATTATAATTGCATAAGTTGACACAAAATGCTATGCAATAGCTTTACCGCGGCAGTCCCCGAGTGCCACACGTCTTTTTATATTTGTGTTTGGGATGTCCATTATTGTAACAGTGTTTGAAATTAAAATAAAGTAAGCAATGCATGAAATCATTATGAAATTAAATTGAAATTATTAGATTAAATTTAATTAGAATCAAATGTTTAATAAGTTGGGAAATAAATGGCTTATTTATTTTATTTATAATTTATTATAAAATTACTAATATTTTTGTGAAAAATCATGCACAGATGTTGGGGCCTCTATAAAAACTCCTTGAGTCAACCGTTACACTCGCGAGTCCAAACTGTTAAAAATCGTTTCCACGCACATTTTGTTTGAATATCACAGTTTGTTTGTTCCGCTTATATTGTGATGTCACAACATAAGCGTCATTAGCAGTTTGATCCACAGTCGGAACAGCGTGGACCTGTCCTTCAGTTTGGAACGCATTCCAGATGCGCGGTCCGAATTGTACGTGTGGCAGGCGTTAATTCAATTGATTTATCCTCTTGGTGGGTGCTCATCACCCACTTGGGGCTATACTATCTTAACCGAAATGTTGAGTTATTCCTAATTGTTGCGTTGCAAAAGTTTGCTGTCACTCCGCTTTGGCCTTGTCTGAAAATCAGCGCTGCCTCACAAGCAGCATTAATGCTGAGACAGGACCAGTTTGGCGGCGCCCAGCACGGAGCGACCTACTTATGTCAGTGTCGTTGTAAATTGCATGCAATTAAGGAACTTAACTGCTTTGTGGATGTTTCAATTTCCTTTAGCATGTTATAAAATGCTGTCCGATGCTCTCCGACGCGCGCTGGTAAGTGTGAATCTTACATAATCGCCTAAACACATTAAGCAGAAGTTATGCGACTGAAGTTCCGGAGCTGATTCTGCGTTCCGAAGTATTCGACTGATAAATACCCATATATACCATAAGATTTTGATATTGAGTTGCGTAACTTTGTGTTTTTCTTCACCCCGGATCTTCGTCGGCAGTTGAACCGAACTTCGGTCGCGTATAATGTGTGCTCTACCGCCAAATTCCAGCTGAACTGACGCTCGACCGAAGTTCGGCTGTACGCCATAACGCAACGTATGATCGGCATAATGTGTCATCAGTAATTCAAATAGCATTGCAGGCGTAATCATGTCGAACTTTGGTCGCGTAACTTCGGCAAAGTATTTTTCGATACTAAGGGTTAAATATACCTGTTTCAACTACTGGTGGGTCATAGTACCAATAACTATCAGCTATCGAAGGCTTCTTCTTCATCCTGAACCTTGTGGTTTGAGTGTGTTTCTTTGTTGTTCTAAGAGAGAGCAAATATTTTAATCATCTTCTCCAAGATAAAAATGAATTGCTGTTCGTTAGTCTCGCTAAAACTCGAGCACGGCTGGACCGATTTGGCTTATTTCGGTTACGAAATTGTGAAGGTCCAGGAAAGGTTTAAAAGGTGAGAAAATATGAAAAAAATGCTAGGAAAATAGTAAAAAATACTATTTTCTCAAACATGCTTGGAAATTCTCTAATTTCCAAGCATGTTTGAGAAAATAGTATTATTTTGACAACTTTCTTCGAGATAAATCGAAATTGCTGTACCGGCCCAATACATGCGAGCAGCGGCCGGCAAAAGTTGTATGAAAATTCATATCTGTCGTGTTTAAACATAGCAAAATTTCGAACTGGCTTGCAAACAGAAAGTCTGTGGAAGTCTGTGTGAAGTAGGAGTGGGAATGAGAGTGGGGGTGCAAGTGAAGTGACCGCATGCGTGGGCGTAGGAATGGGCATGCGAATAGAACCGAGAGTGGGAGTGGGGAAAGGAAGTAGGCATGGGCGTAAGCGTAGGGATGGGAGCGGGATAGAGAGTGGGCGGGAAGTGGGATAAGGAGTGGGCGGGGCCTGGTAGTGAGAGTGGGATAGGGAAAGGCACCGGGGTTAGGGGTGGGAGTAAATGAAAGTGGGACTGGTCATGGGGTGGGAGTGAATGGAGTAGGATAGAGAGTCGGAGAGGAATGGGAGTATTAATGGTGAAGGACAGGGAGTGGGATAGGGTGTAGGAGTAGATCCTGGAGTGGGTGCGGGTGTGGAATAGAGCGTGGGCGTGGGAATGGCTATAGGTTTGGGGTGGGACTTATTAACTTTATAAGATAACTTTTTATTCAACACTAATAATTACAGCACAGAAAACACATAATAATAATAAGGTAGGTAGGTAATTACAAGACTTACAATTTAGGCAATAGAAATAAGTAGAGAGCATACAAAAGTGACAATGGTTAGGTATAAATAATAAAACATAGACAAGACATAAGATAAGAACTGAGTAGGTATAAATGACTAAAGCTAGCTAAGTACCTACGTACCCACTACTTAGTAACTTCTACAAGTTATGCGAAAAAGGTAGCGGGTGTCGTCTGCGCTGCAAAGGTCTGGGTTAAAAAGGATCCATCTCAGCTTGAAGCTGCTTTGCCACGGGGGCTAAGTAGCGCTGATTTTCAGATGAAACCTGAAACCTGGAACCTCCCGATCAAAGTGCAAACATTACGGTTCGGCTTGTCAGGTAAAATAAGGAAATAAATAGATTACATAGAATAAAATATGTAGGTAGGATGCTCAAAAATACATTAAACTAATATACAGTTAAAGGTACATAATAATGTTCCCAGGGTTAACAATTTAAATTTAGCTTAGAAAATATAACTTTCAGACAAACAGAAAACTAAATAAAAAAATGTAGTTAGGTAGAATATCCAAAATATATTTAGTTTTTTCAACTCCGTACTTCGTGTACTTCACTTCACTTCTTTATTAAATGGCTTCTGGGATAATTATCCACAATTTCGCCAGTATCAAGTATAATAATTGTTCATAATAATATGAGGCAACGTAGTACGGTTTATAAGTCCAGTCGTCCAGTCTTCAGTCAGCTTCTGTTTTCTGCTATAGCAATGGCGACTATAACAAAAAATGATCGGCGCACAATTTTCTTCATCAGAGAATTCCCGTTATATATTCTAGTACATACAAAGCTTTGTTCCTCCAGCTGACAACACTCCGCCACACCAATCACAACTGTCAACGTCAGTCGATCAACCATTTAGTGACATTGACATATTATTGAAAATGTACAAACGTCAAATGCAAAGGTAAGGCGCGCAAACACAAAAATGCAAATTCAGCAGATGGAAAAATTATATATAGTGAATGCGTGATAATTGACTATTTTCGTTGTTTGTGGACGACCATGCACGGGTGCTGCTGCAGGTAATATTCCGTGTAAGAGATGGCAAATGGCAATGGGATGAGGAGACCACAACCGGTTGTCCTTCCCTCTACACTCCATACCACTGTAAGAGCTGTTTCAAGAGCATTTCTGTTGTTTTAAAAGTTAGATTTTGAGTGCAAACCGGAAGGTATAGATTGTTTTCAGAGCACGGATGGGGGGGAGCAGAGCATTCCAACATTGGGTGGCGGCGAATCGGAAGGAACCACGAAATCTTACAGACCTGTGTCTTGGCGTTAAGAAAACTAGGTTAGAACATGCTCGCATGTTGCATGCTATTTTAATTTATCTAAGACATAATGTGGTGATTGATTTGAAATGAGTCCAAAAAGTAGAGTAGATAAATGAAGATTTCTACCACACACACACACCACATCAGCCTATATCAGTCCACTGCTGGACATAGGCCTCCCCTAATAAAGGGGGATATACCCATAATCCCCACGCTGGGCATGCGGGTTGGGGATCACAGGGCACAGCTTCAGGGATCAGAAGATTTCTACGTGCTTTCATTTTTAATAAGTTTGAAGTATTAAGGAAGGGTGTCACATGTGTTCTTGTGGGAACATTAAAACAGAACCGGATACAAGCATTTTGAACTCTCTGAATAAGCCTTTCAGTCTGGCTCAGTAGATACGGGCCATAGACCACATCACAATAGTTTAGGCGTGATAGGACTAATGATTCACATAAAGTGATGCGGCTTTCCTCGCTGATATATGGTCTTATTCTATAGAGTAACTTCAGGCGGTACAGTGAGTTACGAACACTTTCAGCCACATGTTTTTCAAATCTAAGATGGCAATCCATTGTCAGTCTAAGGTTTTTGGCCTCGGTGACACATTCAAGAAGTTCACCATTGACCTGTATGTTAATGTGTTCATGGGCAAGTTTATTGACACCTGAGTTTGTACCAATTAGCATGTACTTTGATTTATTCGGATTAAGGACCAGTGAGTTAGATACCTGAAATACCTGCTCTAAATCATGTTTAATTTCTATTACAGCACTGACACAGTCCAGAGGTAAAAATGACTTATAAAGCTGCAAGTCATCATCATAGAGATGGAATTGACAAAAGGATATCTTTTTTATAATGTCAGCACTGTACAGAATGAAGGGCATAGGGCCTAATATTGATCCCTGGGGTACCCCCCGGGGGACTGGGTGAGAAGGGGATTTAAGAGATTTACCATTTGGCAACTTCAGCTCCACACATTGGTACATACCAAAAAGGTGACTTGAAAACCACTTTATTGTTTTGGAATCAAAACCATAGAAGGCTAGCTTTGAGATAAGAAGTGATATATTAAAATAATCAAAAGCCCTAGAGAAATCTAGCAGAACCAGCATGCTACACTTACCCTCATCTGAGCCTGAGCAGCCAATAAGTTATCAACCACATCAAGTAGAGCAGTAGATGTACCACGTCCTGTACGGAAGCCAGACTGATGTTCGGGAAGGATATGATGGTCTTCTAAGTACCATCTGCATGCTGACAACCTTTTCCAGTATCTTGGATAGACTAGGAAGGAGACTTATTGATCTTAGATCATTAAAAGAAGATGGTTGGTTATTTTTAGGAATAGGCTTAACAACAGCTAATTTCCATGTCTTTGGAAAAGTGCCACTGGATATTGACTCGTTTATTATAGGTGTGATAGTTGATAAAGACTGAGGCAAGGTCATACGTATCATATCCAGAGATATACCATCTGCACCCTGAGCATTCGATTTAAATCTATCAAGTACTTTTTGCACTGTGAACTCACTTACAGGCTGAAAAGAGAAGGTACCAGCACCATGGCTATGGTACTCGAAGAATGTGAGATGTGAGATTGGAACATGGTCAGAGCCAGGCACATTGAGAAAATGTAAATAAATGGAATCAGGGTCATCAAACTGTAGAAGCAGCTCTGAAGCCTGTTTTTTATAACTGTTTTGAGTTTTTTTTTATTCATGTTAATATTTTGAGTAAAAAAGGCCCATGAGTGAGTTGGCTCAGTAATTATTTGATTAAGGGTTAAGCAGTGCAGGAATTATTGCAGCAATGGGTGCTTTCTGTGAGCGCCGTCGAGTAAATCAATATTAAAATCTCCCACTATAATTAAATTGTCACATTTAGTGAACGATGTAACGGAATCAATTATTGATTCCTGAAAAGTATCAACGTTCTGCCATGGTGCACGGTACCCGGTACCAATAATGATAGTTTTACCCAATACATTCATGCGCAACCACATCTGTTCTACTGATGAAACCTCAGGGTAAGGACAAATACGTGCACTTATTCCTTTTCTCACATAGAAACCCACACCTCCTCCTCGGCCACCTTTAATAGACTTGTGCCTTGGCTGGTATAATATACGAAAGTTGCTATCTTAGGTGCCTAATAATCTTGCCCAGCACCAATACTTGTCTCATTAACAGCTAATATATCTGGGCTCAGCTCTTCCATTGCTGCAACAAACTCATCTTGACCGGTATTGAGTGACCCCGCATTAAAAAGACAAACTTTCAACTGGTTTAGGTAGATAGATAGATAGATGAACAGAATTGCACAACATCAATTAAAAACCAAATATTTACAAAAAAAGAGAAATGAAATAGTAATGTATGTACAATGGGCGAGATGTTGCTTAAAGCGATTTCTTCCAGACAACCAAGAATGGTAAATAATTGAACGGAGGTGTTTATAATACAAAAACTAATTACCTACCTATATTAGATATACTACATATTAAATAATAATTAAAATATACATAAATAATTTAAAATTATAACAAGAACAAAGAAAAATTAAATTAAACAGGAAATAAATATTGCTTAAACTAGGGTAAAAATAATAACAATTTGAAAACAATTTCAGAGCGATTCGACTGGTCAGACTTAGGCCCAAAAACCCTCGCCACATCGGCCTTCGTCCGGATGGGGTACGCCGGCTTGCTCTCGCCCTGCCTCGCGTAGATGCGGCCTCGCCGCGTCCACGAGAACCTCCAGCCCTTGCTGAACCTTTATATTGTTATATTCTAGGCCGTGAAAGTTTGCTATTTTGCATAACTACATTCAGTGATTTTATATCTTCAAAAATGTTGGATAGTGCGAGCGAGAGGGAGGTTTGACCTGTCACCTACTTTCACCTACATCTTAAGGCCTCAGGCCTTGAAAGCCCCCTACTACCCATTCGAAGTACTTACTGTGTAAAAACCCAGTGCCCATTCGGCCAATACGGTTCATAATAATTTTCATCTTGTTGAGCTTTTAATTGGTCTATTGCTGACTTGATTTGCTCTGAAGTCATATTAGTAGTATTATAAGCTCTGTAAAAAATACATTCCATAAATGAAATTCTTTATCTAATATAAAAGTTGCCATTCAAGTATTACTTATGCACTGTAAGGGGGGGGGGGGGTCTTTTAATTTTTATGACATGGGGGCGGGGTGTAGCGGGGGAGGGTAGACGTGTCTAGTTGTTTGAAAACGACGCATTTTCGGGGATTCCCACAATTAATCAATACGTTTAGGTACTCGCTGAGATGTTACCATCTTTACGTAAGCATTGGGGTAAGAGGTTTGCTTCCTTGTACTGACAAGGGGGAGAGCGGGGTTAAATGTTTTAATAAAATGCCTACGTTATACTTGAACGGCCCCAAACTTGCTTCCACCCGCGGCTACGCCCTCATGATACAGGGATAAAAAGTAGCCTACTATGTGTTATTCCAGGTCTTAAACTATGTATTAGTATTTTAAATTTCATACAATTCCGTTCATCCGTTACGGAGTGAAGTGACCACAAACCTACTCACATACACACAAACTTTCGCATTTATAATAATAGTGTAATGGTAAATTGACTGACTAAGGAAATATATTATATATAAAGGGAATTTATGGGAGAGGGAGGTGGGGGAGAGGTTTCGAGTGGTTGAGGACCCTTCCTCTAAAGGAGGGGACTCCCCCGAAAGCGCGCCGTCACCGCCGCTGCTGACTTCGTGCCCGTAGCCTAGCTGAATAAGTCTGTAGGTCCACGAGCGAGTTCATCGCGACGTTATTATCGTCGGTACATGTATTTCTATATTCTCAGAGAACGAGTCACTACACGGTGATGTTATAGCGAAGATATGAGTGGCTGAATGCGAGCAAAATGTCAATCAAATCAAATCTACAGATCTCGCACACGCGTTAAAATTTGACTTTATCGTACTGACGATAAAACGATGCGCAGACTGGCCTCGCACATAAAGGCCCTTGAGATTTTCCCCACCCGCCTCCTGAGATGGCTCAAACTGTAGCTTAATTCAATTCCGAGATACCATATTTCCGTTTCTTGATTAGCGAGCTCAAAAAAAAGTTATTGGGAAATTCCCGAGTCCAAGTCAGCGAAAAAATTTTGAAAATTTAACAAAGTTTGGAAAATCTCAAAAAGTTACAGATTGATTTTGAGAATTCTAATTGCACTTTGAAGCCCTCCGGTAGACGCACATTTTGACATATAGCCCATCCGTATCTCCCTTAACTGCGAAACTATACTCAAGTTTCACAATTTAATAAATCACTGCACTCGATCAGGAAAACTAACAATTTCTACAATGTACAATGTTAAAAACAATTGTACAACGAGTCAGCGCGATCTCGCGATTCCTCGGCGGTTTGTGGTGATACGCTGACGGAATAATCATCATCTGATGAAAATAACACGACAATAGAAGCGCGGAGTCGTCGCGATGCACACGCTCGTAGAGGTGGCACCTTAGTTAAAATAAACATGTTTTTAAAACAAACCCTCCTGGTCCCCCTCTTCTAAAAATATCATACAATGGTGAACTCGAATTATTTATATCCCGCAATAGTGAGCTCGAATTATTCATATCATGCAATAGTGAGCTCGAATTATTCATATCATGCAATAGTGAGCTCGAATTATTCATATCATGCAATGATGAGCTCGAATCATCCGACAGCGCCCATTCGACTGAAATACAAACAATTTTATAAAAAAAGAGTAAAGTAATAATTTTAAAAATAAAAACCTCGCGTTGACCTATCAAATTCGATTGAGTAAGACCTAGGAATATAGAAATTGATAAATAAAAATAAAATGAATATATAATCTTTATTAAGGTAAAATGAACAAATACGGTATAAATTAGGTATATTTACCTAAAATATGTAAATATTTTACGTTGTGCCTGAACTAGGATAAATTTTGCGTCTCAGGCGTAAAACAATGCTAGTAATAAACATGAATAAACAAATAAAAAAACTTCAGTTGTAGTAGGTAATATTACCTATAAGATATTAAAAAAAACCTTTGTAAAAAAGTAAACAGTAGGTATATGTTTTATAAAAACTGGCCCCAATAGTAAACAGGGAAACGTTACTCACGGCTTACCACGGCCTTATTGCCTCTAACCTCAGATACGGCGTAATATTTTGGGGAAACTCTACAGATGCTGAAATAGTAGATTGTTTTACAAGGGACTAAACCATCCCATTATATACGAGGTTGTTATACTCCCGAGCGTAGCGAGGGAGAATGACAAGACCGAGTTATAATGGGTGGTTTTGGCCCGAGTAAAACACTCTACTTTTCACTTCGATTGCGAGAAAATAAAACAATTCAAAATTAGACAATTTTCAGAAATTTATCAAAATTAATCAACCTTCATAAAACATTACCAAGACGGTTCTATTTTCAAAAAAAAAAAGATTGACGGAGCACCAAGAAGTCGACTTTTTATGTAAGAGAACGAATGCTTTGTACGGGCTGATATTTTAGACAAAAATTTAAAAAGAAAAAATACTCTTTAGCCCGAGGTATTAAACTCGAGTTTTAGGCCCGCTAAGCTACACTATTATGATACACTTTTTGAGCAAGAGAAGTGAAAAGGTTTTTAAATACCAAAAAAGATGTATCAGAGCGATGTTTCATATTAAAATAACAGATACATGTAAACCGTATTTTAGTAAATATAAAATCCTAACAATTCCTTCACTGTATATTTTTGAAATGGCAATGTTTGTTAGACATAATCCCGACCTATTTTGTCGGCTTTCCAGTATCGTTGATCGCAACAGACGAGACCAATATAAAGTTTGTGTTCGCAACTCTAAGACGAAACTCATGCGCAAAAGTGTCTTCTGCTCGGCTCCATTTATTTATAATAAGTTACCTCAAGCACTGAGAGAAATACCGACTTCGCTGTTTCAGAGATGGCTGAGAAAATGATTACAATGTAAATGTTACTACAAATTGAATGAATTTATGACAGATGATAATTTAACCTTGAAACAGTAATCTTTCAATATTATTTATTATAATTTTAATTTCAATTCATTTTTTAATTTATTTTTATTTTGAATTTGTTTTTGATTGTAATTTTTATTTCTTAATTTTAATTTTAATAATATTTTTATTTATAATTTTGTTTTTTTTTTGTGTTTTATGTATTAAATATTGTACACCCGTAAAGGGTAGAGCACATTGATACCTAGCATAAAAACATCACCATTGTACCTACATGTGTTCCGACGGTATATATACTTTGACTTTGACTTTGATAAGTAGTTGTCTTGAAGCGCCTTTACAGGGCACATGTACTTACTTATAGGCTCAGTTTTACACCGAAGCCAATCAATGCAATGTACGCAATAAATTAATATGAATATGAAAATGAATCTGTATACAATGTTAAAGCTATTATTTTTACATGCATATAGTTATACATAGTTTTACACGCTCAGGATTTAGTTTAGATCTATATCCATATCGTTAATAGGTAGGTACGATGTTGTGGATGGCATGATAAGGTTTGCTCGTTAAAATTATTTTATCTTCTCCTATTACGCTATATACTACGTATATACTATGTATATACTACCTATATACTATGTATAAACTACGTACGCATTGTAATTTCTCTTTATACCTAAAGGTTTGCTGTAAGAAAACTCTTTCAAAGTTAAGCTCGCCTTTGTTTTTAATAGCTTTTAAGTGAACTGTTCAATTTCTCAGTGAAATAAGGAATTGCAGAATAAAAGCAAAAAGTCACATAGATTTCTTGATACTTACAGACGCTGTAAGATATTATTGCGAGGAACAGCAACATTTTGATGGAACATTTCATGACTCTGTAAATAATGTATGATGTATAATGTTGTAAATAATTACTAACAGTAATACATGAGTTTTTTTTTATTTAAATAGACAAAAAAATATTCTAAATAAGGGCGCTTTTAGGCGCCTTCATAATCTATGGAATTAATAAACGACGTGGGAGCAAGTTACGCAGATTATAATGTATAATGTATGATATATGATGCATAATGCATGATGCATGATGCATGATGCATGATGCATGATGCATGATGCATGATGCATGATGCATGATGCATGATGCATGATGTTTAATGTACACATTAAACATTTTTAACTTGTTTTTTTAGCTTTGAGTGCTGCAAAAAAAACTACGGTGCGATAGCTGGACGAGCATGTTTATTTGTTATCAGTGAATACTATTAATTGGCTTTCAGTCTATGTACCTAGTCAGTGTATGTTTGCAGTCTAAGCAACTATGATCATTTTATTTTATTTTACTTTTGTGTATATCTATAGCTGTTGGTTTTCCATCACAAAATAAAAAAATAAATTACATTTCTGAAAGCTATGCTATATTTTTACCCGACTGAAGTCCTCTTCAGTTGTTTTTAGGGTGTATGTATGTTTGTAATATTATTTGTCGGTCGCTGTAGCCCAAACGGCTGGACGGATTTTGACTAATCAGGTGTCGTTGGATTTGTCTAAATCTCAAGAGTGACATAGACTATATGAAATTTCAATAAAATCGAATATGGCGATTACAGTCGCCATTTTGAATTCAAAAAGACTACTTAACTAACAAGTACTACAAATATTATTATTATATTTACTAAAATTATTTTAATAACATCAGATAAAGGAGAATGCCGTCTGATGTATGGTGCTCGGTACCAAGACTAAAGTGAGTGCGTCAATAAAATCTCCAATAAGTTTTTAGTCGATTCTACTGTCAAAACTCTTTTTATCTTCGCACCGCTCGACATCGGCTGAGGTATCATCCACATACATTGCCACCTTTATCTTCCCGCACTGCGAGGTTCCAGAGGAATTTCCTCCCGCGAACAATCAAGCTGTGGAATGGTCTCCCTGCCGAGGTTTTCCCCAGAGACTACAATATGCAGCGTTTCAAAAAGGGCGTTTTAAAATTTTTAAAAGGTTGAGCAACGCGCATGTAATACCTCTTGATGTTACAGGCGTCCATAGGCTACGGGAACCGCGCGCCATCAGGAGGATCGTATGCCTGTTTGCTAACTTAGTAGTATAAAAAAAAAAAAAAAAAAAAAATGAGAGTTATTGCCATGGTAACACTATAAATTAATGTTTGTTGCCATAGTAACGTAAATATCATTGGTTGTTACAGTCTAATGGCGGCGTGCGGCGGAAACCAAATCAACAAAATATTTTTACTTGATTTTTAATCCAGTCGGTTGTGTAAAACTAAAGAAAAATGTTATGTCATTTATAAAATATAATAAATTTTATGGGATAAATTCGGTTTTGACGCAATTGGTACGGAGTCTCGGCATTCTCCTTTAATAATAATAACTGAATCTTTTATTATAAGAAGCACTAAGTTCAAGTCTAAGTCTAAGAATAATACTTTTTACCACTTTCAATTATTATGTTGATAATTCTTAATACATGTATAAACATATATACATTATTACTTATTATTATTCTTGTTAATACGATAATTTTAGTTAATAAAACAATATTATGTTATAATATCCCAAGATTCATCCTTACTATTGTAAATCGCCTAAATTACCAAGGACCTTGGCTTACTCGATAAGAAATCACATTTAATGCTTCACAGTAATTTATTTTTACAATTATAATCAAATGAAATCAAAAATTAATGTCTACGTTGTAATTTTATAACCATTGTGGTGGCTATACCAGCCACACGTATTACTCGCAGAGGTTGTTTTTTTTTCATTTGACTAAATCTATGATTACGCGTGGCTGACGCGGCGGGACAAATATATGAGACGGCGGGCGGAGGTGAGGCGCGGGCGAAACGCGGGCGCGGCGTCCGTCACTTCTTTGAGATTTCATATAAAATGTATAGAATAATAATAATTTCGTAATTTTTTGTGTATGTTTCAATTTATGAACGAAATAATAAAAAAAAAATAGAAGTTATGAGGCGCGACACATATTGAGACGGCGGGATGCGGGCAGGGTGCATGTACTGCTTCTTCACCCTCGGCACACCCGCAGTTAGCAATAGCATGCTGGACAACACTAGAATGCCCTTAATGCATCCACTGTGTTCGCCCGTGCCTCGCCTTTACTTTACAACGGTGTCGCCGTTAGCTAGCGCATCTGTTTTGCGCAGCCCTGGAGGCGCCGCGCCCGCGTTGCGACCGTGCCTCATCTCCGTCCGACGTCTCTTGTATTTGTCACGCACCTTAGACGACTGGCGATGCGACACGCAAAACTTTTGCGTGGCCCGTTCAACTAGTGTAAACATGAAATAGATAATAACGTGTAGAAACATAAAACAGTAATTGAATCTATAGTAAAAAATGTGTTAAATATAAGTGAGGTATTTTTTTTATTATTTGGACCACTTATTCTACTGTTGCTATTATAACGCAACAATATTTATAATCTATGACGTACATATTGAACAAACCACAATGATAATAAAACTTAACCAAATGAAAAACTAAAAAAGAATAAATTTTTAAACAATTTGTAAATTAAATCAAAACATAAACTGCTTACAATAATACCTAACACAAAACAAAGCAAACAAAATAACAATTAAATGATAGCGTAGCTCTAAAATATAAGTTATTTAAATAAAGGAGAATGCCGAAAACCCGTACCAACGTATTTTATAAATGACATTAACATTTTCTTTAGTTTTACACACCGACGGGATTAATAATCAAGTAAAAAAATATTTCATTGATTTGGTTTCCGCCGCACGCCTCCATTAGACTGCAACAACCAATGATATATACGTTGCTATGGCAACAAACATTGATGTAAAGTGTTACTAAGGCAATAACCCTCATTTTTAATCATTTTGACAGTAGAATCGACTAAAAACTTATTGGAATTTTTTTGATGCACTCACTTTAGTCTTGGTGCCGAGCGCCATACACCAGACGGCATTCTCCTTTATGAAAATATCAATAATATTTATTTATATTTTTCAATATTATCATTTGTATCTACAACAATATCATATCTTATTTATTTTGATTAAATAAATCTAAATAAATGAGAACAATGGCGAGTCACATAATAAATAGTAAAGCGATCTGTAGGCATTAATAAAACCAGAATAAATACCTGCTTGTCATGGCTCGCCCTTACCTTCTTTTAGCAATATGCAAAGGATACAATTCATGTGAGATCAACAATCATCATCATCATCAATTTCTTTCTTTCTTTCTTTATTTCTATAGGTACCTAACCTATAAAAATATTGCTAAGGAGATAATAACCAATGACCAATCTTGTACCATATATCAAACCATATACCAAAAAGAAGAAATGGGTGCAGAAGCTGCTTATTTTGTTGTGCTAAAATCGCAACGAAGCAAGCTAGAAAAATAGTAAAAATACTCGCAGATGCGCCTTTTTTTCCTGATTCCGGCAATATATGTAACTAAATTCCGGCAAAAATGTTAGATGCTCCTTTTTTACTATCGGGGGCAGTGTGGGAGTCTGACATAAAAGATACATACTTTAGTACAGGAGCTAGCAACGTTTGAAAAGTAAGAATTTTAGGTCAGCTGATTTTGTGATATGTCGTCCTTCTTGCACTTTCGGTTAGAGTCTGGGCTATCTGGCTGGCGGTAGCGGTTGCGTTCATTAGTGCGCATCCTACCTGTCCAGGTAATAATCCTGGATTTTAAAAGCATTTTAGAAGGCGTAATTTTTAATTTTTTGTTTTTAAATAAGTCTACCTGACATACTTTTTTTATTGCCAGACATTTTTGACAATGCTAACTATGTGCCATACGCGATTTTTTTATTAAAGTTTCAAAGTATTTTATAATGTCTGTAATTTTAATATTATGTTATATAAAGATAAGAAAAACTTAAAATAAATTTGCCAGACATTAATTCGGTTGTCTTGAATTAAAATTTAAAAATCATGAAAAGTATTGCAGTATAATGCTAGTAGTCCGAGAGAGACAGTTGCAGAATAAGTCGAGAATGATACAGAGGGCTTAATAATAACCATAATTACTATAAGTACCTAGCCTATAAAAATATTGCTAAGGATTGATAATATCTTTAACCAAAAGATATTTCACTACATATTAATTCTTCATATGAAATAAGTAAATAAAAAATAGATCATATAATTATATATATATTATAAGGGTGGTGTTGTAATAGCGACATTAAATGAACACACGGGTAGTGCTACTTGTCAGTAATCATGCCAACGTCGCGTGATTCTGTTTAGAAGCGCGCGTATGGTACACACGATGATACAAATTTTCTTTGTGACATAGTTTAAAAAAAAAATGAAAAATGTACTTTAGTTTTAGGATTTATTTTTTTATGATTACTGACAAGTAGCACTGTACTACCCAGAGTAGGTCAGAATTAGTCACTTCTAATGAAATACATTTGATCGAACCGAACCGAAACAATTCATAGAAAAATATGAGTTTATACAAAAATTTCAAAGGAATTAATAAGTGGGGATATAAGTGTGGACCATTTTTAAAGGAAATTAATGTTTTTTCAAAATGACAAAAAGAAGAAGAGAGAAAAATGTAATCCTAAAAATATGGGATTAATTAGAAAATTTGTAATTTTAGTAGTTAGAGGTGCATACTGTCAAAAGGACGAAACAAACATTGAAATATTAAAATCAATTAATTGGTGCTTCTGCTGTATTTCTAATCTGCTCAAATAATTCTCCTGGGTAAAATCTCGTAGTAGGTGGTAGCTTGCTTTTTTGCATTTTATTAAAATCATAATTCTCAAGGATTATGAGTGACACAATGCCAAAAAATATGGTGGACACCAACTCTGGCCCACCGGTCGGTAGGGATTATGACACTGACAAAAAATATTAGACTCATAATACCCACCACGACGACGACGATCGCGTGGTGGGGATTATGAGTCGATCTGCTTTCTCATAATCCCGACCAGTGGGCCAGACCTGGTGGGGAATATGGGAATGACCCGCAAAAATCACTATTTTTTTTTTCCTTCAATAATTTCGGATAAAATGCTTAGTATTCTTTCCATTCTTCATATTTCTAAAGTGGTAGTAAGCAGTAACCGTCGATGCTGCCTGTAACAAACATTGATCGAGTGAGCGAAGCGAACCAAGAAATCTCTGAGACAACCAGGTTGTATATGCTTTTGTATGTTTGAATGCATATTTGTCCGTAGGTACCTATGTACTCGTTTTGGAACTGTGCTGTTGATATGGGGGCGTCCATTATTTACATACGGGACGTGATTTTGGTGATTCTTCGACCCCTTGGTGAGATGTCATGAGATTTTTCTCGAAATCTAATCTATTGAGTTGATAGGATGAGAATGAAAGTAAAAGGAAAACAAAGAAAATGAACAACTATAATTGATAGTACACTGTAGGGTAAAACCCGGACAGATGCCGCAGTGGGTAAGGTTCCACGTTTTCAAAAATCCTAACTTCTCAAAATGAGAACAAAAAAATAATGTTAAATAAGTAGCGTAGACGCCATACCCCTCGGGTTTCTTGGTGATTTATGGAGTAAATGTCCAGCAGTGGGATATAGGCTGTATGTACCTTAGAGTAAATGTCCAGCAGTGGGATATAGGCTGTACGTACCTTGGAGTAGATGTCCAGCAGTGGGATATAGGCTGTACTCACCTTGGAGTAAATGTCCAGCAGTGGGATATAGGCTGTACGTACCTTGGAGTAAATGTCCAGCAGTGGGATATAGGCTGTACGTACCTTGGAGTAAATGTCCAGCAGTGGGATATAGGCTGTACGTACCTTGGCGTAAATGTCCAGCAGTGGGATGTAGGCTGTACGTACCTTGGAGTAAATGTCCAGCAGTGGGATATAGGCTGTACGTACCTTGGCGTAAATGTCCAGCAGTGGGATATAGGCTGTACGTACCTTGGAGTAAATGTCCAGCAGTGGGATATAGGCTGTACGTACCTTGGAGTAAATGTCCAGCAGCGGGATATAGGCTGTACGTACCTCCATATACACGACTATAAGCAGCAAAACACTATACGCTATCCAATAATTCTGCATCCAAAATTTCACAGCCCCTCCACATCCGGGGTTAGCGTTATGCGGTGTACAAGGGGGTTTCCCCGGAACATTAACACTGTATTTGTAGTTCCGTTTGAATCGGCGTGAACAGCAAGTCAGAGGAAGTGGTTCTGAGTTGGCAATATAGGAGGAAGATCCATTCTTGCCGCAGCAGAGGAACTGCAAATAACATAACCATGTTATCACCAGTGATATGAACAGGTAAGGCTAATTTTACATATAGTTCATGGGAAGTTCGTGAGAAGCGGATACTTCCTTATAACTAAATTTTTTCGGGGATTAAATTGACTCCATATCATTTATTCACTAAAAATAATTATACTTTGGGTTTTGTAGAGTACATGAAATGTATACTAAGGGTGGTTTAATGACAATGCACAAAATTATATCGCTATAGCACGTCCGCTCGCCTCGACTGCTGCGTCCAGAGTGAGCCGAGCGTGTCGACTACACTTTATTATTTATCAGTACACTACAGGTTTCATTGGGTTCTGAAGAACTCTGCCTTCTGAAATGCAGGTCGCTGGTTCGATTCCTGCCTAGGGCAGACATTGCAAGTGCTCCTGACATGGTTTACTTAGTTGTTCTCAGCAGATTATCCTATATAAGCAACACACACTCATTTGGATGGGTGTTTAGCTGTATTTAATTCTAAGCGTTTCCAAGCTAGCTAAGCACGCAAAATTGCCCCCGACTTAAATAATGGCGGAGATTTTGGACAGCCTAACTCCGACACTAGAGTAAATATATTAGAATAAATAATATAATAAAATTAGAAGAATAAGCAATGGATATTTACATTTAACTCAATAAGGTTGAAAATTGTTCTGTTGTTGTTGAACCCTGAGTTCAGCCACTGGTCTACAGTCTCCTGGATCCCATTCAGGTCTGATAAGAGCAGCAGTAATAACCAGATTTTCAACAGGGCACATATTGGGGTAGCTCTCATGTACTGCAAACGATTATAAAGGTATTTATAATTATCTTCTATATTATAAAACACAAAAATTGTTTAAAAATTAATAAGTAAACTATTAAGTAGGTATATTAAGAAAATAATCTTATATACAAAGACTAAAATATCATAAAATGTACTTAAAATATATATAGTTACTAACTAGAGGCTCAATTTTTTTCATTGAGAGATAAAATGATTACAAAGTTTGGAATTGAAGTTTGAAAATAGACAGACGGATAGCAGATACCATATATGAATCTGTGTAGAAGGAGGGATACAATAGTATTCGCGGGGTTCTTAAGTCGATAATGCAAAGAACAGGAAGGATATTTTTTGGTTGATAGAGGGGAGAAACGTTCTTTATGATAATTGGGGGAGAGTGGATTGTTCACGATACAATAGAGAAGACATAAAGAAGAAGAGTATGTGTGTTTCACGACATTTTTTTTGTAAACGATAGTGTGAGAAGTGGTCGTACTTGCGTAGTCATATCTAGGTGGGCCAAAAGAAATCACCCTATTGGAAGATGCTCTTATTTTTGCAAATGGCGGCCAATGACAAATCTGTTTTGACATTTGTGAACTAGACAGATGTAGAATACAAGTGAACAAGCCATGGAGCGATACACTCTCCAAGATCGCGGAATAATCATGTCTATTTTTTTGCGTAACAATTCGTCTGTGGTGTTGACGCAGCGCAAATTCCATCGCCGATTCCCCGGTCGTCCGGCACCGACTGCGAAAACACTGCGCCGTTTGGCCACCAACCTTGAAGAGCATGGAACCACACGAGACGCTGCCAAGAGTGGCCGGCCCCAGAGCGCACAATCTGCCGAGAATATCGCCGCTGTTGCCGAGGATGTCGAGTTGTTGCCGAGGATGTCGAGCTGTCGCCAGAAACATCGACCAGACGCCGAGCCTCGCAATTAGCCATCAGCCGGTCGTCCCTAAGGCTAATTTTGGTCAATAACCTGCGCATGTTCCCGTAAAAAGTCCAGTCCGCGCATAAGCTGCTTGACGGCCGCCCTCTGTGTGTTTTCTATGTATGATATTATGTATATATTTACAAAAAAAAGTATCTAAGTAGTTTATCAATCATGTAGTTCCCATAATACAATATCTGCATAGTTTGGGGCTACATGATGCTGAATGATAGCGTCCAGCATTAATTATTTATTTATAATGGATATCAGAGCCGACAGTTTCATACATTTTACTTGCCCGATATCGAATCAGCCAAAAATCGCCAGGATTTAAGGAGAGGCAGCTGTACCTACATGGTCATAACTTAATCTAATATGATGTGTAGGCCAAAAATATACCTATCTCAGCATTTGTACGTTAAAACAATTGATACTTACAAATAGCAAATATAACTCATTCTTTTTCAAATCCCCGATGCTTATTAGTAGTGAAGCTATGTACAGCATTACTCCCATCACCACCATGCTGAGAGGGACGCTGACGATTGGTAAGATCTGATGCAACCCATGGACTTCATCCACCATCGCTATGCCCACGCCGAAAAACACTATGCCAGCTACCTAAAATTATAAAACTAATTGAACAGTAAAGCAAAACCCCTACATCACTTCACCTAAAATTATAAAACTAATTGAACAGTATAGCAAAACCCCTACATCACTTCACCTAAAATTATAAAACTAATTGAACAGTAAAGCAAAACCCCTACATCACTTCACCTAAAATTATAAAACTAATTGAACAGTAAAGCAAAACCCCTACATCACTTCACCTAAAATTATAAAACTAATTGAACAGTAAAGCAAAACCCCTACATCACTTCACCTAAAATTATAAAACTAATTGAACAGTAAAGCAAAACCCCTACATCACTTCACCTGAAATTATAAAACTAATTGAACAGCAAACAAAGCAAAACCCCTACATCACTGCACCTAAAATTATAAAACACATTTTGAGCGGTAAAGCAAAACCCCTAAATCATTTCTTTTTGTGTGTATTATATTTCACTTTATTTTATTTTAAATGTTTTGTGTACATATAAATGTAATGTATTTTTTATTTAACTATGGATCTCATGTGGTTGAAATTATATTATTATTATATCACTTTATATCATTTAAACTTTTTTTTAATATAAACTTAATATTATCTACTATATACATAAATAGCATCAAAAATAATATAGTTAAAAATGTATCAAACCGAGAGAGGTCGGTGGCCGCGGGGCAGGGCTCAAACGGTCGGTGGCTAGGGATGCAGAGAGAGGAACCTAGCCTTATAAAAAACTTTAATACTATTAACAATTAAAAAGTAGCAGATTAAGAAACAGAAATAATAGTTTCGCCACTCCGATTGGGTTGAGACGATTACAAATTTGTTTGTATAAATTTGACCATGTTTAGATTAATTGTTGTACTATCATGTTTACCGATGGGTGGGTAAAATACCTAAGTGTGCAACGTGCAAGGAGTGGGCAAAGATATTACATTGTTTTTAGCATAATCTTTACAAATTAAAAAACTTACCGAATAGCCGAGAATAAATATATAAAGATCATATTTTTTCACGTCCAATAACCACCACATTTTACTGATATAAACTAAAACAATATCAATGCGATATCATCTGTAAGATAACCAATGCTTATCGACAATCGAACCCGCGCGCAATTGGATAACAAAAACAAAAAGTTTATTTACCAAAAAACCATAAACAAATAAAGTTATTGCTGGTCGGTGCACGAAAGAAAGAAATAAAACATTTATTTCAGCATCTTTAAAGTTGGGGATATACATGCCAGTAGCTTGCAAACTTGCATACCAGCACGTGTCAGCTACTGTCATGTGTATAAGATTAATGGCATGCCTGTAACTGGCATACATGTACACAACAATTGATTTACTTGCATGCCCGTTGAGGGAGCGGCCGCGGCCGCGCGGGGTTGCCAAACTGGCACGTGTGAAGGTGTGAACAGACACGACAGCTACGGGCATATCAGTAGCTGACTTGCTGTGGCCGTAGGTGCACGTTTTTTGTTTCGCTTATGAATAGGTACGAATGACACTCACGAACTGTCCTGTATACGCGATGGGAATACTAGCATGCAAGGGCACCACTTGCATGCCAGTTACTTCGCAGTTATTCGCAGTGTGCCAGTTACTCATACATGTCCGTAACTTTTATGCCAGCTACATTCCCGATTTACTGGCATGTGTATCCCCGGCTTTACATACTTATATACTGAAAAATTTGGTAAAAAGCTTATTAGACCACGTGGTATTCAGTCTGTCTTGTATACTTATGGCCGGTTTCTATATTATACCGTTACAGATTACGCCTCGTTTAGCCCTGAAAAACGGACAAATTTTCGACGCCTCGTTGTTAATTTTTGACAGTTTTTCAAGGGAAAACGAGGCGTAATCGGTAACGGTATAATATAGAAACCGGCCGTTAGTGTAGTGTAATAAATAAGAGTAAGCCATTCAGTCGGCTATAGTAAGACTAATTAGTCAGTGAGACAGTCTTACTAAGACAGACTAAATACCGCATGGGTAATAGGCATTTAACTTAGAAGTAAGCTTATAAAGACGTTGTAACAGGTCGCCACTCAGCACGTGCTTTAGCAGAGGGCCTGTCGAAGCGCTGGTCTTCTGTGACGCCAAGTTGAGTGACAATTGGGTTATATTTGTTACAATATGTGCAGATATTATAAAACAAATATTATTATCTTACTAGTTAAATTAAAGATTAGGAAGAAATTTTTGTGTTGGATTGTAGCCCATGTTAAGATTCCGCATAGAACGGCTATGTTTGTAGGAGTTTTTGATATTTATAGCACTAACAGCCCTCGCAAACACGACGCTTTCTCGTCGCGCTTAGTCGCGACTGTTATATCTTGCTGTTGCGATTGTCGCCGTGTGTGCGGAGCTTTGAACAAAATGTATGAAAATTGTCCCCCGCTGCTTTTCGTAGCGTCTAATCGCTGACGTTTGTCGTCCAATGTGCGCAGGCTGCTAAAAATTAGGAAGACAATCTATTGTTTTGTAGCCCATCTTAAGATTCAGCATAGAACGGCTATGTTTGTAGTATTTTTTGATATTTTTAGCACTAATTGATTCGAGGCATGCCTGTTTCAAGTTCAAGTTTGTTGGTCAAGAGAAAACAGAGTAACAGGGCAACCAAAAACTGTAGATATGGATTACTAGGAGGTAGTTAGGAATTACGTAGCAGAGTAAAAAATAAGTTAGCCCCCTTTTGGTCAATATTCAGAATCGTATCAGTCGAAATAGCTGCGAACATTGTTCACCGAGAGGAGAAAGTGACCGATTACCGTCGAGGGTGTCGTTTGAAGCCCGAGCCGTAGGCGAGGGCTTTAAAACACCCGAGATCGGGAATCGCACTTTCTCTCGAGTGATACATAGTGCTTTATACTACACCTACGAGGAAAATAAAAATCTAACTTGACTTTGACTTGACTTTGACTTTGACTTTGACTTTGACTTTGACTTTGACTTTGACTTTGACTTTGACTTTGACTTTGACTTTGACTTTGACTTTGACTTTGACTTTGACTTTGACTTTGACTTTGACTTTGACTTTGACTAGCCAGTGTTTTTTTTTTAGCTAGTGGCCAGTGTCATTTGGCGAACTTGGAGATAAAAACTCACTGTAAAAACTTTTTGGCTTTTGATATTTAGGTTACCAGCGCATAGTCTTACCCAAAATTAAAAAAGAAAAACCACGTAAGAAATGGATTTTCATACACTTTTCTCTCCCGCTCAGATGCGTTTTCTCCCCGCATATTTGTTCGATATGCAATGACGTACTTTCTACCGTAAATTTGATAAAGTATCAAGGTACTTTCCGAGCAGGTGTAGTATAAAATAATATTATTACCTTGCCTTTTTAATCAAAATAAAATGTGATTAATTTTATAGATTATAAATGTATCTATCGGCTTAGATTAGATTAAGGGACTTTACCTTTGTGTGCCTACGTTCCATTCATTCAATCGTATCAGTAGTTCTGCCTAGACCGTCTACTGCTATCAAAAGCTGCGTACGGACAGCGCGTACATTGGTACGCGTTGTCGGTTACGCGTGTCCTGGAACGCCATGGACACAAGAACGCGCTGTCCGTACGCAGCTTGATGCACGACCAAAAACCGACTGCCGGCGGCTCGCGTACGAGCTAGGTCGCGTAGTACACGTATCCCAAGAGTGTACGCGTAGCTGCAAGTATGGACATGGCGTTCCAGGACACGCGTAACCAACGTTATATAATTAAGCGTTCTTAGCTGATGATGAGTCAACTGTTGTAGGTATTTAACGTTGAAATGCTACCCAAGATTTGCTTCTCATTTACTTATATTTGCTTCCAACAATAAGAGATTTGCTTCCACTACATTTTAGAAGAAATTAAACGTTTCAAGGAGACATTCATTCGGACGTTTGGGGTGTACGGGGTTCCAACCCCCATCTTCGGAACCCAAGCCAACCTCACCTGCACGTGGTGCATCCTGTTAAACAACGAACGGGGCTCTGGCGGCCGGCTGATTGCGGCATAGCACAGCTTACATCGGCACATCTAAATCCCCTGGCCACTGACGGGCAGCAGCGTCGGTGGTGCGAGAAGCTGTGCCCTGCGATCCCCAACCCGCATGCCCAGCGTGGGGATTATGGGTATATCCCCCTTTATTAGGGGAGGCCTATGTTCAGCAGTGGACTGATATAGGCTGGTGTGGTGTGGTGTGATTCATTCGGACGTCAGAATGGCTGGTCACCCGGCCGAACACTACGTGCGGTGTGGAATCACTGAAATTTATATATATATACAAATATTTGCTTCCGATTTTCTTCCTTCAAAATTTTCAAACTTAGATCCTGTACCTATCAAGGAAAAAAAGATATATCGGTTTAAGAACAATGGGTAAGCCCAGTGCCTGTCAAAAAATGGAAAGCAAAACGCAGTTTTTGGTAATTGCATTTAGATATGTAGGATTAAATATGTTTCATTAAATAGGTCTAGGCCTAAACCCAGCAGTGGGTAATGCCGGTTTAAATAACCGTGACCATCTAAAGCCTGCGGATGATGATGGTCGAGAACGCTGAATTACCAAAAGTATAATGAATTTGAAACTAATTCAAGTATTAATAATTGGTTCCCCATACGAACGTTTATCCCCTATTTCACGTCTTCAAGTTTTATTTTCGCTACAAAAACTAGCTTCATTTTGAATAAACTATATGAATATGAATACGAATACGCCTTTAGACACGTAGGTAATAAGTAAATTTTAATGATTGCCGTACTCATTATGTCGATATTTACCTTCAATTATCCAACTACGTATACTTACATAAATAGGTATATTTCATTAAGGCAGCTTCACAGTTTTTTTATTTACAGTCCCAAAAGAGTTATGAAGACTTCTTAAGCCACATTTAGTAGGTAGGTACTCATTTTTAAATATTTTTAAAATAAAAATAAAATACATACTCACCTACCTACCTAAGTACCTTTGTTCAGTGTTCCGAGGGTGCCCGAATGTGTTCGAGTTGGTCCGAGTGGAGTTCGATTGAACCGAACGCGTCCGCTTAATGCACAACCAATTAAAGCACAGCCTAAAAACCCATGTACACACAGCGTGACGATCTGGTATACCCCTTTCAAGTATAAATTTAAACTGCTGCCGTGGAGGCTACCATATTCAAATGGACAAAATCTTATACAAAAATATTTAGATTTTATTTTGGCTGGGGAATCGAACCAGCAATTTATTCACACCAGTTTTTGAAATAGACGCTCTAACCAACTGAGCTATCGTAACGGTTGGCAATTACGACGAAATTTTAAGTTACAGTATACGTTTATTATTTTGTCTAGGTATGAATGGATGCGTCAGCTAGTAACTTTTTGATTTGTTTAACACGGTAGTGCGCAACTACTTAAAATTATAACGAAAATAAAAAAAACAAAAATACATTCAGGCATCGAGGGATTTCAACCCAGTACTCTTACTCTTATATCATATAGATTAATGTCGAGTGTTGTAACCGCCACTCCATCGTCTCATATAGATATATGGACGAAATTAAATATGCCTAAGCAAGGAGGAGAAGGTTTATAAAACACACATTTGTGCAAAATGTTCGAGATCCACGACCGACACCGCGACGGTTTGAACCTACTAACGTTAACTAGGGGGGTTACCAGACTCTGACGCTTTCTGTACAATAAATACGAAACATAACTGTACTGTATTCTCCTAGAATTGGTACACCAATTCTGGTTGGTACAAAAATTTACAATACAATCTTGTCATGTGTCAGCATTGTACCAGCAAGTCTTGGTTATCTCGGGAATAGGTGCTCTTATAACAACCAATATTTAATGAGTACCTACACTACTCAATTTATTGGACTGTGCTTTCCTTGCTTCTATATTAACCGTCCCTGGAATGTACAAGTCACTACAATAATTATGGTACAAGGATTATTGAGCTGTACAATATTTGGATGTGTTTTATTCGCTCCCGAACGATGACGACGGTCGCTTCGTAGCTAATGCTGTTTGGCTAGACCCTCAGTAGTTCTACTATCGTTTTACTTACGGCCGGCTCCTTTAATATACAGTTACCGATGCCGCTTCGTTTTCCCTTGAAAAAATTTCAAATTTTCGACGCTTCGTTGTTAATTTTTGACAGTTCTTCAAGGGAAAACGAAGCGTCATCGGTTACGGTTTAAAAGGATTCCATGGTAGGTACCTAAGTAGAAAATAATTCAGCGTGTCCAATTTCGTAGTCGAACAGAAAAAAAACATTTTTGGCAATTTATTTTTTCCCAGTAGTCCATTATTCGGACTACTGGTAGTACGTACAGTTAGAAATAAGTTAGGAATAAGCGATACCGTGCCTCTCGTTGTACTTTAAAGAATGTTTGTTCAAAGTCAGCACTGCCATAGTAAACCTCCTTGCGTTCTACAACAAAACGGCATTAAATATTTCTTAGACAACTCCTTCTTTTTTTGAATTTGAATAACATTCTATTTTTATTGACTCAGTCATAATCTGCAGTGTTACCAGAATGTACTAAAAGGTACTATTTTCCGTATCTTATCCGTACCTTAGCTTTGGCCGTACCTTTTCATCATAATTGTCTTTGCAAGTTTGCAGCACACAAAAAATGCGCAGCTTGCCACCCATCATATTCAACGGTCACACCGTTTAACTTAATCATAATATGTAAACATAAATGCTCACATAAAGGTAACAAGGAACACCTATAAAAACTCAAAAAAAAAATCACGCCTCGTATCACTCGCCGATTCGTTACTCAAGCTTGCATTCGTGGTACTATGCATTTTGCATGTTGTTTTACAGGCATACCTACAATTGCGGTAAAGAAAACAATTTCAAGAATATAATAGCTATAAAAAACTAAGTAGTTTAATCGAGCTTTTTTGCTTATCATTTTGGAAAACCATACCTTGACGCGAAAAACCGTACCTTTTTGGGGAATAAACCGTACTTTATTCGAAATTCGTACTGGCAACGCTGACAATCTGTCATTCCATTTTATATTTTTTACTGGTACGGTTCACAAATTTAATAGTTATTTTTTTTATATTTTGTTGCTATCACAGTATTGGGTACTTTAAATTCATATTTTCATCATTATGGTGAAACTTTTGCAGTTCGTCGGAGGGGGGGTTCCTAAAATCATAAATTCATTTTTGTTCTAGAACATACTGGAAGAGAAGTGGCGGAGGCAATCGGCACGTACACCGGCAGAGGCTTCTAGAAGCAAATAGAAAAAAGTAAGTACGAGTAATTAGTTATTTGTATGTAGGTACGCACGAGGGCCGAGGGGAGGACCGAAACTCTGCGAGAAGTGTTCTGCAATTCTCCTCATGCCCAGCGTGGGGATTATGGGCAAACTCCCCCTTATGATTGATGAAACTGAAAGATTGTGCTCAGTTCCTGGTCGTCCCGCTTTTCCTGGTCATTATAGCGGCCATGGTAACGGTGGGACAGGGGTTGCGAGGAATCCCCGGGCTACCTCAGGCTACCTACAACGTACCTACGTTTAACGGATGCACTCGGAGGCTCGACGAACCTGCTAAATTCCTGCCTGGGTCATTTTTTTCTTCTACTATTTTCTGAGCTCTCACCTCAGAGCTTGTCCAGAAGGAGCGATTCACGCGACTCAACTTGCGCGTAGCCAGGACCTGCGAACTGTCACGCGGAATGTGACGTGCGTCCATACGATTGGCTACACACGAGTCGAGTCGCGCGTGAATCACTCCATCTGGGCAGACAGTCAAGAAGTTGGTCACCATTTTAGGAAACGGCAAAATTATTCAAAGCTGCTGCCGCCTCCGCCGCCTACCCTGTGGTTTACCTCCAATAAATTAGGTAATATGTTTATTTTATTTTATTATGGCTACTATCACTACAGCCCTAAAGACCTATTGTCTTCGCCACTTTTTTTTATACGTCGCTCCTTGAGGCGGGGCGTTCATAGTTCACCACTGCCGACGGCCTCTGTGGTGCAGTGGGGGAAGGTCCGCCTGAGACGCAGATTGTTGCGGGTTCGATTCCAGCTGCGGGACAAATGTTGTCCAGACTCTCTCCAGCTCTCTCGCATTGCCAGTCGGCTTATTGAGGGTCCGGATTAAGTTCTTCACACTCGCATGTTTACCGTTAACTATGAGGTTGGTGTAAGTTCGATCAGTATGATGGTAAAGTTAATCATATTTTATAGTATTTAAACTATTTAATTATAAAATATGATATTTGTTTATAATTAATATTCTCTAGTAACTATGACATTGACATAAATAGTACAATGCAAGAGTGCAACTTTACATTAAATGTGAAATAATAAATAATGACGTCCAACAAATTTTTTTTGGACGTCAGTTATTCATTTACATATTTTGTTGCAGAACATAAACCTCCGACACCAGCTAATGCACATCTATTAAAAAAGATTCCAATCTAACAGTCTATATTAGATTTATGATCCTTACCCATATTGAAGTCCTTATTTTTAAATACGAAAATTTAAACGGACCACAAGCGCCGCCGCCGACACCACCGCCGACACCACAGCCGACACCACAGCCGCCACAGCCACCACAGCCACACAGCCTGGTGGCGGCACAGGCTGACACTGTGACAAGTACAACAAGGTGTAGTAATTGTTTATTACTAGATACTAAATAAAAAGTAGCATATGTGCTATTCCAGACTAATCTATCTGTGTGCCAAAGGAGAATGCCGAGAACCCGTACCAATTGCGTCAAAACCGAACGTATCCCATAAAATTTATTATATTTTATAAATGACATTAACATTTTATTTAGTTTTACACACCGACTCGATTAATAATCAAGTAAAAAAATATTTTGTTGATTTGGTTTCCGTTGCACACCGCCATTAGACTACAACAACCAATGATATATACGTTGCTATGGTAATAAACATTGATGTAAAGTGTAACTATGGCAATAACCCTCATTTTTAATTATTTTGACAGTAGAATCGACTAAAAACTTATTGGATATTTTTTGACGCAATTACTTTAGTCTTGGTACCGAGCGCCGTACATCAGACGGCATTCTTCACGACGGCCTCTGTGGCGCAGTGGGAGAATGTGTGCCTGAGGCGCAGAAGGTTGCGGGTTCGTTTCCCGCTGCGGGACACATGTTCACATATTCTGTAGATACTTGTCTCGGGTCTGGTATTTGCTATGCATGATAAGTATGTATTTACTAAAAAAAAAACATGTGTAGTATATCAATCATAATAGGTACAAGCTCTGCTTAGTTTTGGGCTACATGATGCTGTGTGATCCCGCATTATTTATTTATTTATTTACTGAGCTGACAGAAACTGTAGGACCTTTTTGTGTGTGAATTATTGTAGTACCTGTTTCTAGTATACTGTTCTACATTGTTTTTTTATTTTGTTGATATTTTTTTTTCTCTTTTGGTATTTAAGTATCAAAATGAGATACAACGCTAGCGAAACTGACGTATAAATGATAACCAAATTAAGTACTCTGTCCATTACGATATGAATTGATGACTAAAAGTCATATATTTTAATTTAAATACCATAATAAATGCAGGGCCGACAACATTTAGAAACCTAAACTAAAAAAGTAAACTAAAGTAAGTTCGATCAGTATGATGGTAAAGTTAACTATATTTTTTAGTATTTAAACTATTTTATCATAAATTATTTATAATTAATATTCTCGAGTAACTATGACAGTGACATAAATAGTACAATGCAAGAGTGCAACTTTACATTAAATGTAAAATAATAAATAATGTTGTTCCAGAACATAAAACCCCCGACACCGGCTAATGCACACCTATTAAAAAAGATCAATGAAAAAGATGCCAATCTAACAGTCTATATTAGATCTATGATCCTTACCCATATTAGTCCTTTTTTTTTAATACGAAAATTTAAACGGACCCACAAGCGCCGCCGCCGAAACCACAGCCGCCACAGCCGCCACAGCCGCCATGTTCCATTACTATGTGCTATTCCAGACTAATCTATCTCTAAGTTAACTATATTTTATAGTATTTTAACTATTTTATCATAAATTATAATATTTATTTATAATTAATATTCTCGAGTAACTATGACAGTGACATAAATAGTACAATGCAAGAGTGCAACTTTACATTGAATGTAAAATAATAAATAAGGACGTCCAACAAAATTTCACTTCTTTTTTTAATTTTGACTTCAAACATTGACATATTCTGTTCCAGAACATAAAACCCCCGACACCGGCTAATGCACACCTATTAAAAAAGATGCCAATCTAAGAGTCTAAATTAGATTTATGATCCTTACCCATTTTAAAGTCCTTTTTTTAAATACGAAAATTTAAACGGAGCCACAAGCGCCGCCGCCGACACCACCGCCGCCACCGCAGCCGCCACAGCCACCACAGCCACCACAGCCCCCACAGCCGCCACAGCCACCACAGCCGCCACAGCCGCCACAGCCTGGTGGCGGCACAGGCTGACACTGTGACTGTGACTGTGGTGGCCACATCAATGAGGCCTGGCGACGCCTGGCGACTACAGCTACAACAAGGTGTAGTAATTGTTTATTACTAGATACTAGATAAAAAACCTATGTGCTATTCCAGACTAATCTATCTGTGTGCCGAATTTCATCCAGATCAGATGATGATAATGATGATGCCCATGATCCTCACGCTGCGCATGCGTTTTGGGGAATCGGAAAAGTTTCTTCCACCGCCGACACTACTGCCCGTTGGCGATAAGGAAATTTAGCAGTGCAAGTGTTACGCTGCGCTTTGCCGCAATCAACCGGCTTGACACACACAAACACAGACACACACGCACACTCACTGACGAAACTGTCGTCGTTTTCCTCCATGTAATTTTCAATAGGTCACTCAACTGCACAGTTTGTTTTCGCTAGGTCGAATGACTTTCACTGACCGCTTGACTTTTTCTTACCTTCCACTGACTTTTTTTACCAGTTGATTTATTTTCTGCAGATGGAGTTCAAGATAAAAGATACAAGACTTTAATTTGGGATACTCAATAAGCCGTGTAGAAAGTTCACAGCAAATTAATGGATGTACCTAATATGCTAATGGAGCGGAGATATTTTAGGTAAAAAGTAGGTATTTTAAATAAAGCTCTTTTCAAAAGTGATTTTATTTATTTTAAATTAGCACAGTAACTGCAGATTCGACTGTATAATCCAGCAAATACAGATTCTGATCTGTTGAAAATGTATCTTCTTTATCTGCAGATTCCACTCTGCCTAATACAATCCAGCAAATAAAGATTCAGTTCCCTTGAAAATGTATCTTCTTTAAAAAGTACAAATTCTACTCTGCCTAATAAAATCCAGCAAATACCAATTCTTTTCTGTCAAAAATATATCTTCTTTAATATGTGCAGATTCCAGCCTACTAAAATCCAGGAAATACAGATTCTGTTCTGTCAGATTCTACTCTGCCTAGTAAAATCTAGCAAATACAAATTCTGTTCTGTCAAAAATTTATCTTCTTTAATAAGTGCAGATTCTACTCTGCCTAGTACGATCCAGCAAATAAAGATTCTGTTCTGTCACAAATCTTTAATAAGTGCAGATTCTACTCTGCCTAATACGATCCAGCAAATACAGATTCTGTTCTGTCTAAAATGTATCTTCTTCAGTAACTTGAGAATCTTTTCTGCCTAATAAAATTCAGCAAATACAGATTCTATTCTGTCAAAAATATACTATAGTAACTGCAGATTCTAATCTGCCTAATAAAATCCAGCAAGCAGATTCTATTCTATCAAAAATGTATCTTATTTAATAAGTGCAGATTCTACTCGGCCTAATACAATCCAGCAAATAAAGATTCTGTTCTGTCAAAAATGTATCTTCTTTAATAAGTGCAGATTCTACTCTGCCTAGTAAAATCCAGAAAATACAGATTCTGTTCTGTGAGATTCTACTCTGCCTAGTAAAATCTAGCATATACAGATTCTGTTCTGTCAAAATGTATCGTCCTTAATAAGTGCAGATTCTACTCTGCCTAATACGATTCGGCAAATACAGATTCTGTTCTGTCAAAAATGTATCTTCTTCAGTAACTTGAGAATCTTTTCTGCTTAATAAAATTCGTGAGCGTCAAAATGGCGGGACCACCTCTTGTATTTAATTATTTTTACCATAGGGATTTAGTACCTAATTGGTACTATTTAGTACCTTTAGTGAAATAATTTGTACCTCAAGGAATCTTAAGTTATTCAGTATCGAAAGGGGTTCCGCCAGATGCAACCGTCAAGATGGCGGGACCACCTGTGTTTCTTTTAATTGCAACCGCGCATGATATACTTATCACACTAGGATTTAGTACCTCACTAGATACCTCCGAAACACCACTCTTTATCATAAAAACTTCAATAATTCCAGAGAAAACTCGATTTCAAAACTAATGACCTAGCACCATAGTGTGTTACCCTGCGTTACCCCAGCAAACGCGAAGCAAATACATGTGATCCTGATAAGCCAGCGATTAACTTTATCTGTCAGGATTTAGTACCTTGTTGGTAGTATTTAATACCTATAATGAAATAATTTGTACCTCAAGGAATCTTAAGTTATTCAGTATCGAAAGGGGTTCCGCCAGATGCAACCGTCAAGATGGCGGGACCACCTGTGTTTCTTTTAATTGCAACCGCGCATGATATACTTATCACACTAGGATTTAGTACCTCACTGGATACCTCCGAAACACAACTCTTTATCATAAAAACTTCAATAATTCCAGAGAAAACTCGATTTCAAAACTAATGACCTAGCACCATAGTGTGTTACCCTGCGTAACCCCAGCAAATGCAAAGCAAATACACGTGATCCTGATAAGCCAGCGATTAACTTTAACCGTCAGGATTTAGTACCTTGTGGGTAGTATTTAGTACCTTTAGTCAAATAATTTGTACCTCGAAGAGTCTTTAGATATTCAGGAACGAAAGAGGGGTCCCGCCAGACGCAACCGTCAAGATGGCGGGACCACCAGTGTATCTTTTAATTGCAACCGCGCATGATATACTTATCACACTAGGATTTAGTACCTCACTAGATACCTCCGAAACACCACTCTTTATCATAAAAACTTCAATAATTCCAGAGAAAACTCGATTTCAAAACTAATGACCTAGCACCATAGTGTGTTACCCTGCGTTACCCCAGCAAACGCGAAGCAAATACATGTGATCCTGATAAGCCAGCGATTAACTTTATCTGTCAGGATTTAGTACCTTGTTGGTAGTATTTAATACCTATAATGAAATAATTTGTACCTCAAGGAATCTTAAGATATTCAGGATCGAAAGGGGTCCCGCCAGATGCAACCGTCAAGATGGCGGGACCACCAGTGTATCTTTTAATTGCAACCGCGCATGATTATACTTATCACACTAGCATTTAGTACCTTAATAGATACCTCCGAAACACAACTCTTTATCATAAAAACTTCAATAGTTTCAGAGAAAAATCGATTTCAAAACTAATGACCTAGCACCATGGTGTGTTACCCTGCGTAACCCCAGTGAACGCGAAGCAAATACATGTAATCCTGTTATGCTAGCCATTATTAACTTGAACTGTCAGGATTTAGTACCTTTATCCAATTAATTATGTACCAAATTTCAGTTCTTTACAGAGTAGAATCACTGAAATATTTTGAGAAAACAACCATCAGGTGATTCGAATGAGCCTAGGTAGGTACCTCTTTTGATTGGCATCATTCAAAGTATTGCCAGTACAAAGAAGATAGGCCGGTTTCATACAACCTGTGACGTGACCATAAAATGTCGCGTCTAAAAATGACTTATGTCCTAATTGATAGTTCTTATTGAAGGATATCATGTGCAATTAATCGTTTCTTTTATTAAAGCTGGATAATTTTGTTTGGGTATTTATTTTATACGTTTAGGTTAGGATCAATTAGGACAATGGCGCCATTAAATAACAACCAACCTTATCGTCTTAGGTACTCAATTATTCTAAAGTCACAAGTCACTACGTATTATATACTGGTGGTTACTATATAAAAACCATTTGTATATATTAAAGACGTATAATAACAGCTGGAGTGTCTCTGTAAGTAAAACTGAAAATTGTACTAGAATTGGCCTATAAAACAGCCAAGATGGCAACACCACCAATAAACGCGTGCTTTGATAATGACAGTTGACATTAGCACGAGAGATGCACGATGTGGGTGAGAGTGCGTTCAATAACCATGATACGTTATGGTAGGGTGTATTGCGATGAATATTTAGTAATAAATTTACAAGTATTCCGGCTTTAATGAATAAAGTTATTAGTTATTATTTCAATACTCCATTATCAAGAATATTTTTACGTAATTCGCATTTATAATAGCTTCCATTTATGGACAGGTCTGAAACTTTAAATTTTTTATACTCCCTATGTGTTTTCTGTACCGCAAGCATGTAGACATACCTAGACATAGACGCATTATAATTCATTTAAATTATTTTTTATGAAATTTTTAGACACGACACATGCTGATCTGAGACTTTGACCAGACAAGTTTAATAAATAGGTATTATATAATGGCGATTAGATTAATACATTAGATTAGTGTCCCGCGGCGGGAATCGAACCCGCAACCTCATACCTACGTCTAAGTCATATTTATTTATCTGCAGCTCAAACAAACATTTGTTTATGTACTTCTTCTACGGGGTTCTACAATATAGAAAAGAGGTAAAAAGAGTTTGAGAGAGTTTGATAGGTACCAACCGATTTTTTTTGTTCGGGAACCACGCGAGTCAAGCGGTCGGCCGGTGGAAGTTAGTAACCAGTTCATAAAAAAACAGTTTAAGAATTGTGCACACCGTACGAATTTTGCATTTTTACTCATGTACGATAGCTAGACCTAGATCGTACCGAAACTGTACGATTTTTTATACCTGGGATCATTTCATAAAGAAAAGAACGTGCTCCACCGGCTAGTATGAATTTAGGTAAATTCCCCAACAATCTAACGCGTGCCTGCGACATTATAAATGTTTTGTTGAAAATCTAGTATCGTTTCCTAGATACTAGTAGAATTGTGGGTGGATGTAATCATTCAAACTGGTGGACGTGATCGACCGTAACGTGTCTAAAAAATCCATAAAAAATTATTTAAATGAATTGTAATGCATCTATGTCTAGGTATGTCTACATGCTTGCGGTACAGAAAACACATAGGAGTATAAAAAATTAAATTAAAATTAAATTTAAATTTAATAAAAAATAAAATTAAACTTTGGTGCTTTACATTTTGTAAAATCGTACCTTGAAGCAAAAAACCGTACTGTTCGGGTGACACGTCGTACTTTTCCTGAATTTCGTACTGGCAACATTTTGAACGATGCCAATCAAAAGAGGTACGTACCTAGCAGTGTTGCCGTATTAGCATTTTTAAAGCTAAATTTTGCAAATTTTGCAATTTCCGGGTCTGTAAGCTTGAAAAAATTGCATTTAGCATATTTCATGATTTACATTTTTTTGAACGTTACCTACTTTGTAAGGAATTCAAAAGATTTTATAGAAACCAGAGACGATTTGCTTATAAACTCAAAGTAGTTTTTTAAAACATTGGAACTCTCTCATAAGGAATTAGGACTTCCCCGAAATTTGTTTAATTTATGCGTAGCGATTGTTAATTTGTTACGAACGATCAGTGCAGTGTTCTTAATTTTTACGTCTTATTTGAATCTGATGTGTTAATATAATATCACAGCTTCTCATATTTATGAGAAAATTTAGCGCGAACAACGGGAAAAGATGACAGAGTTTAACTTATTGCAGATTTTGCAAGTGTAACATAATAGCTAAAATTTACTGAAGCATCACATTTCCACCGCAAAACATGCAAAATGTGTAGGGTCCATGAAAAGTAATTAACCTACGATGCAAATTAATCTTAATGCCCAAAGAGCAGACTTCTCTTGCATTCTTTATATGCGAATATGCATCTATTTTAACAGGTGACCACTTCGGTTTGCTATTCAGGAATTCAATTTTGACATTACATATTATTATTAGGTATTATTGTTTTTATTTTTATTATTTTATTTATTTTTTGACATTCATTGTGACTTTAATTAATTAAATTAATTAATTAATTAAAATTGTTCTTATGTGGGTATTTGTATAACAAGGTTGTGTATTTATTTTATGTTAAATTAATAATTCTTAATAAATTGTGTTTTGCTTAAATATATAAGTTAAAGAAAAAACTATATAATAATTTAAATATTTGCATGCTAGAAATAGTAATGTGCCGATCTAATTTTAATTATGGCGAACCTGTAACCACATTATTCGCAAATAAATATGATTTGATTTGATTTGATTTGATTTATCTTATCTAAAAGTTATTTAACATATTTTTGAAATTTTCTGCACCAAGTTTTAGCATTTTCTCCAAATAAAAAACGGCAACACAGCTACCTAGGCTCATTGATGCCAATCAAAAGAGGTTAATCACTCGAATCACCTGTTGGTTGTTTTCTCAAAATATTTCAGTGATTCTACTCTGTAAAGAACTGAAATTTGGTATATAATTAATTGGATAAAAGTACTAAATCCTGACGGTTCAAGTTAATGGATAGCATAACAGGATTACATGTATTTGCTCCGCGTTCGCTGGGGCTACGCAGGGTAACACACTATGGTGCTAGGTCATTAGTTTTGAAATCGATTTGTCTCTGAAACTATTGAAGTTTTTATGATAAAGAGTTGTGTTTCGGAGGTATCTATTAAGGTACTAAATGCTAGTGTGATAAGTATAATCATGCGCGGTTGCAATTAAAAGATACACTGGTGGTCCCGCCATCTTGACGGTTGCATCTGGCGGGACCCCTTTCGATCCTGAATATCTTAAGATTCCTTGAGGTACAAATTATTTCATTATAGGTATTAAATACTACCAATAAGGTACTAAATCCTGACAGATAAAGTTAATCGCTGGCTTATCAGGATCACATGTATTTGCTTCGCGTTTGCTGGGGTTACGCAGGGTACCACACTATGGTGCTAGGTCATTAGTTTTGAAGTCGAGTTTTCTCTGGAATTATTGAAGTTTTTATGATAAAGAGTTGTGTTTCGGAGGTATCCAGTGAGGTACTAAATCCTAGTGTGATAAGTATATTCATGCGCGGTTGCAATTAAAAGAAACACAGGTGGTCCCGCCATCTTGACGGTTGCATCTGGCGGGACCCCTTTCGATACTGAATAACTTAAGATTCCTTGAGGTACAAATTATTTCACTAAAGGTACTAAATAGTACCAATTAGGTACTAAATCCCTATGGTAAAAATAATTAAATACAAGAGGTGGTCCCGCCATCTTGACGCTCACTAAAATTCAGCAAATACAGATTCTATTCTGTCAAAAATGTACTTTAATAACTGCAGATTCTAATCTGCCTAATAAAATCCAGCAAACAGATTCTGTTCTGTCAAAAATGTATCTTATGTAATAAGTGCAGATTCTACTCGGCCTAATACAATCCAGCAAATAAAGATTCTGTTCTGTCAACATGGTAATTTTTACTACTAAAGCTATTGTTTTTAAGACCAAAAAAACATGATATCCTATTTTTAACATGTTGACTGTGGGGGGCGGGGGCGACCGAAGTCCAGTAGGTTGGCCATTAACTAAAATTTTTAACATGTTTATTTTCATTACTAAAGATATTTAAAACGGAATAATTACACAATAAAAACATGGTAAATCCGTTTTTAATGTATTTATTTTTAATCGAGCTCAGGACAGGGCGCAATGGCGCTCATTAGGCGAGGCCTATGTCCAGCAGTGGACTGCTATAGGCTGATGATGATGAAATCCGTTTTGAATTTACCTACCTAACTTAGTAAAAAATTGTCCCAACAAAAGTTCGTACTCGCGAGGTCAACTTTTTTGTGAAAATAAAGGTTTGGCTATATTATGAGGAATAGGAAGTAGGATCCTAGTCCAGCTTAGTAGTTCCTTCTCCTCTTGTTCCTGACAGCATTGCAGAAGAACAACGCTATGATGGCCGCTGTGACCTGTAACAAAATAACATTCATCATAACCAGCTATTAACCTTTTTGTCTGTGCTCAATAAAGATGTATTATATCATATAACATAAAGGCGGGTACAGACTTCCAAAATAAAACATTAAATATAACACGCAATGAAAGTATTTGCCGTCCACATTGTTGCAGTGTATTATGCAATGTTACAGATAGTGTGGGCGCCTTGCGCGTACGAACGGTTACACTACGCGCACGAACAAAGTACTCAATACTCAATACTCAATCATTTATTGCGTTCCATAATGTAAATATACAGGTGTTAAAAAAATTTCATTGTAATCATTAGAGACCTTGTTGGGCACAACAATAGTAAATAGGAGAGAGGAGGACGTCATAGTTATAGTCGCATGATAGTACTACATTTAAATAGATAAATTAAAGTCAATATTTACTTATATTACAATTTGTTAGTCAAATAGGTAGGTATTGTCGGCAGATTACTTTGGTCATATTATTAAGTATTTCTGCATACATGCTCGGTTCGTGCGTGCGCTGTGTCCACACTTTTATTTTACATTGCATGACACGATGATCTGTTGCTGACGTTACAGCAGTCTGTCTGTACCCACGATTATATAGCGCCCTGCACATGTTAAGATCGGACCGCGCATCGGGACTGCGTTCCAAGCCGCAGTCCAATCTGTACGCCTTGGGCTGCGGATCAAACTGTCGTGCTAATGGCGCGTAAAGATCGGACCGCGCATCTGGGACTGATCACTGACGTGATGCGCTGTTAAAACTGTGAGATTTGCCTTCGCGTCGACATGCCAGATCGGACTGTCAGCCCCGCGCATCTACACGTACGTTTCGGAGTGCGGGTCGCAATGGCGCGTGCTGTTTCCCGCGGTCCGAACATTACGTGAGCAGGGCGCTTATGGGAATTCTGATACATTGCGACAATGTGGACGGCAAATTCTTTCATTGCTTGTTACAATGCATATTACATTTCGTAAGTCTGTACCCGCCATCACATTGTATCGATTAAGCCAGCTTTTGATCATGTGATGTAATGTATATACATCTTGAGCTATTTATTACACGTGATCATTTGACACTTCTGCTCACGAACGTCTCCATTCACCATTTTGATATGTTAGGTATATTAAAACAGCTGCGATGGGAAGGAAGTGAAGTTTTTAACCATAACAAGTTGTATTTATGTATTTATATGGCTCAAAACCTCAATTTCTTAACTTTTATTTCAACTAATTATTCTTATTTTTTTTATGTAATACTTTACAAAATGTAAGTTGTTATTTATCTACTAAATTATGATTAAGTAATATTATAGAATAAAATGTTGTTGCATAATAATAGCAACAGAAATGTGGGGCGGTGTATACGCCAATTTGATAATAAAAAGAAAAACGTCACCATTCAAACTCAGGCCAGGCAGCAGGCGCGGTGTCCGGGGACGGGACTCATACAAAATGTATGATGAGCCACACCACACCACACCACATCAGCCTATATCAGTCCACTGCTGGACATAGGCCTCCCCTAATAAAGGGGGATATACCCATAATCCCCACGCTGGGCATGCGGGTTGGGGATCGCAGGGCACAGCTTCTCGCACCACCGACGCTGCTGCCCGTCAGTAGCCAGGGGATTTAGCTGTGCCGGTGTAGGCTGTGCTATGCCTCAGCCGGCCGCCAGAGCCCCGTTTGTTGTTTAGCAGGGTGCACCACGTGTATGGTCACGTGTATGATGAGCGATAACATATAATATCTCAAGATGTAATATATATCTCAAAGTCAAAAGCCGGCTTTATACTAACCTCTACAATGATGACTACTAACAGCACCGCCCCCACAGCACCCCCGAAGCTCTCGAACCACCCCGCCACCTTGACCCCGCAGCCATCGTAGGCGTTCTGGAGAGTGCACTGGGTCACGGTGTCAGGGGACTCATCGGGGTTCCAGTTGGGGTTTTCACAGCAAGTGGGGGAGAGTAGCTCGTTGTTTGCGATGTAGGAGTTGGGGCCGGTCGTACCGCAGCATTTGAACTGAGAATGATAAAAAAAAACTTCAGCATAGCACCCGAGAAGCGTGAATGAGGACGGGTTCCATAACCACATGGCACACAATACATAAGTAAATAACTAGCTGGGGTGAGCTTCCTCAGAAGGTGCCTTATCAACTCTCTTTTCGAAGCCGTTAGGGTCGTAAGTCAATGGAAAAATAGACTGACGCTGATTAAGCAGTTGAATATCAACTTGATGCGGATGGTAGTTAGCAGTGCGTCTGAAGCTCCTCTGGAAAGGTCATGTAGTCCAGCACACTATAAAAGACAGACAAACATGCAACCTCGCGACGATGGCTCAAGCTCTCGAGCCTTGCTTTAAGAAGATACTCATTCGCTCTCTTTCCAGACTATCTATCTATTCAGCCGGTAGCACCCACAGCTGAGTAAAGGTTTCTTCCCTATCACGCCACTCCTGGCGATCTTGAGCCAGCTGGGTCCACTGTTCTCCTACTGCCTTCACAATACCCTCCGACCATCTGGCAGGTGGGCTGCCTCATGGCCGCCGCACGTTTCTTGGCCACCATTCGAACTATACTTACAGAATATTCCATTACGTAGAATGCTGGTCTGACATTATTGTTGTTGAACGCTGAGACTAGCCAGCCGTCCACTGTCGTCTGGATCCCATTCAATCCTGAGAAGATCACCACGGTCAACCAGATCTTAAGAGCTGCCAGCACGCCGACAGCAATCGCGTACTGAAAACCAAAACATACAAGTCATACCCTACTAATCCTACTAAATTAAGCGGTGTTTGTTAACAACTTTATGTAGATAATAGGTACGTTTTTATATTTTGTAAGTAACTTTATATTATGAAACTGTTTGTTTACCCAAATAAAAAAAATCCTATCCTACTAATTTTACTAATATCCTACTAATATTATAAATGCTTTGTGAGTATGGATCTATGGATGTAGGTATGAATGAATGAATGAATGTTTGTTACTCTTTCACGCAATCTGAATGGATTTGGATGAAACTTGGAATATACATAGTTTGTGACATAGGCTATTTTTTATCCCGGAAGCTAGTGTATTATAAATACGAAAGTTTGTGAGTATGGATGTATGGATTGATGTATGTTTGTTACTCTTTCACGCAAAAACTATTGAACGGATTTGTATGAACCGTGTACCTAATATATACAGTTTGTGGCCTGGATTAACACCTATACTACTATTATTCCGCTAACACGAGATCGAGGCCACCACAGACGGAAGCTAGTCTTTGTAGAAATAGGATATACTTATCTATTGGATCTTTTTTGTAGTTGAACAGCAAACAACAACAACACTAGCCTATAGCCTACTGGACATAGGTCTCCCCTAATAAAAAGGGAGGCCCTTAATTCCCACGCTGGGCATGCGGGTTGGGGATCGCGGGGCACAGCTTCTCGCACCACCGAAGCTGCTGCCCGTCGGCAGCCAGGAATTATAACTATGCTGGGGTTAGGCTGCACTATGCCGCAATCATTCGACTGCCAGAGCTCTGTTAGTTAGTTAGCAGGGTGCACCACGGGTAGGTGAGGTTGGCTTAGGTTCCGAAGATGGATGTTGGAACCCTGTACTTCTAGGAAACACTCGGGATACTATAGCTAGCTACTATAACCATTCTATTCTTCTTCTCAGTCGTTCACTCTTGGCAGAGTCGTCGTGGCTCTGCTGATGATGTCTATATTGGGGTCGTCTTCGGTTTTCCTTCCGAGGGCTGCAGCTCTGGCGATGCATTGATTTGTGTCAGTTGCACTGCGAGAACATTTTACTATGGTGGGCTAAGGTAGTTTTTTTAATAGCGTCCGTCCAACGAGCTGGTGATCGGCCGCGTGCCCTTTTCCTTCTATCTGGGCTTGCTCCATCGAGTCATCATTTTGGACAATGTGTCCAAAGAACTTCAAGATTCGTAGCTGCACAATCGACGAAATTCTATTCCAAATTGTATTCGTATTTTGAAGTTCTTTTATGGTTGATAACTATAGTAAATACTTACAGACACCAGCATACACTGCGATTCCCTGATGGCTCCACAGCACGCAAGGAAAGCTATCAAGAATATGATGACTCCCAACACTATCATGCTAATTGGAATGATGTTGATCGGCAGGATCTGGTTCAGGTCTTTGATCGCCACCAGGGTCGCTATCCCCAAGCCTATCACCACAAGGCCGAGGAGCTGAAAAAGATATTTTTTGAGTATCAACGTCCAGGTATGTCAGTTTACTACTGGTCATGGGTCTCTATCACATCGAGTTTTCTCGTCACCCATACCGCAATGTCTGAAAACGAAAGTTTTCAATCAGTGCGTCCTACCCGTCATGACATACGGAGCCGAAATGTGGACACTCAAAGTACGGCTAGTTCACCAGTTTAAAGTCGCTCAGCGAGCTATGGTACGAGCTATGCTCGGATTTTCTCTGAAGAATAGAATCCGCAATATCTATCCTTCACAGAAATTATCTATCAGTATCCGACTTAGAACTAAAGTTGTCGACATAGCTCATAGAATTAGGAAGCTGACGTTGGCAGTGGGCTGGCCATATCGCCGAAGAACCGATAACCGTTGAGGTAAACAAGTTCTTGAGTGGAGACTGTGGCTCGGTAAACGTAGTGTAGGATGCCCTCCGGCCAGGTGAAATGACCTGCCAAAGGCTGCTGGTAGAAGCTAGATGTGTCGAGGTGAGGACAGGGTGCAAGGGCGGTCATTGAAGGAGGCCCATGTCTAGCTGTTGACTGTTATAGGCTGATGAGGAGGATGATGATAAGCCTCCCTTAAAGCATATCCTGCAAAATCCCATGGAAGGAACAGCTTTTCGTACCGACGCTGCTGCCGGTCATGTAGCCGTCTTGTAGGGTGTGGTTAGCAGGTGCACCACAAGCCGGTTGGCTTGAGTTCCGAAGATGGAGGTTGGAACCCTGAGCCCATAACCGTAAACTTAATCATTTATTGACGTAACCATAGGTACTTAGCAAAGGTCGAGTCATATAATCATCATCATCATCTATAGCAGACATAGGCCTCCCCTAATGAGCGCCATTGCATTTTGACCTGAGCTCGACGCAACCAGCCTCTACCAGCAGCCTTTCGCAAATATCACTCCATCTAGAGCGTCCTACACTACATTTGCCGAGTCACGGTCTCCACTCAAGAACTCGTTTACCCCTACGATTGTCGGTTCTTCGGCAGATATAGCCAGCCCACTGCCACTTCAATCTTATAATAATGTAACTTTAAGGTCAAGGTCAGACTTACAAGCGGTAACATTGGCAATTTTTTTTAAGTAGGTGTTTAGTTATTATATTTTTTAGTGCTCATATTTGGGGCGAGCGACGCGATGCTCGATGGATTTTTTAGTAGTACCTTAGGCTAAGCATCGATATTTACTATTACTATTGTACCTAAGTGTACCAATGAAGAGAAGAAGAACAAGAAAGAGAAATAGAATGAATAAATAGCGCCCTGCACACGTAATGTTCGGACCGCGGGATACAGCACGCGCCATTCCAACCCGAACTCCGAAACGTAGGTACGTGTAGATGCGCGGGGCTGACAGTCCGAACTGGCATGTCGACGCGAAGGTAAATCTCGCGCCATTAGCACGACAATTTGATCCGCAGTCCAAACTGTACAGATCGGACTGCGGCTTGGAACGCAGTCCCGATGCGCGGTCCGATCTTTACGTGTGCAGGGCGCTTATGAAACCTAAATCTGTACTCCACTGGGGTCCAAATAACACCCGATAAAGCGTCGGTCTGCCTACCATTTTGCTATACCCTTAGACAGGGTTCTGCGAGATACCTATAACCCACATGCAATTAAATACCTATAAGCATGAATGAGTTATAACTTACCGAAAACGCCAAATTAACAATAAAAAGCACATATTTCGCTATAAACTCTGCACAACACATTTTGTTAAATTTATATTATACTACTGATATAAAAAAACCACTGCAAAACTGCAAATAAAATAATAAATATTATATTTTTTATATACGACTTCAATGAAATCTTTTTGAAAACTGTGAGTATTGAGTCTATTTTGGAAGGACACCTCGTTGACCAAAATAATCTATCCATATCAGTGTAGCTAGGTTGAGTATTAGATAGCATATCTATTAATATACAAACCGGCTAAGTGTGAGTCATGATATTGTTGCTTTGGTCCTTGGACGGTCAAAAATTACAAGGTGATAATGCTAATGATTTTTCAAAAACGTGTGAATGTTTTTGCAAGTTTTAACCAAAGAGTTTGTATAGAAAGTTTTTTATGTTTCAACTAGTTAGTTCAACTAGCTGTCAATACAGAACTATATTATAACAATAGGCCTATTAGATCACGTGATATTTAATATGTCTTAGTAAGACTGGCTTACATTTAGCGTGGTATCATAATAAGAGTAAGCCACTAAGTCAGTCTGAGGCTTGACTTCGTTGGCTTGACTGAAAGACAGTCGTAAGGTAGCCATAAATGGGCAATATTTTGAGCAATAATTGCTCGGCAATACGAATGGATCAACTGGAGTAATTTGAAGATCATTGCTGTTGCCGTAAATGGCTTCATATTTTGTCACGTCGCAACGACCATATAATTTATCATCATCTATTGCCCATGCATAGAACTAAAGTGGTCGACTCGAGCTATGTCGTAGAAGCTGGTAAAAGCTGGATGCGCCGAGCTCAGGACAGGGCGCAATGGTACGCATTAGAGGAGGCCTTATATATGCTGATGATGATGATTACCCAAGTAAGCGCACCTTTACTATGACGGACTGAATACCACGTGGTCTAGTAAGCCTTTAACTTCCAGCACGTTGTCTGCGGGCTCGGGCATGTCGCGTAGCGTCGTGAAACAGCAGCAGCAGCCTAGAGCACACTTGTGTTTTCAGCAATCAAAGCGTTAACGCGAGCGAAATCGCAAAAGCTAGTAGTACCTACTTTACTTTTTGTTTACCGTTTGGCGAATAAATACGTATAAAAACGTAGCGGAGGATGCCCTCCGGCTAGGTTGAGTGACGATTTGCTGGTAGAAGCTGGATGCGTTGAGCTCAGGACAGGGTACAATGGTGCTCATTACGGTAAGTCTATGTCCAGCAGGACTGCTATAGGCCGATGATGATGATGATTATGAAGCAACAAGTCGAACACTGGACAGCAGGTCGATCATGTCCTGATGATCAGCCTCAAGCGGCGCCCTCTAGGCTACACGCGACATCGACATCTTGGCGGTTAGACGCGACGACAGGCTGCGGCTGAGAATTTTCATATATTTTGTTCAAAGGTCCTCACACTTGGAGCTCAATCGCGGAGTCGCGACGACAAGTTAGGGGAGTCGCGCGCGCTTGCTAGTTGTCGCCGCGTGTAGTCGCGCTGTGAACGCGTACACATGATGACAGTCGCTCGACAGCGCAGCGTCTCTTCTACTATTAATGATCGCTTCATGCACGACATCTGCCGTAATGAACGTCGCCGATGCGACAGCGACAGCTCCGCGTCTTGTCGCAGTGACTAGACGCGGCGATAAGTTTCCCAGTTTGCGATGGCTCTTTATGGGGAAGGTGAAACATTGTAAATTTTTGGGTTGTTCTTGTGTATTACGTTATTGATATCATTATCATCATCATATATTTAAGAGCTTTGCTTTTGTCGTCCACTGATGCAGTTCCTTCCATCTGCCTCTCTCCAAAGCAGTCTCCTTTACTTCCCTATACGACATGACAGCTACTTTCTCTTTAATGTGGCTCATATAATTTATCCTTAGTGTTCCCCTTCCTCTCCTTCCTTCTACTTCTCCCTCTATGATGTTGTATATAAAGTTGTCATGTCGTATAAGGTATCTAAACATCTTTCCTTTTCTGTTTTCTATATATTTTAACATAAGTCTATTATCGGCGTCTCAACTTAAAATTTCTTTGTTAGTTACTTTGTCTACCCAGCTTATTCTGTCATCTTTCCATTCTTCTGCAGCACTACATTTCAAATGCTTCCAAAATCTCTTTGTCTCTCTGAGTCCACGTCTCGTCTCTCAAGCTATGCTTCAAATGTATGTTTTGATATTTTTTTGTACTTTCTTGGAGATTTTGTAAGTGAAAATATGTTTTTTGTTATGAAAGGCCTAATTTGCTATTGCTATTCTGGATTTAATATCTTGTGTACATCTTGAGTCTGTTGTTATGAGGCTTCCTAAGTACTTAAATCTGTCTACTCTATGTTATTGCTACGGAACCCTGTATTCTGGAGTGTGATTTGCAGGTTTCCGTTATTACATGGTGTAGTAAGAATGCTAGATGTGTAGTCCGATTGGTTTTCCCTAAGCTTCATCATCATCAGCGAGCAGGAGTCCAAAATTAATAGATCCATAGGCTCTCGAACTGGGCTCAATAGAATGGGCAAAAAGAATTGGGCTCATAGTGTTATGCTAATCATCCATGTTTTGTACCTAACATTATGACTGCAATAAATAAATGAATATGAATATGAAAACTAGTGATAACTGTATTTCAAGAGCCAGGGGCTTCTCCTATAACATAATTTTAACAAGATTACTTATGCCATATATGACAAACTAAACTTACAAATTAACTATTACTTATATTCATTGCTTATCATTTCAGAGTATAACTGAGTTAGTAAATAAGGCCGTAGAGCGTGTTCAGACGACCCGCAGCGCCCAATTTTATGTCTGCCCCAAAATCAGCGAATGCACCGCGCACGCCTCGCGCACGCCTCGCGCACGCCTCGCAACCGCTTGTACTACTAGTACTAGATTACTTCGTTCATGAGCGCGGAGTTGTGGCATGAGGCGGGTGCGAGTCAGGCGCGAGGCGAGCGCGAGGCGTGTGCGGTTAGACTTTGATAAATGCAATTTGAGATCGAGTTATGTGTCATAAGACTCAAAATATGTGCTGCAGATTTACGCTACAGAAGTACCAGGATAGCATATGTCACAAGGAAATCTTACACATATTGAGTGACCAGTAAAACTAAGAACTGGTTTAATGCCAGATTCAGTTTGGGAAAAAATTTACTAAGGGGTCCGACAACTGGTAGAAGATAAATAGTTGGATAGATAGAAAATTCTTGATTGCAGTAGATAAAATAAGTACACAGGCTTAAATGGTTTTTGGTTTGGTTTAAATATTTGGTAGTGTGGAAATAGATTGGTAGTGTTTACAAATTTGCTATGTGAAATAGTAAAAATATAATAGGTAAGCTAAAATAAATAAGAATAAAAATTATAAATTATAAATTAATAAGTAAACAAGAAATGATGTTCGTATAACATAAACATTAAAATAAACTTACATATTATAATGACTATAAACATATAATATTATTTATTAATAGAATAATCATAAACATGCCTACATAAATTACTTATACCTAGAAGCTCAATTTTTATATTGAATTGTAGACATAAAATGATTATAAAGTTTGAAATTGAAGATTACAGAAGACAGAGCTGCGAATACATGTCATTTGGTCACGTTACGAATTGGTGTAAATTCAAAGCAGAATGCCGTCTGATGTATGGCACTCGGTACCAAGACTAAAGTGAGTGCATCAATAAAATATCCAATAAGTTTTTAGTCGATTCTACTGTCAAAATATTTAAAAATGAGAGTTATTGCCATAGTAACACTTTACGTCAATGTTTATTGCCATAGCACGTATTTATCATTGGTTGTTGTAGTATAATGGCGGCGTGCAACGGAAACCAAATCAACAAAATATTTTTTTACTTGATTATTAATCCCGTCGGTGTGTAAAATGAAAGAAAATGTTAATGTAATTTATAAAATATAATAAATTTTATGGGATACGTTCGGTTTTGACGCAATTGGTACGGGTTCTCGGCATTCTCCTTTAAAAAATTGACGTTTCAAAGTCTACTGTATGTGCTCATTGAATAAACTTATTTTGATTTAGATTTTTGATTTTGAAAATATCCGCTAGAAGAGAATTCCACAGGTAGTATGTACAGTTGGAACAATTAGAAAAAATAAGTAGAGATCTTGTAAATTATACGTAGTTACAAGTATGTATGACTAATGTTTGATGCGTCCGTCGTGTCCGATACATAGATTAACTGGTACCCTAATCTGAATCATGGAAACCGATAGATAGTGGAAGATAAGATACGTATCGGTGTATTCGAAGAATTTGATGGCTTTAGGAAATTTTATTATTGTTAGCCGGTTCCGGCAGAGAATTTAGGCCTCTGACTTCCGTAAATTCACCAGCTCGCAAACCCAGCGTGGGGATTATGGGCAAATTCCCCGTCTTTTTTGGAGTGGCCTATGTCCAGAAGTGGGCCAGTATAGGTGTTACTTCCTAAAAACCTTTGTAATCTTCGTGGTGGTTCTTTATCATTATCTCTCATTATATTTTTTTATCGATAGCGCGCTGGCCCGTAGTATTTGCTTCGTAATTTTCTGCCACTGAATTTGAGAAGGACTTATCTACATAATACATGTTTTTCCATTGACTTACGACCCTAACGGCAAAAAAAGAGTTAATAGGCATCTTCTGGGAAAGCTCGTCCCATCGTCGACCTCATCCTTGCCTACGCAAGACGAGCCGGACAAGAGCTGGCCCATGCTAAATAAAAAAAAACATAAATACGTTGTAAATATTGTACAATATATTGGGTGTAAAGTAGTTTGTGTGAAGTAGTTTGTCGAAAATGAAAGGTCAGCCCCCCCAAAACCCAGCATTATAAAAAAGCTGCTGTCTAAAAATAAAATATAACCGGAGAAAATAATAGCCCCTGCACACATAAAGATCGGACCGCGCATCGGGACTGCGTTCCAAACCGCAGTCCAATCTGTACGGTTTGGACTGCGGATCAAACTGTCGTGCTAATGGCGTGTAAAGATCGGACCGTGCATCTAGTCCCAGATGCGTGCCCCGCGCATCTACACGTACGTTTCGGAGTGCGGGTTGGAATGGCGCGTGCTGTTTCCCGGCGGTCCGAACTTTACGTGTGCAGGGCGCTTTTGTATTAGGATTTCCAACCTGTACGGATGAACTGCTTGCTGCATGCATACGTTGCTGGTTTTTTTTATTTTATTTGCATTTGCGTATTTGAATGACATAGTTTTGATGTTTTGATGTTGTACTATGGATATGTAAATAGAAAAATAATTAAAATGTAGATATGTAAAAAAAAATGCCTTTATGCTAAATATGTTCAGAATTATGGTCTGATAGTTTTCGGTAGTAGTCTTTTACACCCTGTATAAGAAAATTACATTACTGACTGACCCCGAGCCCCCACTCCCACACTTTCACGCTCTTTATCATTGTAAATTTTTATTTATTTGATAAATAAAAAATACGTGTTCAATATTTTTCTTAATCTAACTGACTGAAAAATTCTAATGAATCCGTCATTTAAATTATCAAAAATATTAAACACGTGTTTTTATTTTTGTCAATTATACATCATACGTTCCGCGTGACGTCACGGCTTAGTACACTTTTACATAGCCGTGATGTCACGAACCCACACTCCCGAACTTTGACACTCTATCTCGGTAAATTTTTATTTAATTATATTAAAAATTGACCTATTATTTTTTTTGTCTATCTAACGGACTAATTATTTTTTTTACCCAGCCTTCATCCCTTAGGTATCATCACTATTGTGAAACCCTAGAAACCTAGAAACCTAAAACCTAGAAACTTTATATTTAGAGGGTATGTTCCTTGCCTATAGGGAGGCACTAAAAAAGGAATGCCTAAATTCATCCCCTGAAGTTTTAGGAACCATTAGTAATGCCACAATTTTATTTCTTTATACTTCCTACTTGAAGCCTAGAAACCTAGAAACCTAAAACCTAGAAACTTTATATTTAGAGGGTATTTTCCTTGCATATAGGGAGGCACTAAAAAAGGAATGCCTAAATTCATCCCCTGAAGTTTTATGAACCATAAGTAATGCCACAATTTTTTTCTTTATACTTCCTACTTGAAGCCTAGAAACCTAGAAACCTAAAACCTAGAAACTTTATATTTAGAGGGTATTTTCCTTGCATATAGGGAGGCACTAAAAAAGGAATGCCTAAATTCATCCCCTGAAGTTGTAGGAACCAAAAGTAATGCCACAATTATTTTTTTCTTTATACTACCTACTGGAAGATGAATTATACAAATGATTATTTATAAAAATAAAACACAATTATTAAAATGACACAAATTTTATTAAAAATACACACAAAGATTCTGCGTTCAGGCTTCATACAAGAACAAGTTAGTACAATCAGCTCCACAAACTATTTAAACTATCAAAAAGAGGCGACATCAGAAGTTAATGTTGATTAACCCCTCCGTAAAGCTTTTGAAACGTCTTGCGCCAATCATCTTGAGGTATGTAGGTGATAAACCTCGTCTGTGTGTAATTTCAACGTCACCGAATCGAACTACGCAAGCTGCTTCACGGCAGAAACAGGTATTTAATATACAATACTAATACATAAACTCCATATTTATTTTAGTTGAAAGCTTGAATCCAAAGAAAAATCAGAAAATAACTTCTATGATAAGATTATTTTAAGCAGTTTTTGAAGCTGACTATACATAACGTACATAAGCAAAAATACAAAAACGCTATGTACCTAGATAGTAAATAAAAGCACATTTCATATTACTAGACACATTTACCCCATTACAGCCCATTATACCCCCCCAGACAGTTTCACCCCAAAAATGGGGTAAGTGGAAAATATCAATGATGGTCTAAATTAATACTTAATAAAAAAAAAGAAAATCAAAATCATCAGACTGAGTGTGACAATCATACCTTAAGAAGTTTGCTTTATATATATTTTTGGATGGATACTTTCTGCTAGGGGCGCTTTTATATCCATACAAAAATATCAGGTTCAAAGTCAAATATTAACAGGCAATTGAAATATACCATACGGAGCAGTAATTTTCAACAGTGATGAGGAGTTTTTGCTGCACGATTTGAAAATATTAAAAGCATCTTTTAAGATGTCCCTGATACATTTCAGTCAGTCATGACATCAACACTGAGTACTTTTTTTAGTATGACTGGCGAATGATGCAGTGCGTGCGTAACGAACCGTGCTAGCCCTAAAAGTTATGTCCCGAGTTGCATACATTTTGAATGTATGCAACTCGGGACCGGCCCTCCCGCGTCTCACCCCGCACACCCCACACGGCCCTAGACGCCTTCGTCGAACGACTGTTTCAAAGAACTGTGACTAAAGCATAGACATCTGAAATTCTCCATGCTCTGAACATCAACTCATACGGTTGATCTCTACTTTTTTATGTCCAATACCAATAGCTAGAAAGGGATGCATTAAGGGATCAATTCCAATGCTACTTCAAAAGAGTTATAAAGAAAATCATCGTCGTAAAGTTGCAAGTCCTTCTGTTTTTAATCGGTTATATTTCGGAGAGTGTGCAGCGGAACTGTACAACTTGATTCCACCAGCCTCATTCCACCATCGGACAAGCAGGCGTTCTACACGGCGACATCGCTATATGGTAGACATACCATCTATGTGCACAAAGCGGTTCTCTTCCACCTTTATCATGCGCACCGTCAAGGAGTGGAACGCTCTACCCGAGTATGTGTTCCCCGATAATTATAACATGGGCATCTTCAAGGCACGAGTGAACAGGTTTCTTCTAGGCAAGCGTGCTCCATCGTAGACTGCATCTTTGCTTAACATCAGGCCAGTTGTAGTCAAACGCAAGCCTAACCAATATTTAAAAAAATCGTACCAGGGCGCTCGAATCTAGTGCTATGCAGTTTCATTAAAATACCCTTGTACGAAGTCGCAGCAATTGCATTGAGATAAAATATGGATCCCTTTCTAGCTAATGATAATACGGACATAAGAAAGTAGAGATCAGCCGTATGAGTTGATGTTCAGAGTATGGTGAATATTAAGACTTCATCTATTTCTCGTCTATGATCTAAGGACTGTTAGGATTTATAGGCTGTGATACAACGTTGCCTTATATTAATATGAACTTGGTACTGGCGAAATTGTGGAAAACTATTCCAGAAGCCATTGAATAAAGAAGTAAAGTGAAGTGACTTCAATTTAGTTAGCAGCGTCCGTCGAGCCAGGTCGAACTATTCTTTCGTGAATCAAAAACCCCTCATTACCACTTGAATCATCTATATTAGATGCAAATGCATCAACATACCTACTTCGTCTACATACGTGTTGTCATAGTCATACAAACATTTTTAAATTAACTTATAACATTCATAATGGTCTTAAAAATAGCTACCATTTCAGTTTTTTAATGAACAGCACCTAAAGAGTAGATTAAAAATAAAATATGGACGGAGTAAAAAACCTTAAAATAATGATGTAGAATTAGAAAAATGTGTACAATATAAAGTTGTGGTCATATTATAATTAAGAACTATTTACCGTGTTTAAGATGATGATAAACATGTCGTATGGCGGTACATGTTATCTGTCATCACCACGGACCCCACGCGAGGGACTATTTACAAAAAAATAGGTATTATATATAAATAGTTTAACAGTAATGTGGTTCCCATAGTAGGTACTCTGCTTAGTTTGGAGCTAGACGTTGCTGTGTGATAGTGTACCGTATTATTGGAACGAAGTTCCTTATCGCGCGTTGCGAAAGGCTAGACGGAAAAAATTAAGACTAAAAGTTGTAACGACACTTTGTAATTGTCAAATGGTTGGGCTGATGACGTCATGGTGATGATGACTTGTGCGCTTATTTCAACCCTTTATGCTAAGTGCTCGTTAGCCTCGCCGTATAGGCTTGGGCTGCCGCGGCGCGTCACCCAGTTCAAATCGCTGTGGTGATTAAGTCTTTTTGCATGTTTTTAATTTGAATTTATGTAATATGGTCTGTATTTCAATGAAGCCGTGCGGCGTGCGCGTGTTTCTCTGTCTGTCTATCTCTCTCTCTCTCTCTCATAGAAAGCTACTTCGTTCCATCCGGGTGTCCCTTGACAACTCTCAAGTTTTTTTAATTTATTTTTATGAAAACACAAAAAAGTTTATACATGCGAGTACATCCCTCCTCCTAGCTAGCGGCCAACTCTGAAGCTGGAATTTTTAGGCCCCCCTAAAGAATACATAAATATATTATGACCACAACTGTATATGATCATTACACTTTTACTAAGTACTTAGGTATCTTGATATCTTTTACTCTAACGTAAAAATAGATTTTTGTACCATCATCGGATGAAAATTGGTAATATCTTTAAAATGTTTACAACAAGCCTCCATTAAAACCCTGATTTATATAAATAAAACTAAAATATAAAATAACACTGTACATTCCCAGTAATATATTAATTGTAAATGACAGCGACATATTTATCTAATTCATATTCGTGTATTCAATAGCTAAGCACCCTTAGATACATTTATACTCTAAAAACTTACTTGCATCGAGTTAATAAACTCTAAAGTCACAAACTCTTCTTCTTCTTCTTTCTCTTGGCTTTATCCCATGTTATTTGGGGTCAGCCCTCCTAGTACTTCTCGTAGTAGTTTTTACTCTAGAGTCACAAACGTGAAACAAAAATGCCCGCACCAAAACTCGGTTCTTTTCAAGAGGCCTAACGTCAAAATAAGATTTATTTGCTGTTTATGTCAACGACGCTCGAACGATTTTTGTCAATGTCCACTTGAAGACTATAGAGCTACGAACTCGATGCTTACTTGGTACTTTTTACTTAAACAACGTACGTGTAACTATAATTATATAAAAACGTGTTAATATTCCGGTGCACCATGATAAAATAACAAATGGGGCTCTGGCGGTGGCTGACTGCGGCATAGCGCAGCCTAACACCGGCACAACTGCAACCACCAACCCGCATGCTCAGCGTTTATTTAATGGGGATTTCCCCCTTATTATTAAAGGCCTATGCCTAGCAGCCGACTAATATTAGCTAGAGTTGTTGGTGCCCTGATAAATACCAGTACCGGTGCCATGATAATATAACGCAGTATAACATCAGCAAATATAAAGTTCTACTCTTTTAGAAAGTTATGTTTTTTAAATACGATCTCTTAAGTGAAGAGATACATTAAATTATAAAATAAAGCTGTCTTTGTCATTCAGGTGTCAACAAAAAGAGCTGGTATGAGATTTTAAAGTTATTTTTACTTAAGTTTATATACGATTATGATACAGACGGTAAGTAATAAGCTTAAATATAACCGTGCGTTTATAAGAAGGCGCAATATTTGGCTAATATAAAACACACACATTCTTATAACTACTTATAAATAAATGAGATTATTCAAAACTCCTTTGACTTATTTTGTATTTATGTAACTCAAAATTTTGTCAAGATTTAATTAGATTTTTAAGATATAAATAATGCTAAAAGTAAAAATTATAATTTATGATTATTGATTCCATAATTATTTGTATTTTGATATTGGTCAAAATGTTGAAAGATTGATAAGTAAGCACTTAAAAGTATAAAAAATATTTTTTTAAATATAAATAAACTTAAAGTAATTTTTAAGTATAATTTTCTTACAAATAATCCTACCGGTGGATACCAAATTACAAAAATTTTTAAGTAAATAATCTTTTTGTGATGTGTTAAGATTTTGTAAGCTCTTCCGATATTCTTTCCAACTGTAATTTTTGCAGTATTAATATACTTAAAAAGATTTAACTTGTCTTTTCTATTGATCGTTTTACCCCAAAGATCGCTAAACCCCACAAAAGATGAATGAACCAAAAGTCATCTTTATCCAATCGCTTTTACCCCATAAATGTCTTAACCATCACACATAATACACATCTCTGCACCCGACATAGTGTACACTTCGCTCCGTCCGCCATTTTTTAAGATCTTCGCCCACAGATAGTTTTACCCCAAAGATCGTTGTACCCCTTATGCAGTTTCCTTCACGTCTTTTTGCCCTTGGTCAGTATAGACGATTTCTGCGTACTCCGCGAAGGCTGGTGGAGGCTTGTCAGCGGGTGTCTGCTCGGAGAGGGCCAGGGTAGCATATACTACCTTATCTTCGGAGGGCTGGAAAACGAATAACATTATTTTAATTCATCATCATCATCATCATCATCATCAGTCTATAGCAGTCCACTGCTAGACATAGGCCTCCACTAATGAGCGCCGTTGCACCCTGTCCTGCTCGACGCATCCAGTTTCTACAAGCATTCTATTTTTATTATTTAATCTGTGAATTATTGACGACCGTTAATGTCGGCCTGCGACACAGACGGTTGCGAGTTCGATTCCCGCCTCGGAACAAATGATATTTGTCTCAGGCCGGGGTGTTTTCTACGTGTAAATTATGTATGCATTTACAAAAATGTATCTAGTACCTATATCAGTGATGTGGTTCGCGTTCACTCACCCTGATGAAGACTTTCTTAACGAGTCGAAACGCCGTCAGTGCCTTCACCGACGTAACGGTACGTGAAAATTCTCATTTTTTAATATGAATAAGTAAATGCACGATAGTTTCATGAGTAAAATAATATATATAACTAACTGTAGAGATATTTTCTTTCTCTTTATTACACCGATAACTACGTTTTTGTGCATTATATTTTTAAAAATCACCTACCTTCACGTCGTCTTCTTGCGGTGCAGCCTCAGTGGCTTGAACCTTGTCCTTCCCCCTTGGAAGAGCTGCCCTCACCCTGGCGCCGAGCTGAGCGAGTCGCGACCGCTCCTTACCACCGACGGCACTCTCAGTGTCACTACTGACAATATTAGTACCTATAGCTTCACTTTAGATTAGACTATTAAGCCTATTAATATAGTACCTATAGCATTAGGTCCTTCTTTGCTATACTGATAGCACTATAGTTTAGCGTTGTCTGATTGCCGCTTTAAGCCGGCTGTTGAATATGGGATGTAATGTATATTACATCTTGAGGTATATATTATATATAAGTCTTACCAACTTTGTACCTACCTACTTATTTTGTATGCATTGTGGTTGTGGGCCGAATAAATTGATTTTCTTTCTTTCTTCTTTCTTTCTTCTTATTGTTGGAAGCAAATGGAAGCAAATGGGAAGCAAATCTTGGGTAGCATTTCAACGTTAAATACAACAGGTGACTCATCATCCTGACGGTAACCAAAACCTTGTGTGGTTTCTGTGTTAAGCCGGCTGGACATAATGCCGGCTTTTGAGTATGGGATTTATATTGAGGTATATATTACACGTGATCATTTGACACTTCTACACACGAACGTCACTATTCAAACTCAGGGCGAGGCAGGAGGTGCGTCGTTTAGTTATTATTCTTGACTTTTTTGCATACTGTGTATACGGTGAAGTATGTGAAAGCGCTAATCATAAATATTATTATAAGACCAATATTGTACCATACTTCAGGCAAAATAAATCATTTCATTTCATTTCAATCATTTCATTTAATTTTTTTAAATTTCATTTCGTCGTCTGGGGAGGTGTCTCGTACAAAATGTATGATGAGCGATAAAATATTATATCTCAAGATGTAATATATATCCTTTAGTAAAAATACAGCTTTAAGCTGATTTCTGTTTACTTAAATGACAAAAAAGCTTGAGATGAAACTGTCTCCTACTTCCTCGAAAACAATGTAATAGTTAAGAATAATTGAAATAGAATCATCAAAAATACAAGCCTAGTAGAGTTTCTTGCTAATTATTCTCTGTTGGTAGCGACACGAATTGAAAGTAGGTAAATAAAAAATGACGTGTTTCTTGTGGTTCCAACTAAATAAATTAATTTTGACTTATCAATAACCAATATCATGAATGTGAAAGTTTCTGACAATGGATGGATGGATGTTTGTTGCTATTTGACGCAAAAACTACTAAACGTATTTAGATGAAACTTGGAATATACATTGTTTGGGACCTGGATGAACATATGGGCTACTTTTTATCCACGCGAGCGAAGCTGCAGGCGGAAGCTAGTAATTTATGTATTTCCTAGTGTGTCTAGTACCTATGTGATTAATCACAGCAGTTCAGCAATGCAAAAGACCTTTGTATTTTTTGGATGGATATATGAAATAAAAAAAATAGTTAACTTGTAAATGAGAAGTTACATAGACCAAAAATTACAATTTTAGTGCCCAAAGCCAAAGCAAAATGAGTTTACAAGGAAAACATATAAATTTAATATTTAATCTAGATAATGTAACAAATGGAACGTAGTAAAAATGTGTATAAAGAACATTAGATGGAAAGGAAATATTACAAAAAAATTGCTTAGCAATTAATAAATTATAACTTTTGAAACTATCATGGTTGAGAACATAATTATTAATATCAACGGGATATTTACCATGATTTGTGAGTTCTGTTATTTCCCGATATTTCGACGCAGTTGCATGCGCCACGATCACGGGGGAACTGAAGTCTGTGCGAGTGGGTAGTTACTGGCAGACGAATCGATCTACCCTCTTTCTCAGTCTTTTATTACGAACGACACCCCTACCACTGGTCTCAATATCACTTTTAACACGATCACGGCACACATTCGTTTGCCAGTAACTACCCACTCGCACAGACTTCAGTTCTCCCGTGATCATGGCGCATGCAACTGCGTCGAAATATCGGGAAACAATAGAACTCACAAATCATGGTAAATATCCCGTTGATATTAATGATTAATAAATTGTTAAAATTATGAAAGAAAAATGGGTTTTAAATTGGACCAAAGTAAATTATGCCCCTCGATTAGTGGTTGAAATAAAACATTTTTTTACGACGAGAACCTTCTCCTTTTTGGAATTAAAAATAGGACCAACGTGGAATCACAGGATGGTGAACATTAACAAAAAATATTAGTAAAAATTAAAAACATGCAAGGTGATTAAAAAAATATCGGAACGTACGTTGTAGTAAGCGGGTTCCCCTCTAAAAGCACATCCCCTGCCGGTGTCCTTGACAAAATATACTTTATTTACAAGAGTGAAAGGTTCAAATTACTTATAAGTACACTAACTTTATACAATTTTAATTTATATAACAATATAAATAAAAGATCTTTTCTAACTTAATTTTATCTACAAGAAATTTGTTATGTGTTACTATTTAATTCGCTTTTTACTAAATAATTTTGCATAAAAAATTAGTGTTTAAAGTTTGCACTTAAATATTTTTATATTATGAGTTTTCGTTAAGTACTCATATTCGTACACAGTGGTAGTGAGAGACAAGGCTAAACATATAAATACCACATATTAATAACAAACACAAAATACAAATAATAAATAATAATAAAAGTCTACTTACGATTCTCCTGAGCTCTTTGTGTTGTCACGTCTTCTTCCTGAAAATCGTTTTCAAGATTCGTGTTATTTTATTTATTTGCATACTTAAAATGAATCCAAAAATTATGTATTTTTTAATTAGTTTCATATTATGCTACTAAATTAATGGAACGATTATTTACTCTGAAGACATCGGAAAAATAAATCTTAAGAGTTTTTTTCGTATAAAATAAAAACGGTTATACTTTATCGATTTTTTAAATATTATAATATATTTCTGATAATCACTTTTATTTTAATGTAAATACATTAATTGTTTTAATGAGTTTATTTTTAAAAATTGATTATTCTGAAATTAAATAAAACTACGAATATTCTTATGTAATAAATATCATTTATTTCAAAATTGTATCATTTTTATATTTTAATATAGTGGTATAAACATCGATCAAACCCGAACAGATATCTACGCATTCATACAATGGCAAATTGGAAACATTTTTTATTTATATTTATTATAGTTACCTTTAGAAGCTTATTTTTATTCATTTTTTTTTAAACTGTATGAAAAGTGTAAATTAATAAATTGGGTAATATATAAAACTGTAAGCTTTTCCAAAATCATTTTTATAAAAGCAGTTTCTTGGCAGTATTCTTTTTATTTTTTTATAAAAAAAAACGTGCAAAACTTCAAACTAAGTTAGTACAAAAATAAAATCTTACAAAATATATTTTTTTAAAATACTAAAAATCACAACGGTGACTTATATTGCTAAACTTAAAATACAGGATTTTTACAAAACTTTTCGAGAATAGTTTTAGTATTTTTTTTTTACAAAAAATGATTTCTGATTGATGACAAAAACATGTTTAAATTCCAAATGTTTATGTATAACGGATAATTTAATAAATTAAAGGCTATACAAATAGATTTGGAAGTAATTAAGCATAAGTACCTAATTCTAAAATAAATTCTAAAGTATATGTACAAGACAAAGGTGGTACGAACACATACAAATCGTTAAAATATTTGAAATTAATCATAAAAAACTAGGTTTATTATTGACAGCAACTTAACATTAAGTAAATTATTAATTGTAATTTTTGACGATAAACCGTGTGTATGTGATGTATTTTTTTTTAGAACTATAAGATATTAGAGTAGTTTAAACAAAAGTTTGAACCTTTTGTAACTAATATAAAAAAAATATTACAAATGCTTTTTTATTTAACTTTATATAATGCAAGATAAAAATAAAACATTTTTCTACCAGTTAAAACTAAATTTCAGATTTTAAATCAAAATTTAAAAACCTAAAAAAACTTACAACTATATTGTGCCAAGACTATAATAATTCTAATGAATGAAACTTATTATAAATTAGCGTTGGGATTCGTTGATATTTTAGAAGATTCGAAAGATGATGAGATTCACTCAACCACTATACATCTTAAAATTACTATTAGAGATTAACAATTGAGATTTTATTTTACATTTCAGGCTCGATTTGCATGCAAGTCGAGTCGCTCGTAGCCAATCAGGCTTGCAAAATGTCACGTGGTATGTGACGTGCGTACAAATGATTGGCTATAGACGATTCGACGCGCGCGTAGCCTTGACAGGCTGGTAGGTGTAATTGGGAGTTGAAATGTCAAATCTACAAAGCTTTTGTGTTCCGAAAGAGAGATTTAGAAAAAGATTTAGTTACTTTTAAAAATAATTATTTACTTTTGTACACAATCATTATTTTTTGTGTATTATGTACTTTTTAAATCATTGTTTACAGCAGTAATAATTATTAACAAAAGTACCTAAATCATTTTCAACAAATAATCTCTACAGTTGCTTAGGGCATGCATCAGAGGGAGACGCAAGATGAACATGAAAGCGCACTGGTGTTATTTTGTTTTGTAAATACTTATTACTGCAACTCACTTCCAATTCTGTCTTAGAATACGGAAAAATGAACATAAACCTTTATAATAAGTAGTCTCGATAAAAAAATTATGAAGCATTTTCAAAAACACGTTTTTCAAGAGCGCGATTAATGGCGCAGAATAGTTTAACTTAAATTGACAAAATAATTTACTGTCATTTTATAAAATTGCAGAGATCAATTATTATTTGACATTAGTAATTTTAGTTTAAATATTTTGCGTCATTATTTGCCACTTTAAATCAGTCGTGGAAATAAATTTAAAAATGCCTCATCGTTTTATAATGTTTCATAATTTTCTCTCAATTGTTTTAAAGATACAAAGTTGGACAATAATAGAAAGAGACAGATATATACTTATCTAAACCTCACTAAATGCTTAATCAAACTTTATTCAAGAGATTAGAGTGCGTAATCAAAGTTATTTTACTATGTACTCACTGGCGTTGTCAAAAACCCACGGTCTGAAACTGTCAAACTAAGTAGGTATTTTAGATAAATTATGAAAATGCTTATTTACATAGAATTTTTGTGATAATTTCTTGTTATAACAAATGTCTCCAAAATTGTGTGAATGGTAAAATATTAGTCGACTGTGGTACTTTTACGAGTAGGTAATACAAGTACTGTACTGAGGTACTGTACTAGAAGGTACTGTAGAAGCCATCTTGACTTAGGTAAAAAAAACTCTGATTTTTGCACTTAGAAGTATTTTTGATAAATGTATGTATAAAAATGTCAGACTAAGCATTTAGAGGTATTATATTGAATATTTACTATCAAAGTATTATTATTTTACTATTAAAATTAATAGTGCGTCAACTTCAATAATTTCTTAACAAAATTCGAAATTTCTGAATAAGTGTTACATTTAAATACATTTTTTATTTTTAATATTAATAAGTAACAATAGATTTTAAATACATCTGGCACTATGAAACTAAATACGTCAGATGAGATTTCGGAAAGTCGCTCGGCCATCTTTAAATTTTTGTAACAAAATTGAATCATAAAATGCACTAGTTAATAACAAAGTCATTGTATTAAAACTGTTTTTTTTTTTACTTTTACTATTTTAGAAATTTTTAACTCTGACAAGTCAATTTAAAAAAAAAAATTGCTTTAACTGAAACAATTCAGTTGATATAAAAATGCTGACTAACTCAGTTTTTTTGTTACAAAGGCCATGTGCATCGACATGAAATCGGATGATTAAATATTATACCCATCGTTTAAGATATTACTTACATAAATATCTTGTGTCAAAAAGAACTGAGGCTAACTAAAAAAGCACTTCCTAGCAGTCTGTGCACATGGACCTAACATCGTGTTCACAACACAATGAAAACTCACAAGGAAGCAAAAGTATGACAAACACTCTCCGTTCACACTACCAACCATCTATCGACATGTGAAACACGACAGCATTTCCATACATTTTGCTCCCGTAGCTGTCGTTAGTCTGACAGCAATAGTGTCATGAAAGTGAAATTGTGAACACGATAAATCTGAGTAAGAAAACTTTAAACCGCGACCGAGCGACGAACTTACAAAATTTACACAGCTGTATCAGGCTTTTTCTCCGGATGCTTGGTGTCACCATTGCTGATGTAATCTCCGTGGTCGTGCGAGGGGTTCTCTGATCCCTTGACGTCATCGTGTGAGGGTAGAGGAGCCTCGGAGTCCAAGCCGTCCGGAATGTCGGTTCGGTGAGACCTCCCTGGCACAACAGTTTAGCGATCAAGAACCTTTATTTACTTTATGGCTATAGGAAGTGATACTTAAGTGTGTTATTAAAATTTATAAGATGTGTTATTAATCTGGGAACTTGTTATTTTGTTGTAAGTTAATATGCGGTGTCTAGGAAGTAGGAGTTAAGAAATGGGTAGTAAATTGTTAATAGAACAATAGTTTAAGGATGTGACACGGGTTTGCTACTGAGATTTAAGTTTGGTAATTTAGAATATGATTTTTCTAGTGTTTTGTAAAATCTACTATTAAAATCTGATGTTTTTACGAAGATTTTATAATCCATAGATCTGAAATCTGCTAAAAATACTGAGTGTATGGTTCACTTCTTTTAGCATCTTGTTATCTATATTCTAAAACAAGCTTATCGATCAATATCAGAAAACAGATAGTTTCTTAGATCTGCTAACAAACTGTGACGTGTTTGTTCAAAAATGTATCTAATAGTTTTTCTTATTTTACTGAGAATATAAAAATGGTTTCAAAATAAGATGTTACTGTTAAAACGACTTGTTTGCAGGCTAATGTTTCTAGCATAGTGTATGGCCCTGAAGGGGTGCTGTGGGCAACTTCTACGCGAATGCCCTCAACGTCATTACTAGTCTTACTGTAAGGTCTAAATCTGTTACTAACATTAATATAAATGTATATTGTTACTCAGATCTGAGATTTACTAAACTGTAAAAAGCAATTTAGGCACAAACATCATGATGATTTTATTATTATCTTTTCTATGATGGGAATTTGTTGTATAAGATAACATTAATCTAGCTGAATACTGTTTAGATTTACTAAAATCTTAGTTATATAAACTTGTAAACTGATAGAAGCTGTGTAGGCACAAGCTGTGCTGGTGTCGTTTTGTAATGTTTTTCAAGCTCTCTTTAAAAATCATTATACTAATTTAAAATAGACGACAAAAACACAATATGAAAATCTGGTCTGGGGGAACCTAAGTTAGTTAGGTATTTGTTTTTGATAGCATCAGTTGCAACTAAATTCTAGTTGTAACAAAACTTCTAAATAGTAAAAAGAAAAAAAAATGTAATACAGTTAATTTTACATCATTTCTTTTAAATTAAGTTTAGTTAGTTATAGTAAAATTAAAAATCAACAAGTTCTATACTCAGTGCAAGTAGGATCTGTTTATATTAGTAACAAACCCCGCTAAATGCCCTAGGAAAGATACCAAACCAGAGGCCCCATGTAAGTCAGTTGCACACTGAAATTATAAGCACCGGTCCTTTTTTAACAAACAGTGACAGCTTCTCACTTCACTTCACTTCTTTATTAAGGCGACGATACATGTCAAACCTCCCTCTCGCTCGCACTATTCAACATTTTTGAAGATATAAAATCACTGGCTATAGTTATGCAAAATAGTAAACCTCCATATTCTAGAAAATAACAATTGAAAGGTTCAGCAATAATATCATTTTGATTCTATCACGTCAATGTGATCAATTTTAGTACATTTTTTGGTAGGAAAACGTGTTGGGTTCAATATGATATTCTTGCTGAACCTTTGTATTGTTATTTTCTAGGCCGTGAAGGTTTGCTATTTTAAACTACATTCACCGATTTTATATCTTCAAAAATGTTGAATAGTGCGAGCGAGAGGGAGGTTTGACATGTATAGTCTATAGACTTAAATGGCTTCTGGGATAGTTCGTCACAATTTCGCCAGTATCAAGTCGCAATTGACGTTGTTTGAAATATGACAGATGAAATGTCAAAATTTGCAAATAGGTCCGCTGCCGACCATTTGGGTGTGCAACTGAGTTAGTAAATAAGGCCTCAGGCCCTCCATTCGCTAATTTAGTTGCCAACTCAAATAATACCGCAGCGGACCTGAATTTGCAATCTTTGACATTTCATCCGTCAAAATTCAAACGTCAGTTGACAAGTTGTCAAAATTGGTAAATATAGAACCGGTGCTAAAAATTACTGTGAGCAATAGGGATACTGAATAGACAAAACAGTAAAATATTTGAATATTTTCAAGCTGAACGCATTTATTTTTTAAGTGAACTAAATAAATATGTATGTTTTTAATACCTCGTATATCTATAGTTATACTTTTTACATAACATACAAAAAAAAATTAATAAGAACTGCTTGAAAATATTCAAAATGTGCATATGATACCATCATTTGAATAAAACCAACCACCCATAAAATAAAAACCTATTAAGTTATTGAAGAAAAACAATTTAATTTGGACCATTGTAAAATCAATTGAAGTTTAAAGACTGATTGACTGACTTACTGACTGATTGACTGACTTACTGACTGATTGACTGACTTACCGACTGATTGACTGACAATCAACGCATAGTCTTAGCAGATCCTTTTTGTTAAGCAATACTCCGCTCGGTCACACTGGGATGGGTGACCGTTTAGTGGCATTTAGATCTGAGCTCTTTAGTGCTTCGTAAGGTACGTTAAGATGTTGGTTTCGGCTTTTCAGTCGTTAAGCCATGTCGGAGGCCTTCGGGCGGCCTAAAAACTCACTAGCTGGTCACTAGCGAATCATATTCACTCTGGATTTGAAGACTCCAAGATTGTACTGGTCCGGTGAAACTGACGATATCGATATTGATCAAATATTGGTCAGTACGCAAATATATATATATAATAATTATAAAGGATAGTCAGAGCCAAGTCGACCGCATTCAGAACATGACCAGATAGAAAGAAGTAATAAAATGTATTTGTAATGAAGAATATTAGAAAAAACATGCAAAAGTTATATTATATAGTTTGATTTTGACAAGATGCAGACATGCCCAGATTACAATTAAAAACAATGACATGCTTAAATTTTCAGAAAGGTAACATGCATCATAATGTTTTAAAGTTCTTGATCGCTTTTTGCTGTGGCACAAATAATTCTAAATCTTATAACTTAATTTTAAATCTAAATATAAACTAAATACGTAAGCATACAAACACTGCTGTTTTGCACATTTTTTTTATATAAAAAAGCCAAACATTCTAGAAATAACCTATTGCATTTTTATTTTTTTTATTATGGCGGGTGAAAAGCTTCACAAAATCGTGATTTTTTTAATAATCAATTCACCACATTACCTATCGTCGACCTCGACATCCTGGCAAAAAGTATTTACTCAGTTAATATTTTCAAAAATGACTAATAATTTACTTGCATGCCTAATTAGGTATTTGAATGAGGACAAAGCGGTTCAAAAAGCATGGTCAATATATTTAAAAAAATAAAATAAATAGTAAAAAAAAATATTGTTCGTATTTTTTAACTACATGCATGTTAAATTTTCAGTTTAAAAATGATTAAATGTTAAATTTATTATTAAAAAATAAAATGTTGAATCAGTTAAATAAAATAAATGCAGTTTTTAACAAAAAAACTACATGCACGTTCAGTTTTAAATGAAAAATTGGTTTATGAAAAAATAATTCAAAATACACCAAATATTATAAAAAACTTACCGGCAAAGCACCATCTATCGGTGGCAAACGCGAACACTATGAGCGAGATGGCAATCAGCAAGACAAGGACGGCGATAACGATGCCCACAATAGCCCCCGTCTCTAGTTCCACACCTGGAGAAAAAAAAAACATTAAACTAAAATAATCATAATTTAAACTAACCTAACAAAATTAAAATAACAATTACCATTAAATAGACGGAAGTTTCTATTTTAAATAAAAGCAAATAAGAAACGATGAAACGAGAAGACTTGAAAAAGACGTGCAAAATTACATTTACAATAAATAAATATCTGATAGATATACTTATATCAGAAAATTAAGAAAAATTCTAGAATCAGAAAGTTTCGAAACATTTAAAATTGTAATACATGTTTTATAGGAAACAAAATTTGAGTTTTTTCTACATGCAGATAAAATAGTAAAAGCTTTTTACAAGAAACAGCTTTATAAAAAAAAAACATTGAATAAACTAATGAAAAAACCAAACATGCCGATAGAAAATGCTAGTCACATTGCAAAAAACACTTCAAGTCCGGTACCTACTTTAGTAAAATTACTATTGTACTAGTCGCCATACTATTTGTTACAAATATCTACTTTAATTAAGCATTTAACTACTTGTAACTTTTGTTTATTTATTTAAACTGCCTCTCATAAGGTTAAATGAATGAATCGAAATAAGTAGGTCTTGGCAGAACAGCACTGACCCGTCTTTGGATAACAAAACATAATGCTCAGTCGGACCTTTTTACTGATGTAGCACACAGAACAACACTACTATAGATTTTTGTACTAAGGGGGCGTTCAATGATTACGTGAGGCATTTAGGGGTGTGGGAGGGGTGTTGTCGAATCAAATTTCACTCAATAGGGAGATGGGGGGGGTCAAATATCACGTAATTTTTTTCCGTAAGAAACATAGTAAAATTACGAGAAAACTAGGTTGTAAAAAAATGGCTGAAACATAATAAATATTTGCAAATTGTCTTTTCAAAATTTAAAATTTATTTTATTCAAATCAAGCGCAAATTAACAAATTTACATACAAAATACACATTTTGAAAATTCTCACGTGAGAAAGAGGCAAAATCTCACGACTTTTCACCAAAGGGGCACATTTTGAAAATTCTCACGTGAGAAAGAGGCTAAATCTCACGGCATTTCACCACAGGGGAAGGGGGGCCGAAATAAAAAATCGCGTCCCTTAGTTATTGGATTCCTCCTAAAATCATTTACTGTTAATTTTTCGTATCTAATAGTAATTATGTACTTAGGTGTATACTCTTAAAAATGCTGTATATGTATGCTTACGTTGTAAATAAACGTTTGTCTATGTATATTATATATGTCTACCATACATACAATTTCATTACTACGGCAGGCAGTTTTTCACTAAACAGGCAATTTTTTATAATTCATAGGCATAATTTTCCTTTCCAGGCACTTATTTTAAATTGACAGGCACTTTTTACCTTATTATAGACATCAATTATCATAACCGAGACGTAAATAAATTTGTGTCTGTCTTTATCTATATCTACCACAATGTCATTACTACGGCAGGCAGTTTTTTACTAAGCATTATTTTCCTTTTTCAGGCATTTTTTATAAACTGACAGGCATTTTTTAACCTTACCATAGACATCAATTATCAAAAACGACGTTGCCTTCCGAGCTGTAGGACATAACATTTAATTTTATTTTTTGTAAATTTATTTACCAAAAAAATATTATCAAATAAAATACATTTTAATTGGATTAATTTTATCCTTCACGTGCTTAACTGAGATTACTTTAACATGTCAATATTTATTACTATTTGTGACATGTCAATATTTATTGACATTTGTGACATGTCAATATTTATTGGCATTTGTCATAGTGCTCGTGGCGTGGCAAACTTTGGTGTACTTCATCATCTGAGTTATGCAATACTCCGCCTGTTCCCTACTTGGCTGGGTGACCGTTTAGTGGCATCTGAGCACTTCCGTGCATCAGAAGACACGTTAAGAGTTTGCTCCTGGTTTTTTCAGTCGATAAGCCATGTAGAAGGCCTTCAAGCGGCTTTTAAACTAATGATGAGAAATCCAATTCGGTTTGTCAAAACCAATAAAAAGCCGTTTTCGTGTTCGTTCATCATTGGTCGTCGTCGTCACTACGTATATTTTACAAACTGTAACTCTTCTCCATTGTCAAAATAGGAATTATCCCTGGGTTAAAAAAATATTCTAATTAGTCCACCAGTTATATTAACAAAAAATATTAGACACGTATTTTTTGATTTATCAAATTAATATAAATTGATGGAGATAAAGAGCGTTAAAGTCCAGGAGTGGGGGCTCGTGAAGTCACGGCTATGTAATGAGTGTACTAATCCGTGACGTCACGCGGAACTTCAACGCACTATATCTTTGTAATTTTTTGTTTAATTGTCAAAAGAAAAATTACTTGTCAAATAGTTTTTGATAATGTAACTGACGGACTAATTAGAATTTTTACTAATAAAAGTTTATGGTAAGTGTTATTTACGTTCTCAGAAACTAGTTTTAAAATTAACTTAACCCCTTACCTGCGGGTTCTTCCATGGTGCTGATCCTCACAGCTAGGTCCTGATGGCCGAGGTCATTGAACACCCGAAGGTAGTATGTCCTCTCAACATCCTCTTTCCTAATCTGATCAATGATCAGGGTGATGTTGTAGTAACCACCGCCCTGGAAAAGTTTGAGTTAATGAGTCATCTAATGGTTCTGTGAGTCAGTGAGTCGATGATTTTGTGATTCAGTGAACCACTAAATAATACTGGACACTATCGTTCACGAACACGACAGATTCATGATGCTGTCATCATGTTGCCCTAAACTAAGAAGAGCTTGTGTTATAGGAACCACATGAATGAATACATATAAAAATACACCCAGACCCGAGACAAATATCAGCAAATAAAGCAAACATTTGTGCCGCTTCTGCGTCTCAGGCGGACTACTGCGCCACAAAGGCTGTCAAAATAATTATGTTAGTCAATGAATTGGAGAGTCAATGAATCAATGATAATTACTTCTGTAGCGCAGTATATACCTATATATGTAGTATTTACAGTCATGTACTTCCATTAAGGCGACGATACATGTCAAACCTCCCTCTCGCTCGCACTATTCAACATTTTTGAAGATATAAAATCACTGAATGTAGTTATGCAAAATGGCAAACCTTCACGGTCTCGGAAATAACAATACAAAGGTTCAGCAAGAATATCATGTTGAACCCAGAACATTTTCCTACCAAAAAATTGGTGCAAGTTTCTTGGTAAGAAAACGTGATAGAATCAAAATGATATTATTGCTGAACCTTTGTATTGCTATTTTCTAGGCCGTGAAGGTTTGCTATTTTGCATAACTACATTCAGTGATTTTATATCTTCAAAAATGTTGAATAGTGTGAGCGAGAGGGAAGTTTGACCTGTACCGTCGCCTTATTACAAGCTCTTGGGTGCTGATTGGGGTGTAAGGAGTACTATTTCCATCTTCGAAACCCAAGCCAACCTCACCTGCCCGTGGTGCACCCTGATAACTGATTAAGGCATAGCGCAGCCTAACACCAGCACAGCTTAGCTACATCTTCTGGTCGCCGACGGGTAGGGTCGCCGGTAGTACGAAAAGATATACCCTGGGATCACCAACCCGCATGCCCATAGGCCTATACAGGCTACATAAATTTTATCGTTTGAGGACCAGTAATAACAATAATAAAAAAAGGCAGAGGCTTGGGACGAGTGGGGCCTGATAGGATCCGGTTTTTTTAAATACTATTTGAAGATGGAACAAGCACATGGCCCACCTGATGTTAAGTGGTAACCATTACCTATCACAAAGCATTGCATCGTAGATCAATTTTTTCCGGAACGTGCTGTACGATGCAACGCCCTACGTCAACTTGAGGCATGAAGATGATAAGCCTCTTGTGCCTGTAATTTCAATTTCCCTTCAAACCGAAACACAGCTCAGCTGCTTCACAGTACAAATACGCATGGTGGCAGTACTTCCCCGGACGAGCCCTCCACAAAGAACTCTACTACCTCCAAAAAGGTTGTTGTCCCCTTTGTATGTATTATTATAATTCATGACATTATTACAATTCTTCTTTTTATGTTCTATTCCTTCTTTCTTTCTTTCCTATTATGTTGTTTTGTGTTAGTTTTGTATGTAAATTTTAGAATTATAATAATGGCTTATGGTTAGTATACTAATTTATTGTTAGATTTAGGTTTAGTTTTGAATGATAAGTTTTGTGTTTCCTTATTTCCTCACTAGATTTAAATGATATTGTATTATTTGTCAACAGTGAAGTATTATCATAATAAAAAAAACTCCGCATGCCCAGCGTGGGGATTATGGGCATATCCCCCTCCTTGTAAGGGAGGCCTATGAATAGGATGGTGTGGTGTGGATTATTTATGTCAGTGAGTCCATAATGCAGTTAATCAATAATTTTTGTGTATCAATGAGTCCACTGACACACTAGTCAACGTTTCAATTGGATCAATGAGTCATTTTGTTCAGGAACGTAGGAAATCCAGGATATTATGTATTTATATCGTATATTTAAAAATTACAAACGTTTTCAGTTTTTGTTCTATATTGATGACTCATCGCGTCTGTCAAAAGTGACAGCTGATTGATTGCACTAGATACTGTCGAAATTGTGGAAAACTATCCCAGAAGCCATTGTATAAAGAAGTGAAGTGATGGTAGTTGTCGTACTAGACACAGAGATGGCGTTGTCTCAAACTAAACAAGTCAGCTAACTGAATATTCCCTCTACCCTGAACCCATCCTAATTATCGATGCCTAAAAAGGTACACTGTACTAATAACTAGTCTTAAGACATAATGTTACCTACACTTATTTATGCTAATAAATATCTTGTATCTTGTATTCTTACCAGATGCAGCGGTTCCAGCGCGGAGACCAGTCCATCATCACTTCTTCCAGGCGCTCGTAGCTTCTGAGTTGCCAGCGTCCATTCTGCAGCTGGAGGTGGGTTAGACCTCACTGTCACGTTGAGACGTCCTTCAGCGTTCAGCTGGAGACCGAATATGGTGATTGCTGTGGAGTCTACCTTGGGAGGGTCTGGAAAAGAAGAAAATCAGTCGATAAAATATTTTGATTGTTGACGGCCTATTTCACCATCTTCAAGTAACGTCAAGGCGGCTCTTATCTTAATTTAACGTCACTTGAGGATGGTAAAAGAGGCCCTTATAGTCGTAGTTTAGAGCACCAAGGGATTGCTACACTTTTAGTACACCTTTAGTACACTTTTGGTACACCTTTGGTATACCTTTAGTACACTGGGTACACCATTAGTACACTTTTAAAACACTTTAATATATGTTTAGTACACTTTTGGTACACCGTTAGTATACATTTGGTACACTTTAATATATTTTTAGTAAACTTTTGGTACACCGTTAGTACACATTTGGTACACCTTTAATATACTTTTGATACACCTTTGGTACACCTTCAGTATAATAATTTAGATAGTAACTCACAGTGCACAGCCAGCTGTCGCTTGGCATATCCCGGTTGCGGTAAAGCCTCGTGCTCCGCGCGGCAGGCGAGGGTTCTGCCTTCATCATCTGCCCCCAGCTGTCGGCTGATGTTCTGGCTTATGGTTTGAAGGTCGCTGCCCGGTTCCGAGGTAACTACTGGCTGGTGGACTCCATCTAGAAGCTCTTCCTCGTCTGAAAGAATTAAATTTTGATGAGAAATTGACTTCGACTGGTCTCATGGCTCAGTTGGTACTTTTGGTTGTAACTCTGCCTTCTGAGCTGCAGGTCTCGGGTTCGATTTCCGTTTCATAGAAATTATACCGAAATCTTATTTTTAATTTTCGTGAAATCTTACGATTTGATTTGGTACAAGTGTTCTTGAGACTGACTTATTTTTTTGACATATAAAATTTTCTAGGCGGACTGTACAGTTGTTCAAATTTCCAAAAATGCTATTGTTTTTTTCTTATTCAAAATAAACCAATAGTTTCCTCAGAACTAAACATTCTAACTACAATAGAAACTGTAGCAGCCCGTAAAATTTTGCCACGCCAAAAATGATTTTGGTTTTATTCATTTGGTTCCCATAATACTCTATTCCATAAAGCTTTGTTTTGGGGCTCGAATGTATGTGGAAATGTACACTTCCCCACTCATTTATTTATTACTTACCCGACTGCTGGTAGAAGCTGGATGCGTCGAGCTCAGGACAGGGCGCAATGGCGCTCATTAGGGGAGGCCTATGTCCAGCAGTGGACTGCTATAGGCTGATGATGATGACTTACCCAACATCCAAGATATCTTAGCAGCTGGCCTTCCATCAGCCACCACGCACTGTGCTTTAAAGACATCCCCCTCTTTGAAGGTCGGCTGCGGGGGGGAGATCAGCTGGGGGTTTAGGGGAGGCTCTGTGAATGGAAAAGAAATATGTCTTAATAATGACTGCCTTTGTGGCGCAGTGGGCGAAGGTCCGCCTGAGACGCAGAAGGTTGCGGGTTCGATTCCCGCTGCGGGACAAATGTTTGCATGTTCTGTAGATATTTGTCTCGGGTCTGGGTGTTTCTACGTATTATATGTATGTATTTAGAAAAAAAATTCTGTAGTATATCAATCATGTGGTTCCCATTATACAAGCTCAGCTTAGTTTGGGGCTACATGATGCTGTGTGATAGTCCAGCGTTATTTATTATTTATTTATTTATTGCGTGAAACATACTAGGCGACCAATTAGTGCAGTTTCTTAGTTTTGTTTTATTTAATACCATAAACTTGACAACCTTAAGCAAACCAATTGCTCCATGATAAAAGGAGAATGCCGAAAACCCGTACCAATTGCGTCAAAACCAAACGTATCCCATAAAAAATATTTTATTTTATAAATGACTTTAACATTTTCTTTAGTTTTATACGCCGACGGGATTAATAATCAAGTAAAAAAATATTTTGTTGATTTGGTTTCCGCCGCACGCTGCCATTAGGCTGCAACAACCAATGATAATTATATACGTTACTATGGCAACAAACATTGATGTAAAGTGTTACTATGGCAATTACCCTCATTTTTTAATATTTTGACAGTAAAATCGACTAAAAACTTATTGGAATTTTTTTTGGCGCACTCATTTTAGTCTTGGTACCGAGCGCCATACATCAGACGGCATTCTCCTTTGCTACACGTCCGGCGTTGGCTTAATACGGCACTGAAGTGTCCGAGTGAATGAGTAGTAAGTGAGTGAATGAGTATTTAGTGAGTGAGTGACTGAATGAGTAGAGTGAGTGAAAGAGTAGTACGTGAATGAGTGAGTAAGAGAATGAGTGAGAGAATGTGTGAGTGTATGAATGAATGTGTGTGAGTAAGAGAATAACGGAATGAATGTATGGCTAAGTGAATGAATGACTACTCACTTGCAACCATGAGTCTCATGACGCCCGTGATCTCGATGGCGCCGTTGGGTGGCGGCAGAACGCAGGATATGTTGCCGTTCCACGCTTCTTGAATGTTTCGGATCTTCGCACCGCACTCTCCACTCTAGAAAATACGAGTAAAATTAGCTGTAATTATTATCATCATTATTAGCTTTTAAAAACCAGCTGGGCATAAGCCTCCTCCCTCAAATTTTATTGGAGTGACAGAGACGGTAATAACAGTTCATTGTATGAAATTATTTCTGCTCTACGACTGGACTTTAGAATTCACGAAGAAAGAAGGACAGTTTTCAATAAAATCTCAACTGACTAGTTACTTATAGACTTTAACTTTGTCAAAGTATATTTAGTAAGTAGTTTGACTTAGCTTTAATTATTGGACTGGACTTCTCTGATGAAAAAAATTGTTCGATGATCGATACTTCGTCGGCATTGCTACAGGACCTGACTGAAGACTGAACTACTAGACTTATACACCGTACTACGATGCCGCATATTACGTTAAATTGTCCAAATTGTGGAAATTATAATATCTTCAATACTAAGAGACAATGGTCCCTGATCATGGTTCATGAAGAGGTTCAACGAGAGACACTCACCTGCAACCCTTGTCCGAAGTAGATGACATCTCCATCTCTGTTCTCCGGGATCAGTCTATACGGAGTGCTGCCCACAGTCATCCTGAAATAAGTGAAAAGCTTCCATTATTGATCGAGCGAGCGAAGCGAACAAAGATCTTTAGGGCAATTTGTATGTTTGTTTTGTATGTTTAGGCTGTAAGGGGTTCTAACTTTTAACTTTGGAATACAAGCCAACATCACCAGCCTCTGGTATATAACGCTATTCTCAACCCGCATGCCTACCGTGGGATTATAGGGGCTATGCTTTTGTCCAGCAGTGAATTGTTAAGTATTGGCTAATGTTGTTTTGTGGCCATTGAGTACTCAAACTTTATCTTTTTCAGCTCCTAGGCCTAAGCTTGGGGATAGCGATCCTGGTAGCGATCAAAGACCTGAGCCAGATCCTGTTGATCAACATCATTCCAATCAGCATGATAGTTTTGGGAGTCATCATATTCTCGCATGTTTTGGAGCCATCAGGGATTCGCAGTATATTCTGGTGTCTGTAAGTACTAGCTATAGTTATGGTATCCTTGGGGTCTTCTAAGGGTAAAGTGTTCCAACATACATCTTTGGAACCCAAACCAACATCACCTGCCCGTGATGCACCATGCTAAATAACAAACAGGGCTCTGGCGGTGGTTGATTGCGGCATAGCGCAGCTTAACACCATCCATATCCACATTCACATCAGCCTATATCAGTCCACTGCTGGACATAGGCCTCCCCTAATAAAGGGGGATATACCCATAATCCCCACGCTGGGCATGCGGGTTGGGGATCGCAGGGCACAGCTTCTCACACCACCAACGCTCCTGCCCGTCAGTGGCCAGGGCATTTAGCTGTGCCGATCTAGGCTGTGCTATGCCGCAATCAGCTGGCCGCCAGAGCCCCGTTCGTTGTTTAGCAGGGTGCACCACGTGCAGGTGGGGTTGGCTTGGGTTCCGAAGATAGGGGTTGGAACCCCTTACACCCCCTACCCCACTGTAGCTTAACACCAACCTATCGAAATCCCCTGGCCGCCGACGTGCAGCAATGTCGGTGCGAGAAGCATATGTCCTCTGATCTCCAACCCCAGCGTGAAGATTACAGGTATACCCCCCTTTTTATATTACGATATATTCCGGAGGCCTATGGCCAGCAGTGGACAGTTTAGGCTGGTCTTGTGGTATGTGTGGTATATGTTTATCCGAGCATGATAAAGCCTGGCCTTGTCCTGCTGAAGGCGACCTGGACATAAGTGTAGGCTGATGATGATGATGATGATTGTAACAATGGACGAAAGTTAATTAATGTCTGAAATAACTGTTGTTTTTGTTGTTGTTGAACTAACGAAAGGGTCTTACCTGCAAGAGTCGATAGGGTATGGCACTCGACACAGCACCTCAAGCTCATCACCGATTCTTCTCACCGCCTCTCTGGGTGTAATCTCCACAATATTTTGACCTGAAACAACACAATTAAAATGGTTAGTTCTTGAATTAAATGGTTAGATCTATGTATAATACGTAAGCCTTTGGTAAGCTAGACGACATCCTAAAAGCAGCAACTACTCCACAGTGTCTGAAAACCCGTTTATTTAATCAATGTGTACTGCCCACCATGGCTTACGGTGCCGAGACTCGTTTACCCCAACGGTTATCGGTTCAAATACAAATACAAATTCATTTATTCACATAAGTATAGTTCTTACATTGGTATGTACATGATCTTATTATTTTCTAATCGTCCATCTATTTATCCATATTAATAGCATGTGAATGTCGTCTAATCATTTCTGATATTTATTTAGTTCTTCGGTAGATATGGCCAGCCCACTGCCATTTCAGCTTGCTAATTCTCTGAGCTATGTCGACAACTTTAGTTCTATGTCGGATAGTCTCGTTGCGGATTCTATCCTTCAGTGAAACTCCAAGCATGGCTCGTTCCATAGCTCGCTGAGCGACTTTAAACATAATACTTACCTAATATTAATAAATTAATTGTGATGATTTTAGTTAATTTATCATTTATTAAACAAAGTTATGGTTAATTCCAATACAGGCTCTTAATAATCCTATAAGCTGTTAGCAGGTTCGGTGCCGGACCGGCATCGGAACAATCACAGTATCTATAAGGTACAGTCGGCGGCATTGGTTGCTGTCAGTGGCCGGTTCACAGTTGCATTTCCCATTTATTTGTTTTTTGCCCGCATGTTTAGCTTGGGGATTATGTGCATATCCCTTTTCATATTAGGTGAGGCTTATGTTCAGCAGTGGACTTGGTGGATCGTTTTTTTTTTAATTTAACATGTAACAGTCATTAAATGACTAAGATAAGATAATGTTTATTTGCCAGAACATATGTACATAATAGGTCTTCATTACTTAATAGTTATGGTTCAAGTATGTTCTACCCTAGAGGTATGCAAATTATCAATATTAACTAATCTAACTGAGAAATAATAATAACTATTCTAACTGAGAGAACAATTGAGTCTTCGCCGTAACTAGCAACCAAAGCCTCGCTCGCGTGGTGGAAAGCCAGCAATGCTGCTTCACGGTAGAAATAGACATGATGATAGTACACACGGATGAGCCCTTAACATCTCTACTTCTTCGTTTTCATTTCCTCTTTAGTGTGTAAAAATGCACAGGCACAGGGAGAATAAACGGACACAATTTTTTGTTTAAATCGCACTTAACTAAAACTAATTGCGTTTACACGATCATTTAAAATTCTGACAGTTGGTATATAAATTAGCGGCTGAGTGTACTCAGTAGATAAACTACATTATGGGATTATCCAGCTTTACGGTACCTACTCGAGACGGGTCCGCTACACACTAGATTTATAATAACTAGTAGCCACACTTGGCTTTTCTTTCACTCAGGATATGATTTTTAAATTTTTTACAAATATTTATTTATGAGCTAAAATAGTGGATACAAAAGTTCATAAAAAAAAATGTATTTTATGCATTTAAGGTGGGATGAAACCTTGTCAAAGTACCTTTCCATTCTATTTCTATTTGTATTTTATTTCATCTTTTTTTAATATGACATTTATATAAGTTTGACGTATTTTAATCATTTTTATTTTATCTGACATTTATATTAGTTTGACTAGTTTATTTAATTTCTTTTGATTTGTAATAATTTTTTTCTTTCTATTTTTTTTTTTTATAATTTGTTCAAAAATTTAATTTTGCATGCTTTTATGCCGATCATGGCTGTTCATAGTTTAGTACCGACCACCTATTGTTATATACCCATGTTTGAAACTGAATCTGTATCCTTGTTCTTTTTCTTAATTTGACATGCTTAAATTGCATCACTTTGAAGCTGCGGCCTAGTCCCTTCAGCTTCATGAGTAAAATACATCAAAAGAATGTAAGAAGAAAAATCACCTCAGAGAAAAAACTCTAAACACACAGTTTCTCAAACTTTGAAAAGTGAGTATATCTCAAACTTGTGAACAACAGCGCCCTCTACATCAAGAATGCATTGAAATTGTTTTATAAACTTCGATGCATGAAATTCACATGAGACAGAGGGATCTTACCAGACTTTATAACTATTCATATTCTTATAGTTTATTATGTATAGCACATATGTAGATACGAGTATACTTCAATACAGAGTAATAAGCTTGTAGCGCCCATGCCGGCACCTCAGGCTCCATGGCTTGCCTGCGCGTACAAGGCGCCAAAACGCCTTTGTTAAACGTAATCTCTGTAATAAAGCTTACCCGTATTATAAAATTTCTGATTATTTAGATGAATGTAATAGTTAAGAATAGCAATTGTAGAAAAGACGTTAAAATATATATAAGGCAAACAGAGTTTCGAATACGATTCAAAGTGTACATCAAGGTTCCTATTTATATTTTTACTTTAAATACAGGTAACTGAATATTATTATTATCATTATTTAAAAAACTATTATTTTATCTATTGCATGAAATCATAATAATATACACACGAATATAGCGCTTTTCTATTATTAAAACATACATCCATTGTACAAACCTAAATTCTGACAAATAAATGATCATTCATTTTTTTTTATTATTCATATGAGACGTATTTTTTTTCGGTCCCTGAGCTTTTAAATTTGTATAAGATGTTCGATTTTAAGTTGGGAAAACATGTTTATGGGATCTCTATCAAGCGTTCATACCTGCTTTTAGTTCATACCTTGTTTACTATTATTTTCTCATACTCCAAGAATCGCGATGGATAAACTTTATACTCGAGAACTTTATCGATATTTTCGTTATATTCGAGTTGACAACTTTTATTCGATCTTCACCGAAGGGGATTATTTTCACACAAAAGACCAAAATACTTTGTAGATCGTATTTGAAAATCATACTTGAGTGAAGTTTTGAGTGTGTATTGATATCTGGAAGAAAGGAGAATGCCGTCTGATGTATGGCGCTCGGTACCAAGACTAAAGTGAGTGCATCAAAATAATCTCCAATAAGTTTTTAGACGATTCTACTGTCAAAATAATTAAAAATGAATGTTATTGGCCATAGTAACACCTAACGTAAATTATTGTTGCCATCGTAACTTATATATCATTGGTTGTTGTAGTCTAATGGCGGCGTGCGGCGGAAACCAAATCAACAAAATATTTTCTTACTTGATTATTAATCCCGTCGGTGTGAAAAACTAAAGAAAATGTCATTTATAAAATATAATAAATTTTATGGGATACATTCGGTTTTGACGCAATTGGTACGGGTTCTAGGCATTCTCCTTTTCCTCTCTTTATTAGTATTTAGGGTTCCGTACTCGAAGGGTGCTAACCAGGACCCTATTACTAAGCCTTCGCGGTTCATCCGTCCGTCCGTCTGTCAGCGGCATTTTTCTCATGAACCGTAATTGGTAATGGTAGGTATATTTTCACAGAATGTGTATCATCATTAGCGGCATTACGCCCTGTCTGTGAAGTAAATTAAAATAAAAATACGATTCAAAGTGTACTTTACAGTGCTTATTGAATAAATACATATGAATTTTGAATGTTGTCCTGAGCTCAACGTTTCCATCGCTTCTACCAGCATTCGACAGCAGGGGGCGGAGTGTGAATAAACACATTAAAAACAACAACTTATAAAAAGTATATAAAAAGTACATATTATCTTGTACGATAGAAGAATATAAGATAAAAGAGAAAGGTTCCGTACGAAACCTTTTTGTGTGACGCCGACTCGCACTTGACCAGCTTATTAAAATAAAATATAAATTCATTATTTGCTATCTCTACTTTTATTTTTTTAGGGATCCATCTCAGTTTTTAGGGTTCCGTACTTGAAAAGGAAAAAGGAAGCCTTATACGGTCACTTCGTTGTCTGCCTGTTTATTTCTTTTACTCCGGAGGGTATTAGTCCAAAGGTCAAAATTGTCATAATGAAACATTTTAATAAAATAAATAATATACAGTACATCTCACACACGGTCAACTAATGCCAAACTAGGCAGAGCCTGTACTGTGTACCAGAGACTGATAAACATACATAAATACTGTTCATCACACAAATGTTTGTCTTGGGCGGGAATCGAACCAGCGACTTTGCAGCTCAGAAGGCAGGGTTACTACCAACTGATCTATGGCCAGTCAAATAGCTAATTCTAGTGTTGGAGTTTTTACTTTCAAAGGCTGGCCGAAACCCTTCAACATGGCTTCACGATTGAAAAAGCCCCCTTTGCCTTATTGTGTCATCCTCATGATTCATGAATGAAGCCACAGAAACGCAATCAAGAACATAGTTCCTACGGTGAGTCTAGTTAAGATAAGTATGACTTCATTGCAAGAGATAATTACATACCAACAGATCCTATTCTATCTGTGTGGGTTTTGCTGCGGGAATAATTTCCGGGTGGTTATAAAAAATCTAATAACCCACTTTTTTAATGTACATACTTTGGTTAATTTGCTATGCAGTTCGTTTTTATGATATACATTTAATAATATCCCTTAAGTTTTAGCTGAAGTGGCAGTGGGCTGGCCATATCTGTCGAAAAACCGATAACCGTTGGAGTAAACGAGTTCTTGAGTTGAGACCGCGGATTGGCAAACGTAGTGTAGGACGCCATCCGGCCAGGTGAAGTGACGATTTGCGTAAAGCTGCTGGTAGAAGCTGGATGGCCGTCGAGCTGAGGACAGGGCGCAATGGCGCTCATTAGGGGAGGCCTATGTCCAGCAGTGGACTGCTATAGGCTGATAAAAACTACAATTCATATGAGCCTTGCTGGATTTTTTTTAAGTACCACTGGACGCTACATAATCTGCGCTTGATACAAAGCCTATCTAGTACCTAAGTAACACCTAGAATCTAGATTCTACTTCCAGAGCGGCAAAACAGATAATCCTTCACACTCCTTGAAAACATGGAAACGGTCTCAGACCAGCAGTTAAGCTTTGAACCAAGAGCTAGGCTTAGCTTTGACGACCTCGTTGTGTCGACGGGAACCCGGCTGAGAAGGAAGAGGTTTTTTTGGCTGCTTAGATTACAAAAATAATAATAAAATAAAATGTATAAGAATGAAGACGTACGTTATGTACGATTCACAGTTACCGGCGCGAGACGGAGAGCGTAGCACATTTTAAAACATACTAGAGGAAATTGAAACATTCACTAAGCAGTTAAGTTCCTTATTTTTGACATTTACTTTTACTTTAATAATTTGGACACAGATAAGTTATTTTTTTGTATTGTATTATTAAACATTCACATGCTTAAACACTGGCAAGATGTGCAGCTCTATTATTATATTATTTAACAGTGCTTTTTAACCCTACCATGTCTTTTGTGAATAAATTATCTTTTAGCCTTAGGAGCCGTGGTGGCCTAGTGGGATGTACCCCGACTTAAGATCTGGAAGTCGTGTGTTCAAATCTCAGCCGTGCACCAATTGACTTTTCGTTACGAAAAATTTATGTGCGCATTACCACGAGCTCGAAACGGTTAAGGAAAAACATCGTAAGGAAACCGGCATTGCCTCTAACTAAAAAGTTCGAAAGGTATGTGCTAGGTTAGTTTTCCATTATAAAGCGGCGATGGGCTTGCAACCTGTCACGTGGAATGCTAGCTGCTTGCAAAAAGTGGGCATGTATCGAACGTAATGTTTGGACTTGCCTCTGACTACCCCCGTTAAGGTATCCTCAATAGATTTGCGTACTGAGTAATATCTGAAGATAATGGGGAAAATGTCGTGAAGATGTTTGTTTGTTTTGTTTCTTTATCTTTTATCAACAATACCCAGAATATATAAAGATATATTAATGTATATAGAGTATACAAACAATAAATAATTATAATTATGATTACAATTATATAAGTCCACTACTGGACATAGGCCCCCCGTAATAAGAATGGGTAAAGTAAAAATAATGTCGATAATTCCAACGCTGGGCATATAGGGTTGAAGATTTCTGGGTAAAGCTTCTCGCTTGCTGCCCATTGGAGGTTAGAGAATTTAGCTGTGTCGGTGTTTGCTTGATGCAATCAGCTGGCAGCCAGAGCACCACGGGCTACCTTCGACTATTAAAATTATGAAGACCAAAAAACTATTAATATAAGACAAAAAAAATCCCTGACTGTCTTCTTTCAAGCCAAAACCGCTGAATCAATTTTGATAACGATTGGCAAGGGGATAAAAAATTCACGAAAATAAATGCGAAAGGCAATAATAAAATTAGTGCAATGAAATCTAGCTGAGTGCGTCCCTAGGGCCGTGACCGGTCGTTTGTCATAGTGGGAGCCGAACAATTTGTTTTTATTACCTACCCTCATTGGTTTAAAAAGTTAGGGTTGGCAGGTGATGGGTCAATTATTTTTTATGGTGTTTTATTACCAAGTGGCGAGTGTGCGCTCGCGGCGTGGCTTACTTCGATGTTTATTAACGGACTTCGAAAAAGGAGGAGGTTCTCAATTCGTTGGAATCTTTTTTTTCGTTTATTTAAGTATGTTCATATCTTTGTAAACCGGTTTTCAAAATTCTTAACATATTTTTATGTTCGAAAGAGTATACTTCGCAGATGGTCCCATATAAATTTTATTGATTGAGATTGGTATTTTTCCCGCAAAACTGGAAAACCTCATTCTCACTTGTAATTTTTTGCCCTATGTTCACCGATAACTCCGTCGATCGATATGTCTTAGAACGGACTTGAAACAGGTCATATTTTCTTCTTAGAATTAAATATCTAATTATGTTTATTTTTCGCATTTTAGGGCAGTAAAAAGTGTTTTTACTTCTTGGATGGGTGGCCATTGTGGTATTTAATATTTTTTTACAGTTTTGAGTACTTTTTTTACCTAGAAAACTAAGTTATTTATTTATTTCATGGTACAATTACCCTTTTTTGTAAAGGTATGCTATTATTCTAAACTATTATTTTTAATAAAAATAATAAATTTACCATAGTAACTAACTTTAATATGATTTTACTGTCTATCTATTTTACTAGGCTATTTAATTGCTTTGCAATACCACTTCCTTCCTCTTTGGCTTCAAATTGAAAAGGACATGTTTGGATAGAATTTGAAAAGGTTTCAAGTCAAAGGTTCCGGAAACGGAAATTGAAGTGTCTCTGGCTATCACATTTCCGGAAAAGCAATGTTGTTTAGATTAAGTCCCAGAGCCCTCTCTGGAGTGAGCGAGATGTAAAATACGCGAGCAATAGAGGAAAGAGGAGCGCGGCATGATTGCGTTGAATTCAATAAAAGCGACTAGTTTTTACAAATATCTCATTTATTTATCTAAATAATAAATTGGGACATCTCACACACGGTCAAGTGATCCCAAACTAGGCAAAGCCTGTACTATGTACCGGAGACTGATAAACGTACATAGATAAAACACCCAGACACAGAACAAAAATCCATGTTTATCGCACAAATGTTTATCCTGGGCGGGAATCGAACCAGCGACCTGCAGCTCAGAAGGCATAGTTACTACCAACTGAGCTATGAGGCCAGTCAATTCTCAAATGATTATATTTATCATTTATCAATTAATCTGTCTAAATAAATTGCAACAATGTCCCGAAAAGTGTGTGCCGTGGCACACTGGTGTACTGTGGTGATTAGTTGGTGTGCCTCGGAATAATGAGGTTATTTTTTAAAGTAAAATAGGTAAACGGAAGACCTACCAACTGAAACCGCTTCAAAACACGCGGACGCGCGAATGAGGAGTTTTCCTTTGTTTGTCGCGATTTTTTTTAGGTTTGTTGATTATCTAATAATAAATGTTGATTTTTTTTATTAAACTGCATCAAGCCACTGCTGCGCAAAGGTATCCCTCAAATTTTGCCAACCATCTCTTTCCTTATCTAGCAAATAAACATTTGAATCTTGAATCTCCTTTGAGGTACACACCATCCTCTCTCGAAGGCCTCGAGCCCGTCCCTCCAACGTTTCTTGGCCGACCACGGCCAATGGTTTGTTGTTGATGTTGATTAATGTAATAATTCATTTATGCTGTACCTTAATTTTGCTGATTTACCTTGAATACAAAACATTTGCGGAGCACTAATCTACACTACACTATAATGAAGCTGTCTGACTGACAATCAACACACATCCTAAACTGAAGGTCCTTGTGACTTTAAATTTGGAGGGTACGTTCCTTGTATAGTATAGTTCACTAAAAAAAGGTTTCTAAAATTCAGCCTCTGAAGCGAGGGTAATTTTCTACGCAAAAGACATCGCGGAATGCGCACTAGACATAATAATATCAATAAACTACATTGCCAAGTGTGGCAACCCTAGCAATCGTAACGACCGCAGATAATTCACAAACAATTTGTAATAATAATTGTCAAGTGCCACCCCTGGATTGGATTACTTTATTAAATGACTCCTGTTTATATTCTATGTACTCGGATTTGCAATAAAATTATACACAAAGTATATTTATGATTGCGTACATTTTTAAATTATCTAATAGTATTTTTTATATTTGTATATCTACGTAAAGTTGCACCTGAGAGGGTATCAACCTGTGAAACTTTTATTTCATTCAATAAAAATATTTTACCCAAAATACATGTAGGTATTATCATTACCATCATTAGCCTATAGCAGTCCACTGCTGGACGGCGAAAACCGTAATTTCATACATTTTACGAATTTATTAGAAGATTCAACTGTTCAAATATTAGCCCAAAGTAACTTATTCTTATCAAAACTGTTTTATACGACTTTTTTTATCAACTTAACTTGGAATATACATAGATTGTGACGATTAACAAAACGCTAATTTTTATCCCGTTACAACGCGAGCGAAGCCACGGGCGAAAGCTAGTCTCACATATTTTTTATAAACTTTCGTAGATCTAATATGATTTTATAAAAAAAACTATTTTTATGTTTTTCTGTTAAAAATGTACCAAATTAGCAAGAACTAAAAGGCTTTTTTATTTCATTATGAAAAAATAAAACAATTCTTAGAACATCTTGTACCAACCCCATCATCAGTGCTGGACGGCGGCCTCCCCTAATGAGCGGCATTGCGCCCTGTCCTGAGCTCGACGCATCCAGCTTCTGCCAGCAGCCGACACCAGATCGACACTCCACCTGCCCGGAGGGCGTCCTACACTACGGTTCCCGAGACGCGGTCTCCACTCAAGAAATCATTTACCAACGGTTGTCTGTTCCAACCCCGAGTACCTAAATCGAAAGGCCAATAATAAAAAAGTCAATAAATTCCACAAAGGCCTCATAACAAGTGGCCGCGGGCTACAGGGTGCCCCAAAACTGATTTTATTGAGTGCGCAGATATACAGGGTGGGCCGATTAGCAATTAGGGCCCTCGTAGGGACGAATTCGTTATAAGGGTTGGAATTTTATATTGCCTTATTAGGTGGCATATCTTGATGTATCCTTTTTGTTATGTATGTATGAGTTGTAATGAAAGGGTTGATAGACAGATCATACAATTTATGTAAATACATTTACGCAATTACGGTTTTTGCTAATGCATCTAATAAGCCAGTCTTCTTTCGATTTAAAACGCAAAAAAACTGGTTTATTAGATAGCGATGACTCATTTAGAGTTTCACTTCACTTCACTTCTTTATTTAATGGCTTCTGGGATAGTTTACCACAATTCACCAGTACCAAGTATAATTGTTAATATTATTATGAGGCAACGTAGTACGGTTTATAAGTCCAGTTGTCCAGTCTTCAGTCAGGTCCTGTTTTATGCCAATGGCGACCGGCAAAAAACGATCGGCATACAATTTTCTTCATGAGAGAATTCCAGTCAAAATCAGTTTTTATTCCATTTCACTAAACTTGTGTCTTATTACTAAGGTAGATTGGTTAAATTGTCAAACGATTTAAATAATATAAATCAGAAAAACACTAGAAAATTAAATTAAATAAAAACGACACAACCTTTTCATTAAAATTTTTTCAAGATGAAAAAAAGGTTCCTATCCATTTGGAGTTTCGTTCAGTCATTATCACAAAGTACTTTTCCCCATATTTAGATACGGTTTTGACCAAGGAGGTTTATTACTAGTATTTTTACTTATTCCATGGTTTTGACGTACTGAAAATCGTATCTACTGTAACATTTTGGACATAAAAACCAATTTGGATCAAATCTACAATTCAGTCAGCGCCATCCATAAAGCCAGTTACAGTATTCTAGGAACTGATTTTTTAAGGATAAAAAAAACAATAATTTTGTCCAGGAAAGAGTTTTGACTATACATCTTATCATCCCTTGCGAATCTTTTTAGGATTTTTGGAAATATACTGGAAAATTTTCTATGAAATCAAGTATTTGAGAAAACCCTGCATAGGTAACCGTTAATATACATAGGTAACACTCATCCTACTTCCTAATAATATTATAAATGCGAAAGTTTGTGAGTATGTATATATATGTGAGTAGTGAGATGTATGGATGAATGTTTTGTTACTCTTTCACGCAAAAACTACTGAACGGATTTGGATGTAACTTGGAATACACACAGTTTGTGACCTGGATTAACACATGGGCAACTTTTTATCTCGGTACCACGCGAGCGAAGTCGCGGTCGGAAGCTAGTGTTTCTATAAGTAGAATGTTTGAAGGTTGAAACTGATGAACTGATTTCAGTTTTTTTTTTATAGCCGCCATTGCTATAGCAGAACAGGACCTGACTTAAGACTGCACTTAGAACATCATACTACGCCTCATAATATTTTGAACATTATACTTGATACTGAATAATTGTGGAAAATTATCCCAGAAGCCATTGAATAAAAATGAATGAATGACAGACATACATCTGTCAAGCACATACAAATCATTGATCCAATAGTGACAGTTCTAAATGCGCAATACAACTACAACCCTCAGCGGCCATCATGCATGCTAATCACACGTCTGAGGTTCCAGCTACTGTAGGGTGGCAATTATTTCTACAATATTGATATAAAACGACGATCGGATGATTTTTGACTGTTTTTCGGAGACCTTGACTTTAATTCTTAAATTATTTATTGTACACGAAAACATAATACAGGAATAATTTTACTTATATGCTATGTACAAAGGCGAGCTTAACCCTGAAAGAGTTTTCTTACAGCAAACCTTTGGGTATAGACCTTGACTAAATAGAGAATAGAAAAAATCTTGATGGTTTCAATAAATTAAATGATTGAAATTGAAAAAAATGTTCAGATATCATATAGCCCCATATAAGCCGAGTTTATAGAGATACTATATGCCTGACTGATATACTACTTATACCTATACATTTGTCCTACTAATATTATAAAGGCGAAAGTATGTTATCATCATCAAATCAACCTGTAGAAGTCCACTGCTGAACATAGGTCTCCCCCAAGGAATTCCACGAAGAACGGTCTTGAGCCCTCTCCATCCACCGATTACCTGCAATCTTGACGATGTCGTCGGTCCACCTGGTGGGGGGAAAACTACTGAATGGATTAAGCAAAAAAACTACATCAATTAAGTAGTTCTAGGACAGGAATAACATAAAGGCTGCTTTATTTCCTAGTACTTAGCGAGACCGCATGCGGCAAAACTTTAATAATAAAGATAAACATATGTGACCTACGTTGCAAAACTTTGTTATAAGTAATGGTTACCACTTAACATCAGGTGGGCCATGTGCTATTTGCATCAATAGGTAAAAAAATGTATTCACTACGTTTAGATAATAATAAAAAATATTATTCTGTTTAGTCGCATTATGAATTGGTGTAAACTGTACACTAAACATTGTTGATTTAAAGAGTTCGAACTATGAGATTTTGAATATTGAAATGAAAATTTTATGTTTTACCAGTTGTACTAAATAAAACTTATTAATACAATGTAAAAAAAATGTTTTAACAGTGTCGTCTACACTATCTACATCTATGATGATTTATTTTTATTTTTGTGCGTGTGTATGTTTGTAATGAATAAACTCAAACACTACTGGCCCGATTTCAAAAATTCTTTCACCATTGGAAAGCTACATTCACTCTGAGTAATATAGGCTATATTTATTGCTAGAAAAGATAAGGGATCCTTACTAAAACTTACGTAACGTAACCCAAGGTGTAAAAAAAGTCCACCCGTGCGAAGCCGGGACGGGCCGCTTGTATTAAATAAGACTTATGAAGTACCTACAATGTAAGATATCTTATCTAAAAAAGTCCTTCATCTTCAGAATTATTGGTCACTCCACACGACTAATCCACAAGGGTCCTACAACCCCAATGCAAATAATAATATGCGGTTATTTGGCGAGGGATTAACGCGTGGATAATTGCGCACCCCACTTTAAAATAGATCTCGTTTCGGTGGTCAATAGGGGTGCTACTGATGGTTGTCAAAAAACTTACCCTGTATACAATGTCTGGTAGGTAATATGTTTAAGATTTTTGAATTAGTAGCATGCTACCATCTCACAAACCATTACCATCTGGCTTCACCATCATCGTCAGTGGTGGAAATCAGAGATTCACTGGTTTCTTTTTAAACGACTTCAAAAAGGAGGAGGTTCTCAATTCCTCGGAATATCTTTTTCGACTCTTTTTTTATGTATATTTGCCGATATCGCCGTAAATCGGGGACCGATTTTCAAAATCCTTTTTTTTTTTAAAGAGTATACTTCACAGGTGGTCTCATATTAATTTATTATATTATATATTCCATAAGGATTGGTACTTTACACGCAAAACTCAAAAAACCTCATCCTCACCTGTAATTTTCGCCCTATGTTCCACGATATCTCCGTCAATTGTGAAACGATTTTCAAAATACTTTTTTGTTTGAAAGAATGTACTTCACAGTTGGTTCCATATTAATTTGATTTCTGAGAGATACGTACTTTTCTTTTTACAAACTTCATCCTCACTTGTCATTTTCTTCCTAGTTGTCCCCCATGCGGCGGCACGTTTATCGGTCTGCCCATGATTCTAGTTTACTTAAGAATAACAATATTTTCTTAGTACACTAAAAATGAAAAAATAAACAAACATTTGTTAAAAAGTTTTTTTTCTTTCACACCATAGTGGGGGTGCGATTCATTGTTATATAGGTACTGTTACAATCGTAACGTTCAGATTGTCAAAAACATGATGGCTCAACGTGTGGTTGTTAAAGCGAGAAGTGCTGTATATGCGAATAGAAGGAAGAAAATAATGTTTACTTAAGCCTAGATACAAAGAACCAATGGCACTTGCTATTGTATTATAATTACAAATATTATATTATTATTTGCTCATGGCTTGATGGTTTACTTCTGTGTTCTTAACGATCACCTTGGTTAAGCAACACTCCGCCCGGTCATTACTTGGATGGGTGATCGTTTAGTGACATTTCAATTTGAGCGCTTCCGTGCTTCGGAAGGCACGTTAAGATGTTGGTCCCGGCTTTTCAGTCGTTAAGTCGGGCGGACTAAAATCTCCGACACCAAAATTGGTCGCTAGCTCATATGAAGAAGAAGAACTTGTAAAAGTCTTCTAATGGGATAGACGAACGACTGCTGCAGGTGGAGAAGGGTATAGGAAAAGATTGTTACAATGAGTGACCTACGTACGAAGAAGAAGAACTTGTAAAAGTCTTCTAATGGGATGGACGAACGACTGCTGCAGGTGGAGAAGGGTATAGGAAAAGACAGTTACAATGATCGAACAACGTTGCAAGCAATAACCACCAATCAGGCTATAGCAGTCCACTGCTGGATATAGGCTTCCCCTAAAGAGCGCCATTGCGCCATGTCCACAGCTCGGCGCATCCAGCTTCTATGAGCCGAGAACATGTCATCATTCCACTTCCTGCTAGTATTATAAATATGAAAGAGGCAGTGATTTTGAATGATTCTCACTTCTTCTTCTTCTTCGTATGAGCTAGTGGCCCACTCTGGTGTTGGAGTTTTTAACTTATCGTTAAACTTAGAGGAGATGTCTCTCTCTTGTAGATGGAGATAATACGAGACTAAATGACTTTTAGCTAGTTATAACTAGTTTTAGCGATGTTAAGGTTACTCAAAATCCACCACAGTTTGTGAGAATAGATGTTTCTGTAGCAAAAGCTAATGAACGGATTTGGATGAAATTCAGAACTTTTTAGGGTACCGTATTTATGTAGCTTACCTATAAAGTTTGTAAATGAAGCGAATTCGAAAAATCACAAAACAAGCCGAATCCGTCACGGGTCCTTTTGGATTAAAACTGGACCGAATCGAATTTACTATACAAATACAGGACCCTAATTTTTTTAGGGTACTGTATTTATCCATTGTGACTGTCACAATAGCACTTATACCACAAAGTACGCAGATGGCAATATTTTTTTGTAATTTTTTCGATTGCCGCGATTAATATGAAATGCGATATATTTTTTGCTGGATATCAGTTACTAGCTTTCGCTCGCGGCTTCACTCGCATGGTACTCGGATAAAAAGTAGCCTATGTGTTAATCCAGGTCACAAAATAGTTCAAGTTTCATCAAAATCAGTAGCTTTTGCGTAAAAGAGTAACAAACATCCATCCATACTCACAAACTTTTACACTTATATTAGTAGGAAGTAGGACTTTTTATAAAGGTCCGCCTGTATTGCAGAAGGTTGTGGGCTCGATTCCCGAAACGGGATATAATATGGACTATGTATTTACAAAAAAAAATGTAATATATCAGTCATGTGGTTTCGTTATGCGATGTGTGTAAAAGTATTTAATAGGTTGCCTAATTTTCCTAAGGAACTTCCTACTTTTAAGCATAAAAAAAGCTAAAATTGTGGTTACTAGAAAAATCATTATAGACGCTGGTTTAATAAGAATCTTTGTTAATATTAGTAATTATTAGATGACATTTACATGCCATTAAAAAGGCTAAATTAGATGGACGATTATAAAATAATAGGATCCGGTAAGTACATAGTAATTTACCTATGTAATTATAAATACTATATTGATGTGAATAAATGAATTCGTATTTGTATATTTTTGTATTTTGTATTTGTGATTCCCGTAACACAAGTTCTACTTAGTTTGGGGCTACATGATGCTCTGTGACAGTGTCCAGCTTTATTATTATTTTACTTATAAATTACATTATTTTCTATAAAATTATTGCAAAAATTTTGTTCTCAAAATATTCTAGTATTTCATATATTTTGGTATTTATTTAGGTATTTAAATTTGCGTGGGTATGAGACAGTAAATATGTGACTTAAGCATTAAACTACTTGCAACTTTTGTTTATATATTGACACTGCCTCTCATGTGGTTAAATGACAGAATCGAAGTAGGTCTCAGCAGAATAACAGCGCTGACCTGTCTTCGGATAGCGAAGCATAATGCTGAGTCGGGACCGTTTTACTGCTGTAGCACACAGAACAACATTACATATAGATTTGTATTGTCATAATATAGACTCATTTTAATTTTTCTATACTCTTGTTAATAGTAATTATGTATGTAGGTACTTAGGTTAAACATAAACTGTTTTAGTGATAATTATGCTGTATGTGTGCTTAAGTAGTAAATAAACGTATGTCTATGTCTATGTCTACTTTGTTTTGCCTTTATATTATTAGTAGGATGTCATAGAAGCAATTCCATTTTTTTTCCGAAATCCCCTCGAGTACTCCGGATGTACCACTCGAATGCGCATTCACGCTCTACCGCCAGGGGGCTGACAGAATGGACTTGCACGCCGTAAAATTAGTGAGCGACAAACTCAACGCAGTGGCAATAATGTATGGAAATATGGATAGTTAATGTTATGTTGTTGTATCTAAATTGGCTGAAGCCGGTTTTTGACTATGGGATTTAATGTATATTACATCTTTACACGTGATCATGGAGACGCGGTGTCCGGGGAGATGTCTCGTTCAAAATGTATGATGAGCGACAAAATATTATATCTCAAGATGTAATATGTATCCCGAAGTCAAAAGCCGGCTTCAGAGTCTTGGAAATGTTGTTTTTTTATAAATAAATAAAGTTACAATTTGAATAACGAAGAGAGAATTAGGTTTAAACATATTGAAAACACAAGAAGAATGATTTTTGGACATATTTTACAACTAGCTTTATACGAAACATCATAGATAGAAACGTAGAAGAAAGGACACCATTTTTTTTTCATCTTAGACGACGGTTGTCTATTTATTAAATGTATTTTCTAGTGTTTTTATAATGTATGTCGTTTATTAGTCATGGTATTATAACCGTTATACAATAGTTATAAGACACAAGTATTAGTGAAATGGAATAAAAGAAGATTTAACGGGAATTCTCTGATGAAGAAAATTGTGCGCCGACCGTTTTTTGATATATTCGCCATGGCTATAGCAGAAAACAGGACCTGACTGAAGACTGAAGCGAAAAATATTTTATCATTTTTTAAACTTTCACATCTATAATAATATTAGAATGTTTTCAAATAATATCATGAAAGTTTATGCACAAATCTATTTAATAGAAGCCACAGTGAAGATGTACAGAGCTACAGAACGGAAATTAAATGCATAACTTTGATGTCACAGCGAAACCTATTTCGCTGTGACATAGGATGCTGCAGAGGCGGTAACTGCAGTTGGTGGCTAGGAGTTTAGTAGTATAGGGTTTGGATTTGATTATTCTGGAAGCGCTGGTTGCGATTTTCTTCTAGCTTCGATTTTCTTTGCCTATCATCGTATCATCATCATCATCAGCCTATAGCAGTCCACTGCTGGAAATAGGCCTCCACTAATGAGCGCTATTGCTCTCGATCATCTGTTATAATAAACTAGTTGTCGCCCACGGCTTCGCTCGCATGATACCAGGATAAAAAGTAGCCTATATGTTAACACATGTCATAAACTATGTATATTCCAAGTTTTATCCAAATCCGGTCAGTAGTTTTTGCGTGAAAGAGTAACAAACATAGATCCATACTCACAAACTTTCGCATTCATAATATTAAGATTAGTAGGAAATAGGATAAATAATTCATGCTGGACACTATCATACAGGAGCAGCTGAGCAATACTCCGCCCGGTCACTACTTGGATGGGTGGCCGTTTAGTGGCACTTATGGTGCGTTTCCATTGAGGCGAAACGGAGCGGAGATGTGCAAAATTGACCAATAGAATTTCGTTTAGATGACGTGAAACCTCTTGAAAGCGATTTAATTTGTTGATTTTGCACATGATCAATGGAAACGCACCCTAAGATTCTAGCGCTTCTGTGCTTTGGAAGGCACGTTAAGATGTTGGTTTAAGACTTTTTCAATCGGAAGGATTCCTTCCTCGAAGGAAAGGAAAACGGAAGGAATATTATATAAGACCGTTTTCTGCTGTTGCAAATATATTCTAAAAATGATTAGAAGTCCTATCTTACTAAGATTTTTATACTTACAACTTTCCGAATATTTTCCAAAAAGACGGACAAAATAGTGATTTATAACTCGATGTCTTTTAAAAAAACTTTGTGTATCCGAAAAGACGGACAAAATAGTGATTTATACTTCGGAAAAGTCTTTCAAAAAGCTTTGTAATACCGCATCCACGCTAGTACCGTAAGTAGCCGAGAGATGGCGCTGTAACAGGCAAACTTCCTTAATGTCCCGCGCGGTGTAAAATGCACAAACTACGCTTTGTCTTCAACTTGGAAGCCGTGTTAATTGTAAACGTGGGACCGAGTTCATAAATTAACCGACACCATCTTTTGTCGGACCGATAGTGGGAGTAAATCCTACTAATATTATAAATTGGAAAGTTTGTGAGTATGGATGTATGGATGAATGGATGAATGTTTGTTACTCTTTCACGCGTAAAAACTGCTGAACAGATTTGGATGGAACTTGGAATATACATAGTTTGTGACCTGGATTAACACACAGGCTACTTTTTATCCGGGTACCACGCGAGCAAAGCCGCGGGCGGAAGCTAGTAATATATAAATGAATGTTGTTGTGACGATAGCGTTGGTAGTGTGAGAGATTTTATACATTTGGTTACCCGTTAGATGTCGTTGTGTCGTTTCGTCCGTACCATACCCTGACTAAAAGGATGGCAGAAATGGGCAAGCCTGTTTTTTTTTGTGAATTTAAAAAAACATATTTCGACACTATCTTTTGTCGGACCGATATCACTAGTGGGAGCAAATAATATTATGAATGTCGTTGTCACGATAACATTGGTAGTGTGAGAGATTTTATACATTTGGTTTCCCCCGAGATATCGTAGTGTCGACAGACGACAGATATCGTCCTTACCATACGCCCTGACTAAAAGTATAGCACAAATGAGAGATGACAGATGAGATATAACAAGTCTACTGTTTTCCATAGCTGAGGCTCGTTTATAAATAACGGTGCAGGTGTAAAATGCACAATATCTGATCCTTTGTCTTAGAACTTGCTTCGGGTTTGAAGTTTTCTGTGTTTCAGTTCTTAGCGGAATTTTATTTAATGGAATTACATTATTTTTCTACTTACCTAAGTGCTTTTTATTTGATTTTTTTTAAACTAAATGTTACAAACTATTTAAATTGAAAACAAGTTTTTGTTTTTTAGTTTATCACGAAACTAAAAAACTAGTTAATAATGATATCTAATGTTACATAATCATCATCATCAAATTATGTGTCTATGTCATCATCTCATCATCAGCCTGTAGCAGCCAATGGCAATCAACTGCTGGACATAGTGCTGGACGCATCCAATTTCTACCAGCAGGCTTTCGCAAATCGTCACTCCACCTGGCCGGAGGGCATCCTACACTAAGTTTGAAACGCGATCTCCTTAAGAACTCGTTCATCCCAACCATTTCGGTTCTTCGGCAGATATATTAGATATAGTTCGCACAGCGACTTTAAACTGGACTAGCTGTGGCTTGACCCGCTTTAGTGCGAAAAACATACCATACTACAACGTTGACCTTTATTTTGTATGGAAATGTCAAAGTTTTACAAACTTCCCGCTAGGGGCGCTGCTCCATTCGCACTCAAACCATTTGAGTATCTACGTTCAGCGAGTCCACGTTTTGGCTACGTATGTCATGACGGGTAGGGCGTACCAAGGTAATATTTTTCTTGAAACATTTTTAGATAATGCCAAGCCAAATAAAGTACCAGGCGGGCAGACGGCGCCAGGAGGTGTATAAAACACGTAAAGGTAACCCCACACTACCAGTAGCGTTCCCTAAGTCTTATCAAGTTATCACTCATTTGAACGCTATCGCTTTCTGATACTGCTGTATAGGTGACGACCTACATCGTACCTTTACCGCAATGTCTAGTTACATTATTATTATATTATATTAGCCATCTATATTCCACTGCTGAGCAAAGACCTCCCCTCATTGCCTCCAGACATCGCGATCCTGAGCTATTTCTACCCAATTTATCCTTCTTCGTTTTTTTTTATTTAATATGGGCCAGCTCTTGACCTCGAGGCTTGCGTGGGCAAGGATGAGGTCGACGATGGGGTGAGCTTTCGCAGAAGATGCCTATTAACTCTCTTTTTGAAGCCGTTAGGGTCGTAAGTCAATGGAAAAACAGACGCTGGCAGCTTATTCCATATTTTAGCAGTGCGCATTATAAATGATGTTTGGAAGCGCTTAGTCCTGTTAAATGGAATATCAACTTGATACGGTTTCGGTCTACCGCGTCGCCTTCTCGTTGGATCGAGGCGCCATGCAGTGGTAGTCTTTGCCCTTTAGGTCATTTGATATGCGGCAGACGTGATGAGGGGTGTACGGGGTTCTAGAGATGTAAGGGGTTCCAACCCCTATCTTCGGAACCTAAGCCAACCTCACCTGCACGTGGTGCACCCTGCTAAACAACGAACGGGGCTCTGGCGGCCGGCTGATTGCGGCATAGCACAGCCTACATCGGCACGGCTAAATCCCCTGGTTGGTGGTGCAAGAAGCTGTGCCCTGCGATCCCCAACCCGCATGCCCAGCGTGGGGATTATGGGCATATCCCTTTTTATTAGGGGAGGCCATGTCCACTAACGGACATAGGCTGGTGGTGGTAACGTGACCAGCCCAATCCCACTTTAACTTAGCGGCTTTAAGAGCTACGTCTACGATTTGGATTTACATCATGTCTAAAAATATATTATAAAACAGATACGTACGTACATATACAATAGTAAATACTCTTACTGTAAAGCCAATAACAGAACTCGTTCAAACCACAGACAATAGAGACGGGTCCAATAAAAATCGGATTAAACCACAAGGGTTGTCGAATGGTTTTTATAAAGGGTTATAATCCGTTGGACGTGACGAGATCCTATCTCTATGGGTTCTTTATTTTTGGAACAGTTTTTTAATAGCCGACTAGGCTGAGATGGCATGAAGCTTACTCAATCCATATACAAGTTTCGAGATGTTTGTTAGTTATGTTTTTAAGTACAAACATTTATGTGTAGCATTAGCATAATATGAACTTAAAAATTAAAGAAGCCTTAGCTATAGATGATATTTTTGGTAATTCAATATTAAACATAAACTAACATAACATAAATAAATAAATAAATAATGCTGGACATTCACACAGCATCATGTAGCCCCAAACTAAGCAGAGCTTGTATTATGGGAACCACATGATTGATAATACGATATGATACTTATATACATATTTTATTGTAAATACTTACATAGAAAACAACACCTGAGACAAATATCTGCAAATAATGTAAATATTTGTCCCGCGACGGGAATCGAACCCGCAACCTTCTGCGCCTCAGTAACTTAATTAAGATAATAATTAATTAATTAAATAATTAAGTAATAAATATTTAAACTTAAACAAATTTATAAACACACAATATAAAACAAATTAATTTTATATGGTAATTAATAAATCAATAATACAAATAATATTTTTTATTTGTAGACATGGACATGTTCTAACCATGAAAAAAATAGCTTTTTTTAAATGTGTAAAATAATAATTTTAATTTTTTTTTAGATTTTAATAAAAAACAATTGACTGTCGCAATATACTCAATATGCCATGGGCTCTAGGACAAAAGTCTTCAAATCCCTATCAAACGTGATTTCCTCGCCTAAATTGAATAAGGCAATGAAGGCGATAGATTTCATTACGTCCCCACCTGGTATAAGCCGCCATTTTCTACCACCGCGACATGACACTAATTTATTACTATCCGTGGGATGACTGTCACACTTCACTGTAACAGTGGACCAGCTTTTATAGACCATTTTTTTCATCTTGGACCGTTGTGTCATTTTTCTTTTTTTAAGTGTTTTTTTTTTTTCTAATTTATTTCATATAAAGTTTTGACAGTTTAACCAATCTACCATTGTATATCTCTAACCGATAACCGTTGGGGTAAGTTGTTGAGTGGAGGTGGCGGCTCGACAAACGTAGTGTAGGACGCGCTCCAGCCAGGTGGAGTGACGATTTGCGAAATACTTTTTTTTATGTTATTTGAAGATGGAAGAAGCTCATGGCCTCAGCTGATGTTAAGTGGTAACCATTACCTATCACAAAGTATTGCATCGCTGATCACGCTTTTTGAACGCGCTGCGTCAACTTGAGGCATGAAGGTGTTAAGCCTCGTGTGCCTGTACTGTCACCGGCACCCACACCCTTCAAACCGAAACAAAGCACAGCTGCTTCACGGCAGAAATGGGCATGGTGGCAGTACGCACCCGGACGAGCCCTCCACAAAGACCTCTACTAACTACTGAAAGAAGCTGGTAGAAGCTGGATGCGTCGAGCTCAGGACAGGGCGCAATGGCACTCATTAGGGGAGGCTTATGTCCAGCAGTAGACCGCTATAGGCTGATGATGATGATGGGCGCTGTTCCAATTAATTACCATTTTATAAGAAAATGTTCTTTTCCATGTATTGTATTCTACTTGGAATATTATATGTTTTTTTTTACATTTCGGTGTATTTGATCCCCTTTCACAAGTCAATGAATCCTAATTTATATCTCACAGGAAAATGCACGAAAATGCCTTTGGATTCCGCGTAGGCCTGACGCAAAGAGTAATACCTATAAGAGTAATACGGGGCAGACAAAGTTCAAAGTCCAGTGGTTCCCTTCCACGTTTATTGTTAGTACTAATAATGAGTGGAAGTTGCTTCTGGCGTCTGTTTTCCCGGTCCAATACAACCTGCGTATTTAAACCCAGAGTGAATCGGTTCGTTCTAGGCAAGCGTGCTCCATCTATGACCACATCTTCACCTGTCTCAGGTGTAATAGAGGTCAAACGCTTGACTTATTTATGTAAAAAAACTGTATTTAGGGTTCCATACCCGAAGGGGGGTCCCCATTTTATCCTTTGAGTATTGAACTATTACTAAAACTCCATTGTCTGTCCGTCACCGTTTTCACAGATGATGTATTGATGTGTGTTCTCTGTTTGGTAGCGTTACGAATTGGTGTAAATTAAAAAAAAAAACAAAGTGTACTTTACAGTGCTTATTTAATAAATACATATGATTTTTTTTTTTAATTTTTCTGTTGTTGCTATAACAGCAAATACTAAAAACAGAATAAAATAAATATTTAAATAGGGCTCCCTACAACGCAACGGTACGGAAACATTCCTGCGCGAGTTCGACTCGCTCTTCACCGGTTTTTTTATGATACCTGAAGATGAAACTAGCAGAGATGACATCTGTGGTGCAGTATGCAAAGGTCCACCTGAGATGCAGAAGGTTGCGGATTCGATTCTCGCCGCGAGACAAATGTTTGCATTATCTGCAAATATTTGTCTCTGTCTCACTCTTGTCTCGGTTTCAATCTATCGTTGCATCAGAAAATGTATGGTTTACAAAATGTCACAGTTCATACACTCATGTTCGTACCTATGAACAAAGCTAGCTCTAAATCACTCTCAGCCTCAGGCAGTTCAGTTATTCATCTTCTTTATTAGGGGGTTTCAAATTCGTTTCTTTTCGGTATTTTCTTGTAATTCAATTTCATTATTAAAAATAACTGAATTTAATTTATTAACCAAAAGAAATTGGTATTTATTACATCCTAGCTTCAGCCCGCGGCTTCTCTCCCGTAACTGAATAAAAAAAATACCGGACATTATCACACAGCATCATCTAGCCCCAAACTAAGCAAAGCTTGTATTATGGGAACCACATCACATCAATACTTATATGTCTAATTATTTTAATGTAAATACATACATATTATACGGCGGGAATCGCAAAAACAACCTCCTGCGTCTCAAGCAGGCCACTTGATTGTTAAGGGGTAACCATTACCTATAGCAAAGTATTGCAACATAGGTCATGCATGATTTTAAACGAGCTCTACGAGCCTCATGTGCCTATAACGTCATGCATATTTGAAAGGTGCCATGCGAAGCAACTACCTGCATGTCGGCTGCATCCATCAACTTGAGGCACGATGGTGCTAGCCTCATTTGAGAGAGTGAGAGAGAGAGAGAGAGAGAGGCATTTATTCACCACAAAACAGTACACTAAAAACAAAAACATATTCTTAACACTATGGTACTTATTATTAGTGTGTTAAAATAGTAAAATTAAATAAGTAATTCACAAATTAAATTGTAGTGCGAAAAGGATTGCCTGTAATACATTTTAATTGTAATAATACATTTGCCTGTAATGTCACCGGCACCTATTCAAACCCTTACACAGCGAGTAGTATTCCAGACGAGTCCATCACAAAAACATCTCCTCTTACTAAAATCTCTAAGCGACGAATCCTATATTATACCGTAACCGATAACGCTTCGTTTTCCTTTTAACGCTTCCGATAACGCTTCGTACAATTTCGTACTTTTTATACAATTAACGAATTTCTGAATGACAAACACTTTTGTGACTAAGTGTTTAGACCATTCTAAACATACAAAATAAATCGTTGTTGTGTGAATTAATTTGGTAAAATAAGGTATATATGCTTGCAACATTATCACCTCATTCTTGTGTTTTTGTGTTGTGGCAATATAATTTTCTTCTTCCTGTCTGAATTTTTACTAGCGGTGTGTGCTCTCGAACATTTAATTTCTAATATTTAATAAACGCCAAGTTTTCAATCATTCCCACGCATTTTATTCCATACATGCGTGCGGTGGTCCTTCGAGCCGGATCTTTTGGTTTTATTTTTATTTGTATAATTGTATTTTTTATGACATTTCAATCTTGACTATCATAATTATTATTATTTTGAACAATTATTGTAGCTATTTTATTATTTCAATTAATCATTTCGTTTTAGCAGTTCATAATACCTACTAAATTATTGTAAAAATATTGCACGCCGTATTACGGTAGAATACATTGTTACCCATATTAATGACATATAATATAACACCTTATGTACATGTATTTCAAGCAATAAATATTACTTTTACTTTTTTTTTACTTTACTTTACTTACTTTACTTTGAAAAACTGTCAAAAATTAACGACGAGGCGTCGAAAATTTGACAGTTTTTCAAGAGAAAACGAAGCGTCATCGGTAACGGTATAATATAGGAACCGGCCATAATCAAAGTTCCGTAGAAAACACATAATAGGTATCATCTTACGACACACGACATAATGCGCGTTCATAGAGACGGAACGCAATAAATAACCATTGAGCGCGTCTAGGGGAGGTGACCCGAAATCAATGGCTTCCGGTACTCGTGCCGGAAGTCATAACAGCTACTGTTTATTTAAGTAGTATGTAAAGATAGTGCACGAGATTTTCTTCTTATTTTATTAGCTATAACATAAATAAAAAGCTATTGTGGGTACCCGAATCCGCAACGAGACTATCCGACATAGAACTAAAGTTGTCGACATAGCTCAGAGAATTAGCAAGCTGAAGTGGCAGTGGGCTGGACATATCTGCCGAAGAAACGATAACCGTTGGGGTAAACGAGTTCTTGAGTGGAGACCGCGGCTCGGCAAACGTAGTGTAGGACGCCCTCCGGCCAGGTGGAGTGACGATTTGCGTAAGGCTGCTGGTAGAAGCTGGATGCGTCGAGCTCAGAACAGGGCGCAATGGCGCTCATTATGGGAGGCCTATGTCCAGCAGTGGACTGCTATAGGCTGATGATGATGATGATGTGGGTACCCCAAATACGTTTATAAGCCAAAACTACTGAAAATATTGAGTTGTAACCTCGTAAATGGGGTGTAAGGGGTTCCAACCCCTCTCCTGAATCCAACTAACAAACGGGTGCTCTGGTGGCTTGCTGGGTGCGGCATAGCGCAGCCTAACACTGCAACATTATTGCTATTAAAATACCATGGTACGACGCAAGGGGAAACGGAGGCGGAAGCTACCCTTGTATCCAATCAATTCCACCAGCTTATTCAGTTCACTGCTGGACATAGGCCTATTCTTTATGAAGGGTGATATGCCCATTATCCCCACGCTGGGCATGCGGGTTGGGATCGCAGAGCACAGCTTCTAGCCCCGCCGACGCTAAGGAGTTTAGGCTGCACTATGCCGCAATTAACCTCGTTTGTTATTCAACAGGGTGTACCACGGACTGGTAAGGTGGTTGGCTTGGGTTTCAGAGAAAAAAGGTTAGAACCCCTTACACCCTTAAACGCAACATTAGATATTCCTATTAAAATACCATGGTACGACGCAAACGGAGACGCGAGCGGAAGCTAGTCTCGTTTCCAATGAACTTGATAAACTGTCACAACACGATCATAAGACGACTTACATTCGCTGACAAGTCGGTCATAATACCGTTAGAGATTGCGCGTGTCCATTGTCCAACGATAAATTAAAATCAAAAACTCAATTTAGCTTATTTTTTTATCTAGTGAGCGCCGTCACGTCACGTCCGCGTAGAGGTTTTGATGCACCCCTTCAGAGGATGAATTTCACTAAATCTACCCTTACACTATGCACCCTTTCAAATCTCTGGAACTTTAGGTTAAACTTTAGGTTTAGGCTGTGTGTTGAATGTCAATCAGCCAGCTACATTACAGTTTTATATATTTATATAAGGTCTAACACTTTGAATTGTTGGTATTTTTTGTTACAAAGTTTACACAAATTCTTAGGCGGAGTAAAAAATATCGGTTAGGTGTAAAATAAGAGATGATGGGCTGAAGCAGCTCCATCTAGTGACTGACGTGTAAATAAATAAAATAATAATAATTAATAATGCTGGACTATCACACAGCATCATGTAGCCCCAAACTAAGCAGAGCTTGTGTTATGGGAACCACATGATTGTTATATTACATATATACTTTTTTTTTTTGTAAATACATACATATCATACATAGAAAACACCCAGACCCAAGACAAATATCTGCAGAACATGCAAACATTTGTCCCACGGCGGGAATCGAACCCGCAACCTTCTGCGTCCCAGGCGGACCTTCGCCCACTGCGCCACAGGGGTCGTCAGGTAAGTTAAATACGTTAAAAACTTATTTTTACATAGCAATATATGCTCAGACATAGCCTATTAAGATAATTATGACCGGAAATCGCTGCCGTCGTCGATAGCCAAAAGCGTTGACAAGGATGAAAATATGAAAATATCGTGGGCGCTACTTAACTGAATATAACATTATGTGCTAAAACCGAGCACGACGACGAGTATCGCTCTTATCTGAATTTAACACATTGAATGCGTTGATCTGAATAGGCTTTTACATGCCTAAGCTCGTCCAGCGAATGCTACGCGGTTGTGCTATTCAGCACTCAAAGCTTTAATTAATTTTACGTTTTCTCGTGTGACATTGGACACGCGTCCTTCAATAAACCAGCTAGCAGCGTATTCATTACGACGATTCCAAGAAATATAATGATAAACAACTTAGTAGTAACCCGTAGGTTTGACATTACTCGTACCTTCCCCGAAGTAAGTCACGGAGTGAAACTAAAAATGATTTTTTTTTATTACAGCAAAACATGACAGTATAGCTAACTAATACAATGCAAATTAGGCACAATTTTCATCTATATTACTGACCAATTAAATAACAGGGGTTATTAGGGGACATACGGAGCCGAAACGTGGACACTCACAGTACGGCTAGTCCACCAGTCTAAAGTCGCTCAGCGAGCTATGGAACGAGCTATGCTCGGGGTTTCTCTGAAGGATAAAATCTGTAACGAGTTTATCCGACATAGAACTAAAGTTGTCGACATAGCTCAGAGAATTAGCAAGTTGAAGTGGGAGTGGGCTGGCCATATCTGCCGAAGAACCGATAACCGTTGGGGTAAACGAGTTCTTGAGTGGAGACCGCGGCTCGGCAAACGTAGTGTAGGACGCCCTCCGGGTGGGGTGAGAATCTGCGAAAGGCTGCTGGTAGAAGCTGGATGCATCGAGCTTAGGACAGGGCGCAATGGCGCTCATTAGGGGAGGCCTATGTCCAGCAGTGGACTGCTACAGGCTGATGATGATGATGATGATTTGGTGGATTCCTCGCTAGCTATAGCCTGTATCGAGGAAGCCTTTGTACGCTTACATAGAGTAGGCCACACATCGAGCCGTTGTGGCGTAAAAGAGAATCCATTTACATTTACATTTTCCCTAGAACTTACTAAACTTTTCTTTCTCATGATGCGCTTTCCAAATAGCATTTCATTTTATTATAATTCTACAGAGATAAAAATGATTAGCTGCCAACATAAAATACATTCGAGCATTTCGGCATTGAAACCACGTGCTCTGAAATATATTCGCAACCACTTTACGACCCTTAATTTGATAGTCCCTTAACATCCCCTTTGAATATATATTGCTGTTAATTAAAATTTTATGTTTGCGGTGAAACGAGGGGTGTGTACAAATTTATGAATCTACTCTACTAGACTAGTTGAGATACATGGCTTGTACCTACATAGACAGAAGTCCATACCATACCTAGAAGAAAAAGGGGCACGGCAAGAGATGGGTACACGACTTGATAAATAAGTATTAATTAAAAAAACAAAAACCTGACTGCATAGAAAGGAAGTTTTTACATTCAAAGATTCAGTCAAATCCGATGACACCTAATTTGTGGAAATCAATAAATTTTTGATACCTTTTAGTACCTTAGTTCATCGTAAATTGAAAATGGCTTCTTACAGTCGCCATATTGGATTTGAAATTTCATATAACCTATGTCACTCTCGTGATCCAGACGAATCCAACGACACCACATTCGTCAAAATCCGTCCATCCGTTTGGGCTACAGCGACCGACAAATAATATTAAAAACATACATACACACTAAAAACATAACCTGACTGAAGAGGACTTCAGTCGGATAGATAATATTGGCCCACTTTGGGCAAGGTTAGCAGAAGATAGGGAATGGTATAAGTCGCTAGAAGAGGCCTTTGTGTCCAAAGACATGCTACTCATGTGATAACCGAAATTACGATTATATATATACGATATATACGTATCTTGTATGAGCCTGTTATGTTCCACTGCTGGACAAAGGCCACCCCACGATCCCTCCAGTCATTTCGATCTTGAGCTATGTGTATCCACGCTCTATGGGTGTCTAGTTCATCCCGCCATCTTATTCTCGATATGCGGCGCGTTGCGTTCTCAGGGCTCCACTGGGTTGTTATATTTGCCCACGAGTCGATGTTCATGCGACAGCCGATATATTACTTATTATTAATACGATATATTATGCTGTATGGCTTTCATATCACTGCGGCCATGAAGACCTATTGTGATCGCGACTTCTATTCAAGTCGCCCCTTGAGGCGTTCATAGTTCACCACTAAACCCTACTGCTGACAGAAACTGTAGGACCTTTTTGGGTGCGAATTCTCGTAGCTCCTTTGGGTTTAAACAGAATTTGCCTAGAATAGAGCTACGTTTATGCTTTAGTGGTCCACACTCTCCTAGCAGGCGAAGGGTTGATTACTTGATAACCAAAATGCCGTTAAATTACTTGATAACCAAATTGTTACTATTTACATTAAAAACTCTGTACTAACGTTTGCAAATTGACATTGATTGAGGATGGTACAGGAAGAGGTTTTTGTGTCCAAAGACGTTCTACCCAAGTGATAACCATATTATAACTATTTATTAATAAAAACTCTGTAATCACACTTTAAGCAAATAAAGACTGAAGAATAGGTACCAGAAGGGATATAAATACATAGATATTAACAAACGGACATGAGTCATATAACAGCAATTTTCTAAGTAACTGGGCCGTATCGAACTCGTCGCCACGTGACGAAACCCATAGCTGACCATAGAAATCACTAATTCTCTGCCATAGACGATAAACACGGAGAAGTAAATAGAGTGATCGACATGGCTCAGAGAATAAGCAAGTGGCACTGGGTCATGTTTGCCGAAAAACTGAGACAACCGTTGGGGTAGATAGATATCTGGATAAATTATTTATTGTACACCAAAAAAAAAATCAACAATTTACAGGAAAAATTACAATTAAAAAAAGGTACAATGGGCGACCTCGTCTAAAACGCAGTGTGACGACGATAAATAATGCTGGACACCATCACACGCCATCATGTAGCCCCAAACTAAGCGGAGCTTGACTATGAGAACCTATTTTTGTAAATTCATACATAGTATACAAAAAAAACACTCTGATCGAGACAAATATAGGTATTTGCGGATCATACAAACATTTGTCTCGCGATAGGAATGGAACTTGTAACCTTCTGCGTCTCAGGCCACTGCACCACAGAGGTCGTCAAATGAATGTTTAAGGTTGCAGATGAATATTATTATAATTTAGCACTTGATAACGTAAAATAAAATAATATGACGTAGCTATATTAAATTTAAATTAAATATGCGAGCTCTACCTAATCGATTCGACACTCGCATCAGTAGCTATTTAAGGCTACTACACGCTAGGCAGCTCTCGAGCGGCGACTTGCTGATGCTGGCGTCAGCGCTGCGTTGACGCTGCGTAAGCTAGCCCCGAACGAATGCAGTGAGCGAGCACTGCGACTTGAGTGTCAAATCCAGGGACCATTTCATCTTGAACGACGCCGACGGTTGTGTCATTTTTGTTTTAATTATTTTTTTGTGTTTTTCTGATTTATGTTGTTTCTAAGTTTTGGCATTTAACTGATACCTTAGTAATAAGACGCAAGTGAAGTGAAATGGAATAAAAGTGATCTTGAGCTGGAATTCTCTGATGAAGAAAATTGTTCGCCGATCGTTTTCTGTTACAGTCGCCATTGCTATAGCAAAACAGGACCTGACTGAAGACTGGACAACTAGACTTATAAACCGTACCATACGTTGCCTCTTATAATTATGAACAATTTATACTACGAAATTGTGGAAAACTATCCCAGAAGCCATTGAATAAAGAAATGAAGTGAAGTGAGTGTCATAAGTTTGAGCATTTATATATCAATGAGTTTGAGTGTGTGTGAATTGAACAATAATGATTATTATATACCAAAACATACCTTACTACAAAATTTCATCATCATCGTCAGCCTATAGCAGCTTACTGCTAGACATATCAATAATAATGATGATGATTGATTGATTTTTATATTCAACTCACTGATATCGCGGTGCCGCTGCTCTCATGCTGCGTTGACGCTTTTTAAACGACAAAAAGTTGACGCTTGAGAACAGTCTATTGAGGAGGAGTGATTTCATCATGCCTGTAGCAGTCCACTGCTGGATGACGACCTCCCCTAATGAGCGATTGTGCCCTGTCTGAGCTCGATGCATCCAGCTTCTACCAGCAGCCTTTCGCAGATCGTCACTCCACCTTTCGGAAGGCCTTATACTCTACGTGATTACAAGGCACGCAAATTTATTCCTTTCTTAAATCAAGTCGTATGTATGCAGACATTGGACGTGTGAAATAAGAATTTATGGGTCTTTATAGCCAGAAACTCGTTCAGTGTTATATTGAATGATGTAATATGCACGAAGATGTAACCTACAGCTGCACTAGCGCCATCTATCCTAACAGTTTGGTACGAACTTAGATAGAAGAAAAATAGATGAAGTCTTAAAATTCACTATGCACTGAACTTCAACTCATACGGCTGATCTCTACTTTCTTAGGTCCAATATCATTAGCTAGAAAGGGATGCCTACTTTATCTCAATGCGATTGCTGCGATTTCGTTCCAGGGCATTTAAATCATGCACAGCACTAGATTCTGACAATTCGGAAACTGTCAAAACTGTATGAAAATTGATAGTTCTCTCGATATCTATTAGAATCAAATATAGCTAATCGTCAGAATCAGGCCCCTGGTGCGATTTTCTTTTTGAACTCATTTGAAGTTGCATTGAGAGAAGTAATGCAAATGATATATGGACATAAGAAAGTAGAGATCAGCCGTATGAGTTGATGTTCAGAGCCTTTATGAATTTTAAGATTTCTTCCATGCTTTAGTCTCTGACTCGACATGACTCGAACCTTTGTATTGTTATTTTCTAGGCCGTGAAGGTTTTCTATTTTGCATAACTACATTAAATGATATTATATCTTCAAAAATGTTAAATAGTGCGAGCGAGAGGGAACTTGGAGCTGTATAGTCGCCTTAAAGTACTATATGGAGCTCTATTATAGTAGATTATACCATCTCGACGTATGAACTGCAAACCTTTGCGCCAAATGCTTCATCCAGACAACGTCAGTGAAGAATTAAATTACCTGAAACAATAACAATATATTATTAAAATAGCGAATATATTTTAACAACTTACGGAAAAGTGATGTAGAAAGTAGCGGCGTAAGGTTTTAATGTCCATCTTTGGAATCCAAGCCAACTTCACCTGCCCGTGGTGCACCTTGCTAACAAACAAGCTGGGCTCTAGCGACTGCGGCATAGCGCAGCCTAACACGCGCACAGCTAAATCCCCACGCTGCCGATTGGCAGCAGTGTCAGCTGTGAGAAGCTGTGCAATGCGATCCTTTCATCTTCTTCTTTCTTTAATTCTTTATTGCACTTTTACAGTGATAATAGTACAATTGGTGGACTTAATGCTAGGAAGCATTTTCTTGACTCAGATGCCTGCATTATGGGCGTACTCTTATTATGCAGTGCAGTGTGTCTAGCATATTTGATGATGCGTGAGTAGACAGCTTCTCTGCCATGATGCGAGCTCCTTGTGCAGCGTCACTGTGGCTGCCCGCCCACGTCAAAGTTTTTGTAGAACCTATAATCAGACCGATTTTTCCTGCTTAGTTTTTCTGACCGACTTTTGTAGGACGTATGCGTTGCACTATTGCAATCAGTTACGTTTTATTTCTGGCGGGCAGCCTGAACCAACTACGGGCCAGTCGCAACACTCCTGTCCAAGGTGGCTGGCAGGCTGGACAGCGGTTTAAGTATCACTGGGTGAAGGTGCACTCGGTGCTTCATTTCGAGCTGAACACCATTAACTTATTTTTTGTTTTTTAATAATGCGGGACCTAATCACACAGCATCATGTAGCCCCAAACTAAGCAGAGCTTGTATTATGGGAACCACATGATTGATAAACCACACATTTTTTTTTGTAAATACATATCATACATAGAAAACACCCAGACTCGAGACAAATACCTACAGAACATGCAAACATTTGTCCCGCAGCGAGAATCGAACCCGCCACCTTCTGCGTCTCGGGCGAACCTTCGCCCACTACGCCACAGAGGTCGTCAAAATTACTTTACATGTAACCTTATTTTTAATGTATATGACGATTATACTTCCAATATATGGAGTATCCAAAATTTTAGGAATTTACTTTGTGGCAAATGTGGGTACCCCTCCGCCTATCATTGAGTAGAGCCTACTCAGTGAGTGAGCAATGTATACCTACTGATATAAGTTCTAGGTTTTAGTTTTCAAATTAACCATGTAGACAATGTACTTACCGTGCTTGAAAATAAATAATTATATCTTAAATTATATTTTTTATTAGAACCAATCTTGACTCTAGGCTTGCGAAATATTATTATTATTTTTTGATGTTATAATTTTTTTTGTACATATAATCCTAATAGTAATTTATTTATTTAAATGTTCATACTTAATTTAATTTGCTTAATTTGCCTAATTTTCTTAATTTAATTATTTTTTGTTATTGTTTCTGTTATAATTGTAATAATTTTAATTAATTAGTGTAAATGGTTCTGTGATCGTACTAATTAATAATAAATAAATTTGAATTTGAAATTTGAAATTTGAATTTGCGTGGGCAAGCGCATGTATGAGATCGACGATGGGGCGAGCATTCCCAATAGATGACTATTGTTTCTCTCATCATCTCATCCCTTCATTCTCTTTTCGTAAATCAATGGAAAAGCAGACGCTGGCAGCTGATTCCATATTTTAGCAGTGCGCATTATAAATGATGTTTGGAAGCGCTTAGTAATGTATTATTTTATTAGACCGATGTCCAGCAGCGGATTGATATAGGCTGATAAAAAACGTAAAAGCTGAAGAGAACCTCATTATTCGAAGTCGGTTACCAAGTGTAAGACTATCCTTCATAGCGCACTAATAGGATGTAATTGATAGTTAAGGCGACCTAGTTCTCCATCTCCCACGGTTCAATGTAAAAAATGTTGCCAAACATCACTCAAACACACGCAATAGTTTCATGTGGATAGATATGGAATCACAATAGTCACAGCGTATGTATGTTTCTCTGTGGTTACCTGATGAAAAGTAGTTACCTCCGTTTATTCCACTCGACACTGCTGTTCCTACTGTAAGGCTCCATAAAGTTAGTCAATCATTTAAAGGGCAAAACGAACGTACGTTAACAAAATCCCAAATGACGTGATTAATTTATCTGTAAATAAATTCAAAACTGTTGTTAAACGTAATCTATATGTAATAAGGCTTATTATAAAATATCTGATTATTTAGATGACAAAAAAGCTTGGGATGAAACTGTCTCCAACTCCCTCAAAAACAATGTAATAGTTAAGAATACAAAATTTAATAACATGGACTTTAAAAAAATATAAACCTAACAGAGTTTCTTGCCAATTCTTCTCTGTTTGGTCGTTACGAATTGGTGTAAATTAAAAAAAGCGATGTTTCAAAGTGTACTTTACAGTTCCTACTGAATAAATAAATTTGACACCATACACCACCGGTGGTGTCGTTTGGAATCACTATTCCGTTCGACACTAGCAACGATTGGTGATGTACAGCAAATAATCATAGCTACGTGTATTCTATATACGTACTAGCTATCACCATTTACCATCGCAATAATTATAAAGAACACTATAAAGTGTCAGTCTTCAAGTGAAATTTAACAAATATCGTCCAAGCGTGTCTAACATAAATAAACGTCAAAATGTAATTTGCACAAATTTAGACCTTATGTCGCTTGAAAAGTGTTCAAAGCGCCGCGCAGTGTTCCGCGCAATTGACAGCGTGCGCGGAGTTTTAGTGCAAACACTTTTTTTTCCACGTTTTTCACTCTAGAGTATAAATATCTCGATGCCATTGACTTCATATTTTACAATTTACTGTATTTGATTTTTGATAAGTTTGATAACACGAGTAGGTCGATTCAAAAGTCAAAGTCAAAGTCAAAGTTATTTAAGTTATTTATTCAAGGAGTTCTTACTAAGTAAGTAACTTTCTATTCAAGACATCACTAGGGTATTGTCGAACGGAATAGTAATTCAAAACGACACCACCGGTGGTTAATAAATAAGTTATTATAGCTTAAAATACTTTTTTACACACTTAAACTTCTAGAAATTAAAAAATTGAGTTACATCTATAATTTAATTTACATACCTGCCTAAAAATATTACTACGGGCTGACACCTACTCCACACCATTGCTGTGCCCAGAATTGGGCTCATAGCTCATAGTGATAAACTAATCATCCATGTTTTGTACCTAATATTATGACTGCAATAAATAAAGAAGTGAATATGGTGTCGTTCTGGTGGTGTGGAATGGAATGAATGGTCGCCTGCCCATGGACACCAGCATCATCAGAGGCGATACTGATGCGCTGCCGACCCTTGAGGTAATGAAATACCCGCCTTTTGAAAGACCCCATGTTGTAGCTCTGTGGGAAAACCGCAGAAGCACGTACGTGGCGTGTAAGACAAACAGTCGTAGAAAACAAACCATCCAGTTGGTAAATAATTTCCTAGAACTAAGTCAGCAATAATTTATAATCTAGATTAAAAAAGACAGGCCTTTGCTCTTAGTCAGTGTGACTTGGAAATTAATATTAATGAGAAACAACGTAACAAATAATGTACTCACACTTACCGGCGCGCGTCGGAGAGCATCGGACAGCATTTAAAACATGCTAGAGGAAATTGAAACATCCACAAAGCAGTTAAGTTCCTTATTTGCATGCAATTTACGCAGCTTTGAGCTTTGTCAAACACTGACATAAATAGATCCGTAAGTAGATAAAGTAGTAATAGATGCGTAAATTACATGCAAATAAGGAACTTAACTGCTTTGTGGATGTTTCAATTTCCTTTAGCATGTTATAAAATGCTCTCCGACGCGCTCCAAGGCGCGCCAGTAAGTGAGAATCGTACATAATAGTCACATTGTCTTGCATTCTGGACGACCTCTGTGGCGTAGTGGGCGTAGACTAAGCTGAAACGCAGGTTTCGGGTTCGATTGCCGCCGCGAGACAAATTTTTGTTAGTTCTGTAAATATCTAATTCGGGAGTATTTTATATCCAAATTCTAAAATGCTAATATTCCCATTCCTAATTAGTTCTATTAATACTATAAACTAGCTGACCGGCTTGAAAATTCGTTTCACCACACCAGCCTATATCAGTCCACTGCTGGACATAGGCCTCCCCTATAAAGGGGGATATGCCCATAATCCCCACGCTGGGCATGCGGGTTGGGGATCGCAGGGCACAGCTTCTCGCACCACCTCTGTTGCCCGTCGGTGGCCAGGGGATTTAGATGTGCCGATGTAGGCTGTGCTATGCCGCAATCAGCCGGCCGCCAGAGCCCCGTTCGTTGTTTAGCAGGGTGCACCACGTGCAGGTGAGGTTGGCTTGGGTTCCGAAGATAAGGATTGGAACCCCTTACACCCCCAAAAAATTCGTTTGCGTGTTGAATTTTCTTTCACGTTTAGTAAAAAGTGAAAGTTTTTGAGGATGGATGGATGGATGTATGTTACTCCATCACCCAGAACTGCTGATCGGATTTGGATGAAACTTTAAATATACATTGTTTGTGACCTGGATTAACACATAGGCTACTTTTAATCTAAGTACCCCGCGAAAGAAGCCGCGTGCGAAAGCTATTGTAAAAAGTCATGTGGTTCCCATAAAGGGGTTGCTTTGTGATAGGTAATGGTTACCACTTAACATAAGGTGGACCATGTGCTTGTTCCATCTTCAAGTACCATACAAAATACAGCTAAAAGCTAACACTGCAGAGCTACTATTAACTGAGCTATGAGGCTAGTAGCCTAACTAGGTAGAAACGAACAGACAACTATTTGGCATAACTCAACTAAAACTACTTCAAAGTGTTCATATGGGTCCCTTTGTGACCGGTGAGTGGGGTGTCCAGTCGGTGAAAATAACTAGGATATTTGTTGGAATTATCTTCTACAACAACCACTAGCCTATGTCAGTCCACTGTTGGACATAGGCCTAGATTTATAATAAGGGGGATATGCCCATAATCAACACGCTGGGCATGTGGATTGGGGATCACAAAACACAGCTTCTTGTACCAGTACGCTGCTACCTGTCAGCGTACAGGAAATTCAGCGTTGCCAGTTTAGTCTGCGCTATGCCGCAATCAGCAGACCGTCAAGCTCCGTTTGCAAGCATTGAATCGATCAGAAGTTTGGATTTTGATCAGATCCCTTCATCAACAAGATAAGAAGTGAAGATCTTCAAACGCCTGAACAGATTTTCTTGAAGAACTGCTAAAACACTCTCAATCAAGTCACCTTTCAAACTATAATAATCAATTGACTTAGGAGTGACTTTGCGAAAATCCTTTACAAGATATTCTACAAGGCAAAATATTTAGTACAAATACCGCTAACTTTCTCTGACCAGTTCCACAAAATGCGTACGTGTGCAACAGATTCACAAGCAAATCAGAGAAACAACAAGCAAATAAGCATTTAATAAATGCAACCGTCTAGGTACTTACTTACTCTTTCACGAAATAAAAAGAAACACGTTAACCTGTAATTAATTTGGAGAAACAACACACACATATATACACAAGAAAAGAAATAATAAAAAGAGTAAGTATATGGTTGCATTCGTTAATTGCTTGATTCCTTGTTCTTTCTCTGATTTACATGTGAATCTGCGGGCGGGAGGGCGGTGCATGCGTATGCATTTTGTGGAACTTGTCAGAGAAAGTTAGCGGAATTTGTACTAAATATTTTGCCTTTTAGAATAAACCAAATTAACTAAATCAAAATAGGTTAATCCGTTTGGGAGCTACGATAACACACAGATACACACGTATATTTATTATTATTTATAAAACACACCTATTTTTGCAGCAGGGGTTAAAATGTGAAAGATTGGCTGTGATGGTATGGAGATGTATGCTACGCTTTCATACTGAAGCTACTGAACGAATTAAGATGAAATTTTGCAAGAGAAAAACGAACAATCATCTTCACATCCTCAGAAACTATCCCACATATTATAATTATAATTATTATTTATCCACATATTAAAAGTTATTAAAATAAAAGAATGTCCTACTTTTCACATGAAGTATGGCGATCCTATCCTTTGCAGTTCATAACTCAGAGTTAACCTGTTGTATGTCGGTGGGGTCTGGGAGACGAAATGCCGACGATTACGGTCTACCAGACCCTATCATAAGCTGACTTAAGCTGCAATTTCACCAACAGTATCATCTCAAGGTAAGCAAGGTATCATTATCATCAGCCTATAGCAGTCCACTGCTGGACATAGATCTCCCCTAATGAGAGCCATTGCGCCCTGTTCTCAGCTCGACGCATCCAGCTTCTACCAGCCGACAGCAGATAGATATAATAGATATAATTATTAGCACGATTATTATTAATATTTTAAAACAGAAAATACAAAAAACACAGTAAATGTAGTGTAGGACACCCCTTGATTAGTAAAAATATCCTATCCTACTAATATTATAAATGCGAAAGTTTGTGAGTACGTATTTAGGTATGGATGAATGGATGAATTGTTGTTACTCTTTCACGCAAAAACTACTGAACTGATTTAGATGAAACTTGGAATGTACATAGTTTGTGACCTGGATTAACACATAGGCTACATTTTATCCCGGTACAACGCGAGCGAAGCCGCGGGCGGAAGCTATTAATAAATAAATAATGCTGGACACTAACACACAGCATCATTCAGCCCAAAACTTTCGATAATTTTTTTTGTAAATACATACACTGTAATGGCGACATTAAATGAACACACGGGTGCTTACTGACAAGTATTCTTGTAACCATACAACATTAAATCCTAAAACTAAAGTCCATTCTAGCGTTTTTGTCGATATATTTATTCATTATTTAATTTACGGGCTTAAGTGATTCCTAGACAATGAACGGGCTGAGCTGAAATTAGCGCATATGTAGTTCTAAATCAGGAATAACAGATAGAATACCTTTTATACGTATATATACTAAAATGCGAGCGAACCCGTAGGCGGAAGCTTGTAACAAAAAAATCTGAATGTATTTTTCATCATAAACTTATTGTTTCGCCCGGTGGACGCCTTTCGCAAACAAGTACAATCACTCACAGAGTTGTTAACACTAACGAGCGGACACGGAAACGCTTTTAACACGACTGTACTCGCTTTGTAAAGTTTTCGAATACGGGCGTAGTGTAAAGTACTTGTGAAATATGAACTACAATGTACTACTATGGAATTTTAGAAGTTTTAAGAATTTTCGCGTAAAAGAAACTAAAGTTGTCGATATAGCTCAGAGGATTAGCAAGCTGAAGTGGCAGTTGGCTGGCCATAACTGCTGAAAAACCGATAACCGTTGGTAAACGAGTTCTTGAGTGGAGACCGCGGCTTGGCAAACGTAGTGTAGGACGCCCTCCGGCCAGATGGAGTGACGATCTGCGAGAAGCTGCTGGATGCGTCGAGCTGAGGACAGGGCGCAATGGCTCTCATTAGGGGAGGCCTATGTCCAGCAGTGGACTGCTATAGGCTGATTTAATGATGATGATTATATCAAAATTTTATAAAATCGCACTAATATTATAAATATGAAAGTTTGTGTGTATGAGTATGATTGTTACGACTCAACTCCGTAAGGACTAAATTTAGGAAATTAACGGACTTGTATAAATGCATAGATTGTGGCCTGGATTAACACATAGCCTACTTGTTAAACTATTGCATAGCTTCTATCGAGGGCCTTGAGCGCGGGGACCGAATCCAGAAATTCCGTAACGAAAAAAAACCTCACGCTCCCCACTCCGACGGGCACGGAGGTGTGGCTTGAAGGCCGTGCATTGTCTAACGTCGTTTCTTTTCGGCAGTCTTCGACACGGTGTTTGTGTGCGTGCAACTAGACGTATTGTACGACTCTACGAAGCTCGCACGAATCGAGACGATCACCACGCTCAAAAAGTGTAACTTGAATTAATATCAAAGAAAAAGAAATACTGCATAAATAAAATAAATAAATAATTATAATTGCATAAGTTGATACAAAATGCTATGCAATAGCTTTACCGCGGCAGTTCCCGAGTGCCACACGTCTTTTTTTCTCGTACTACGCGAGCAAAACCGCGGGCAGAAGCTAGTAATGTTATAATAAGTAATAAGGAAATAATAAAGGTATTTAGGTATTAATAAATGTTACCTACGTTTGGAACAGAACTGTTACAGATATTTGTCTCGGGTCTGGGTGTTTTCTAGGTATGAAATGTATGTATTTACAAATAAAAATATTATATTTTGTAGTATAACAGTCATGTAGCTCAAGCTCTGCTTAGTTTGGGGCTACATGAAGCTGTGTGATTACGTCCCGTTTTATTTATTACTTATTAATATTTATAATAATAGATAATTAAGTAATGATATTAAAAATTAACAAGTAGAATTTTTTTTAGTAAAATAAAATAATATACTTATGTAAGTTACACTAAAAAAGAAAAAACTTGTCTTGTTTGTTAAAATGGTAGTCTTGCGTTGGGAGTACTTACAAAAAGACACTGTTACTATTCACCACTAGTGTTTGGTAAAATTCCATTCCCCAGTTAACCGACCCCTACCACAACCCCCATTAGCCACCCCCACCCCTGTAATTGAAAGCGTGCTAATGTAGGACACAGAATAATAGGAATGCAGTCGCTAATCATGGTTTGTGGGAGACAGATGTGTGAAAATATAAATATATTTTGGATACGGCATTTTTATTGCTTGATTTTTGGAATGACGCTGATTAGATGTTAAATTCAAACTCGTTTTTTATAACAATATATATAACAGCTGGATGCGTCATCAGGGGAGGCCTATGTCCAGCAGTGGACTGCTATAGGCTGATGATGATGATAACATTACAGATTAATGGGTGTTATAGCTATTTAATTTAGCAAAATAAAATATACTTACTCTAAGCAACAGTTGAGTAAACTTTAAAATAAACAATATAACGTAACATCTTGGCAATCAATGACCTGCGGGGTGATCGGCTAACTCTGTAGCAAACAGAAATTATTGACACCGATCCTGTTTTTACAAACTTTGTTTATCTCTAGAAGGTATCCCACGTAGTTGCTGAATCGGGAATAAAATCAAATTTTATTTTGTTCCCATTTGATCACCACGTTAAAATATTGACAGGTGATCAAATGGGAATACCTTTGATGCTTAATGCATAGGTGCTCAAAAAATATGTGCTCAAACGGGAATACTCCCAATTTTTGACACTGGAAGATGCGATGTCAGCGTCAGATCGAGCATGGTGCCTAGTGCGAGTTTTTTTACCAGCTCGATCGCGTTTGCGTTTACGGGAAATTTGTATGGAAAGGAGTCAGTGCTACGCGTTTTTCACTAGATGACGCTACCTTGATTCCATATAAATTTGCGTTAACGCAAACGCGATCGAGCTGGTAAAAAAACTCGCACTAGGCACCCAGGCTGTAAACGAGGTATCTGCGGCGAACTGGAAGTGTTTCGAAAACTGGTTCAGGCGCTACTTTGTATAGAGGCTGGTGGAGAGTACTTTGAAAAGAGCTAATATTTTTTTTTATTTGTTTACACTTTATTTTTAACCGACTTCAAAAAGGTTCTCAATTCGTCGGAACCTTTTTTTTCGACTTTTTTTATGTATGTTTACCGATATCTCCTTCAATTGTACACCGATTTTCAAAATCATTTTATTGTATAAGGCGACTTTATTAGGACTATAAGGATAAAACCTCCCTCTCGCTCGCACTATTTTTTGCACCAAAATTAATCACATTGGTGCAAGTTTTTTGGTAAGAAAACGTGATAGAATCAAAATTATATTATTGCTGAACCTTTGTATGCCTAAAACACAGGATTACCTAGTGTTTAATATTTTTATATGACCAATTTAAGAAATTTTGAATAATTATTTCATTTATTTTTATTTATTTTATTCCTGAGGGATTGGTACTTTTCCCGGAAAACTCAAAAAACCTCATTCTCACTTGTATTTTTCGCCCTATGATCACCAAATAATATGTGCTCAAACGGGAATACTCCCAATTTTTGACACTGGAAGATGCGATCACCAATATCTTCGACAATTGTGAACCGATTTTCAAAATTCTTTAGAGCAAGAAGTAAAAAATGATTTATTCGAAGTCGGTTTATTTTTTATAAAAAGTTTATACTTGTATTTTCGTGAAACTCTGTGTGTCCCACGTTAGTTGGATAATTTATCGATGTTACATAAAGGCGGGTACAGACTGCTGTAACGTAACATAAAAGGAGCTTATGGAACAGAGGATGTCTGCAGAAATGCTCTGTTCGTGCGCGTAGTGTACACGGTTCGTGCGTGCAAGGCGTCCACACTATTGGAATTCTGTACCATTACATGATACAGGTAGCGGCACGTAATTCTAGAACGCTGTACGATACTTCTGCGCAAGGGTCTCTCACTCTCTCTCGCCTCTAGCTCCCACCTCTACCTTACTTTTGACTTCTGCGCAATAACGGTCAGCGCTAGAGTTTCATGCTGCTACTTGTACATTGTGACAATGTGGACGGCAAATTCTTTCACTGAATTTCATTTCTATACCCGCCATAAGTTCCTCCTCTTCAGAGGTTATCAGAATAAAATGACAAGAAGAACATGCCACGAGCGATAGCTAATCTTACTTATGCCACATCCACACTATCTGTCGTGCGGACACACTGGCCGCCATTAGTGGTGAGTGGTACACCACTGTGCCTAACCCCATCCGAAGAGATTAGTTTAGAATAAACTAATCTTACAATCCTACTTATATTATAAATGCGAAAGTTTGTGAGTATGGATGTATGGATGCATGGATGAATGTTTGTTACTCTTTCACGCAAAAACTACTGAACGGATTTAGATGAAACTTGGAATATACATGGTTTGTGATTTGGATTAACACATAGGCTACTTTTTATCCCGGTACCACGCGAGCGAAGTCCCGGGCGGAACCTAGTTAATATTATAAATGTGAAAGTTTGTGAGTATGGATGCACCTATGTTTGTTACTCTTTCACGGAAAGACTATTGAACGGATTTGAATAAAACTTGGAATTTACTCAGTTTGTGACCTGGATTAACATACGTGCTACTCATATACTTTTATCACCCGTTCTAAGCCGCGGGTGCAAGTTATGTACATATAGTTAAATCCACGCAAAATTATCTATGACGCAGTGAGCGAAAGCAGGTTGTATGCCCGTCGCAAGACAAAAGTTTGTATCATCATCATCAGCCTTTAGCAGTCCACTACTGGACATAGACTTCCCCAATAAGCGTGATTGCGCCCTGACTTCAGCTGGAAACTAGCTTCTACCAGCAACCTTTCGCAGTTCGTCACTCCACCTGCCCCCTTAGCATGCTGTTTTATGTCTATTCTACGATAGAGGCGACATCTACATCTAAAAATAAGTTTTCTTTATTCTTTCGTCGATAAAACCTTGTCTACGGTTCCTTAAAGTTTTTTTTTATGTTATCCGAAGATGGCCCTTGCATATGGGTCACTTGATTTTAAGTGGTAACCATTACTTATAACAAAATATTGCTTCGCAGGTCAAGCTTGTTCGATCTGCGTCCATCAACTTGAGGTATAAATAAATAAATAAATAAATAATGCGGGACGTAATCACACAGCATCATGCAGCCCCAAACTAAGCAGAGCTTGTATTATGGGAACCACATGATTGGATATACCACACATATAATTTTCTTTTGTAAATACATACATATCATACATAGAAACACCCAGACCCAAACATTTGGTATGAAAGTGCCTCAAGCTTCATGTGGCAGTAATTTCACCGACACACACACCCTTCAAACTGAAACACAGCAATGCTGTTTCATGCAGAAATAGGCATGTTTGTATGATTTGCAAATATTTGTCTCGACCCAGGTGTTTTCTATATACTATTTAGTTATATGCTTACAAATAAAGGCATATGAGTAGTATATCAGTCATGTGGTTCCCATAACACAGGCTCTGTTTATTTTGGGGCTGCCATGATCTTGTGTGAATATATCCAGCATTATTTATATATTATTATTAGCAATTATGGTTACAAACACACTCACAGTACTGCTAGTCCCAACAGTTTAAAGTCGCTCAGCGAGCTATGGAACGGGCTAAGCTCGGAGTTTCTCTGAAGGATAGATTTTGACGACCTCTGTGGCGCAGTGGGTAAAAGCCCGCCTGAGACGCAAAAGGTTGCGGGTTCAATACCCGCTGCGGGAAAATGTTTGAATGTTCTGCAGATATTTGTCTCAGGTCTGGGTATTTTCTATGTATGATATGTATGTAATTACAAAAAAAAACACATTATGTAGTATATCCAATCATGTGGCAAGCTGTACTTAATCTGGGGCAACATGATGCTGTGTGGTACGTCCAGCATTATTTATTTATTTATTTATAGAATCCGCAACGAGACTATCCGACATAGAACTAAAGTTGTCGACATAGCTCAGAGAATTAGCCAGCTGAAGTGGCAGGGGGCTGGCCATATCTACCGAAGAACCGACAACCGTTGGGGTAAACGAGTTCTTGAGTGAAGACCGCTGCTTGGCAAATGTAGTGTAGGACGCCCTCTCGCCAGGTGGAGTGACGATCTGCTGTCGGCTGCTGGTAGAAGCTGGATGCGTCGAGCTCAGGACAGGGCGCAATGTCGCTCTTTAGGGGAGGCCTATGTCCAGCATCTGCTCTAGGCTGATGATGATGATGATAGTACAAAATTATACATTGGTAACAAACCGCTGTGCGTCAGTGACGTAATTGCTATGTGTGTCAGTGACGTAATAATAATTACTTGTTATAAATTACTAATTAGCGTGGGTATTCCTCGTGACAGGCGGGAATTAGGACAGGGGTATTTTATCCGTAAACACTGGAAATGTAACTTGGGCGTATAGGGTTTATGTGTACATCATCATCATCAGCTTATAGCAGTCCACTGCTGGACGTCGACCTGCCTTATTGAGTGCTATTGCCCCCTGTCCTCAGCTCGACCCATCCAACTTCTTTATTTATTTTGTTTTATTAATTGTATGTAAACTTTTTTTTATTTTTTTTTATACGGGCCAGCTATTGACCGGCTCGGCTTGCATAGGCAAGGATGAGGTCGACGATGGGGCGAGCTTTCCCAGAAGATGCCTATTAACTCTCTTTTCGAAGCCGTTAGGGTTGTAGCCTTGTAGGTCAATAGAAAAATAGACGCTGGCAGCTGATTCCATATTTTAGCAGGGCGCATAAAAATGATGTATTATAAATTTGAAAATTATAAACGTCCAGCTCTGGATACACAATATAGTCTTTGCATAAGATAACACGCATGATACTACGGAGGGCTAATTACAAGTTTCCACATATATGGTACCTACTTTGTAAAACAAAACCAATAGATGACGACTCGAGCTCGAGGCCTTCGAGAGAGGATGGTGAGATATCGAAGGATAGAGATGGTTGCCGAAATTTAGGGGAGACCTGTGGGGATGCAGTGGGATGATGTAAGTTGAGGGGAAAAAAGAGACAACGACATAAGGAGAGTACATAAATCTTCCTACTTATATTATAAATGCGAAAGTAATTTTTGAATGAATTTTTGTTACTCTTTCACGCAAAAACTACTGAACGGATTTGTATGAAACTTGGAATATACATAGTTTGTGACCTGGATTAACATATAGGTTACTTTTTATTCCGGTACCACGTGTGCGAAGCCGCGGGCGGAAGTTAGTAAGATATAATAATCACAAAAAGTTAAATTAAATTTAGAATTTAAACACAGTGATAAATAGGACCTAACAAATAGGTGATTGGCTAATTATTGTAATATATACGGCTTAGAAGGTATAATCATGATACCTATCGCAGACAGTTGTCAAATACTTATTTGTCCACACCCTTAACAAGTCAAAAGCTTAATTTATAATTTTCGCGATTCGTCAATTCAATTCGTCAAAAAGTTTAGACGCTGTCCAAGAAGAATTTATCATTAAGAATACGCTTTAATTTATACACTGACTATTTATTTCTACTACATGATTTGTTATATATATTACATAAAATATTTAACTACTGATATAAATTGAGGTTAACTAGATTTTATGTAAAATATTTAAATGGATTGCTAAATATTATGTTAGAATCACACTCAGCTGTCTGGCGGAGGGCATAAGTTCTCACAGGATTTCTCCTAGTTTAGATTCCTATATTGTCCCAGGAATATTGTAATTTTACTGACAAAATTGATGTATACCTACTATACATTGCATTTGTGTTGTTTGTTTCTGAATAAACTAATTTCAATTACCAGCAGCCGATAGCAGATCGTCACTCGACCTTTCCGGAGGGCGTCCTACACTATATTGTGTACATATGTATACACCTTAACTTCTACATCTAGTCCATTGATTTCAACGACGCCAAGTAATAACTTCTACCCACCAGAACGCTATCGTTTTAATATGTTTTTCTAAACCAAAATATATTACTACGTGTCCGAGATTCGAAACGACGAGCTCCGGACCGGAAGTCGGGGTACATCTAGACCACCAAGGCTCTCACTCTAAATACAACAACAACATTAACAACACCAGCCTATATCGGTCCCCTGCTGGATTCAATGCGGGTTGGGGATCGCAGGGTAGCTTATCGCACCGCCGACGCTACTGTCCATCGATTGTCAGGGGATTTAACTGTACCGGTGTCAGGCTGCGCTATGCCGCAATCAGCCGCCGCCAGAGCCCCGTTTGTTATACAGCAGGATGCACCACGAGCAGGTGAGGTCGGCTAGGGTTCAGAAGATGGAGGTTGGAACCCGTTACACCCCTTAAGTACTCTAAATACAATGATGTCATAAAAACCACCACAAAAAATAGTTATAAGGCACATTAACCTCATTTTAACCCCCTCGCCGCTCACCCCGTGTCGGGTTACAAAAACAAATGACGCCATTAGTACAGGTTAGGCGGGGTCCCGACCTAGTTATCATTAATTGTGCTAATTGTAAGGTGTGAAAGAATGCAGACTTATAGCTAGCTGAACGAAAAGTCTCTCGCTCTCTCTCGCCTCTAGCCTCCATATGATACCTTACTTTTGACTTCTGCTCAAGAACGGTCAGCGCTAGTTTCGTGCCTCTACTTGTAGCATAGCATTCATATCTCGCCCCTCACTAGAAAAATCATCATCATCCTATAGCAGTCCACTGCTGGGCATAGGCCTCCCCTAATGAGCGCCAGTGAGGTGTGAAGGAATGCTGTCTTAGCATAGTATTCATATACCTAACCCCTCACATCAAAGTCATCATTATTATCAGTCTATAGCAGTTGCTGGACATAGGCTTCCCCTAATGAGCGGCATTGCGCCCTGTCCTCAGCTCGACGCATCCAGCTTCTACCAGCAGCCTTTCGCAAATCGTCACTCCACCTGGCCAAAGGGCGTTCTACACTACTTCCTTAGCAAATATCAGCATTATCAGCTCATTGCCACTTCAGCTTGCTAATTCTCTAAGCTATGTCAATTTATATCGAGGAAAATGAATAATAATAATCTGCTGGATATTATCACATATATTCATCTCCGAACCAAGCAGATTTTATTATGGGAACAGTTTGTTAAAAAATATAGGTTGATTCGACGACCTCTGTGACGCAGTGGGCGAAGGCCCGCCTACGCCGAAGGTCGTGGGTTCGATTCCCGCTGCGGGACAAATGTTTGCATGTTCTGCAGATATTTGTCTCGGGTCTGGGTGTTTTCTATGTATGATATGTATGTATTTATAAAAAAATCATATATGTAGTAAATCAATCATTTGGTTCCCATAATACAAGCTCTGCTTAGTTTGGGGCTTCATGATGCTGTGTGAATGTCCAGCATTATTTATTTATTACTTATTTATTGGCAGGACATTGACATTTACATACACGTAGTGATTACCACGAACCAATGATGACGAAACCCAAAATGGCTTGACATTGGTTTGACAAACCAAATTGGTTTTCGTCATCACAAATGCCAATGTCCCGGCTATCAATATCACCATATATTTAACAAACTGTACATGGCTGATATACTACATATATATATACATTTTAAATACATACACATAATACATATATGGACAACATCCAGACCCGAGACTAATATTTGCAAATCATCAGATTGGCCAAGCAGCGGGCGGAAATTTGTAAAAGTATAGGTATTTTTAAAATATAATTTCTACGTTGTAAAGTAATAAAGATGTTTTATTGTACATATTATGTTGTATTTGCATACAAACAGACCCCATCACTCATATATATGTATAAAATTTGCAACACTGTCTGCATACTAATGAAATGAAAAGTCAAGTATGTTGGTATGTAATGGAAGAGATGTTTGTGGTGGAATGTGTTATCCTTTGTCTTCATTGTGAAATAACAAATTTCAAATGAACGAAAAAAAGTGTTTAAACAATTAAACACTTTTTTAGAATCGTTGTCAATGTTAATCCACTTGTATTATTTGCCACAAAACCAAAGCAAAACTACTTTTATCCACTCTCAATAATGGCACGTCTCAGCTTTTATTGACAGCTGTCACTGTCAATAAACTACTTCACCACGATGTACATTACGATATTGAAAAACTAGAGAAACCTATTTCCATAGGTAAGCTTACCTTTGAGGTTGTAAATCTAAGTGAATATTTTATTTGCTAGGTGTTACTCAGGTTTATTGAATTATAGCTTACAGCGCTTCGGTCTCATGGTACTTGGATAAAAAGAAGCCTATTTCGTATCGTATTCCTAGACTAGAATTACTTAGTGTGCATAATTTCAACTCAGCTCAATTAGTAGGTTTTTTTGTATTGGATAGGCTTGCGTTTGATTTTAAGCGAAGATGCAGTCTACGATGGAGCATGCTTGCCTAGAAGAAACCTGTTCACTCGTGCCTTGAAGACGCCCATGTTATAATTATCGGGGAAAACATACTTGGGTAGTGTTCTTAATGAAAATACAGTATTTTATTATTTTATGAAGGTACAGTAGTTTTAGCATCACATAAACACCAATTTCTATAGATAAGAAATTCTATGGTAGGTACCCACTCTCTCTCTTTCTATTATTGTAAAATGTTAGTTGTTTATCTGTGTCCGACTCCGTACCTAGATCTTAGATCGTAAGCATCTGTTATGTTATTATTTCGTTAATAATAATAATAATAAGAGCAGACCGCCGTCGCCTTCGCCGCCGCGACCACCTGTGCGGCGTGGGCGGCCCCCGCTGCCGGCCGGCTTGGGGTCTGCGGGACAGTCTGCCCCGCGTCCGACCCCCGCCTCCACCAGCATTGTGCGACGCATGAAGTGGACAAATATACTTAATGAAAATGTCATGCGCGCATATTATAGGGCTACAGAGGGAGGAACCAACCGCACTGCGTACCTTGCCCGGATGCTGCCTCTGTTTCAGGTACTTGAACCAGCGGTCAACGTTACTGCACAACGGCTATCGGATCAGGTACGAGCCATCCAACGATTAAAATTGTTGGATGACTCGGTACTTGACCGGCTTCGCGCTGAAATCCAAAGTGATCAAGTAGCTGACCACTCGCAGCGGGTCCCGGCTGCCACGTCGCCGGTTACGGCAACTCCGTTACCGGTAACGACGCAGCCGGACCCCGCTGCTGACGACGTCGACTACGAAATCACCAGCGTGACAAACCAGGTAAATGAGCAATTGAGGAGGACTTTGGAGGATGCGATTTTATCGTACCGGTCCGCACCTCTCGATGAAAGACCGCGTTTGCCTCGCTTGCCCACTCACAGACGAAACTTAGCTGTAATGGAGGCCTTGAATCCTTTGTTGGTCCCTTACCTAGAGACTAGCGAAGGACTAGCTGATACCCATTCGATCCTTTACTGCGGAGCCGTGGCGGCGTGTCGTGTTGCTCGTGTCAAGTTCCCAAACTCCACGCGAGCACCACGACCTGTCGACAAAATTCCAGCTTGGCAAGTACGGATCGAACGGCGAATTGGTAAATTCAGGACCCTCATTGCAAAGCTAAGTTGCTTCAGAGAGGGCAATACCCGCCCCCGAGTAATGCGTTTTGTGACACAGGCCTTTGCTGGGACTGATACTCGGCCCCAAGATTATATGGCATGTATCACAGAACGCATTGACTTTCTGAAGCAGAAAATCTCTGCTTGGGCGAGCCGCATCCGTAGGTATCGAAAACGTGTGGACCGATATTGGCAGAATCGAAACTTCCAAAGTGACCAGAGGAAGGTGTACCGAAACTGGGAGAAACCTGACCAATGTGTGATGGACGGGCGTGTACCGGATGCTGATACCATGAATAATTTCTGGCGCAACATCTGGTCTGTGCCCATCCAGCACACGGAGGGAGATTGGATGGATGTAGTGAGTAGAGAGTGTGAACCTATCGAAACTATGGGGGCTGTTGAGATTACCCCCATAGATGTCAGATTTGCAATCCGTTCGGCCCATAACTGGAAAAGTCCTGGACCGGATGGGTTGCATAACTTCTGGCTGAAGTGGTTCCGATGTTCACACTCTGTACTAGCCACACAATTTCAAGAAGCCCTCGAGCTTGGGTCTCTGCCAAGTTTTATGACGACTGGAGTCACCTTTCTGCTCCATAAATCTGGTAGTACCGCGGAAGCAAAGAACTACAGACCCATAACGTGCTTACCTACCATCTACAAGCTCCTTACGTCCATTCTGACCGTAAAAATTAATTTGCACATAGTTGCAAATAATATTTTGGCTCCTGCTCAGAATGGATGTAGGGTTGGGTCCCGCGGTACTAAGGAGCTCCTCCTCATTGACATGACCATTAGCCAGCAGATTAGGCGCAGCAAGGGGAACCTCTCCGCTGCATGGATAGACTACAAGAAGGCCTATGATTCGGTGCCTCATACATGGCTGGAGAGGATCTTAGAGTTGTATAAAATTGATGCAACTTTGAGATCCTTCTTAGGTACATGCATGAGACAGTGGATCACAGTTCTTCGTCATCCAGGTAGCGGACGGGATCCCTCTGCTCGGCAAGATCTGATTCGCATAGAGCGGGGTATTTTCCAGGGCGACAGTCTGAGTCCCCTATGGTTCTGCCTGGCACTGAATCCTCTTAGTACTCTGCTTAAGGATTCAGGGTTAGGCTATCGACTTCGGAGAGAGGGTGGTATCGTTTCTCACCTGTTGTACATGGATGACCTCAAACTTTTCGCGCCGCGAAAACCAGAGCTGCTAACTCTGTTGAATATCACACAGATATTCAGCAGTGCCATCAGTATGGAGTTCGGTGTCGAGAAGTGTGCGGTCATGCAAGTACAGCGGGGGAAAGTTGTAAATACTACAAACTTACAGCTTTCCAATACGATATCCCTCAGATCTCTTTCCGATATCGAAACCTACAAATATCTCGGTATGTCAGAAGCGTTAGGTATAGTAGACAGAGACATAAAACAGTCGGTGAAGGAGCGATTCTTTTGCCGCCTGACTAAAGTACTCAATAGTCTTTTGTCGGGTGGTAACAAGGTTCGAGCCTTCAACGGCTGGGTTATGCCTCTGCTCATCTATACTTTTGGCATATTGAAATGGACTCAGACTGAACTTGACGTCCTTGACTGTAAGGTTCGTCAACTTCTTACGACACACAGAATGCGACATCCACGCGCGTCGGTAATGAGGATGTACATCCCGCGGAAATGTGGGGGCCGCGGCTTTTTAAATGCCAAGACCCTCCATAACCGCGAGGTGTCCAAGCTCAGAGAATACTTCCTCCATGCCGACAGTGAGATGCATCGTGATGTCGTAGCAGTTGACAAGAACCTTACCCCGCTCTCACTGGCTAAGGAGAACTGGCACAAACCTACGGTGCTGAGTGCCCTCGACCGCAAGGTCGTATGGGAGAGTAAGGAGCTGCACGGACGGTTCTACAAAGCCCTTACAGGGCCTGATGTAGACCTACTCGCATCCGTGAACTGGCTACGTTTCGGTGACCTCTTTGGGGAAACCGAAGGTTTTCTCTGTGCGATTATGGATGAGGTAATAAAGACGAATAACTACCGAAAGTATATCATGAAGGATGGAACCGTTGACATTTGCAGAGCTTGTCATCGTCCCGGTGAATCCCTCAGACATATACTTTCGGGTTGTTCGCACCTCGCTAATACTGAATACTTGCACAGACACAACCAAGTAGCAAAGATCATCCATCAGCAGCTTGCTCTCCAATACGACCTTGTCGGTCCAGAGGTTCCGTACTATAAGTACGCACCGGTACCAGTTCTCGAAAATGGTCGTGCTACGCTCTACTGGGACCGCTCTATCATCACAGACTGGACTATTCTTGCGAATAAACCTGATGTCGTCCTGGTAGACCGGTCGGAACGCCGGGCGATACTTGTTGACATCACCATCCCACATGACGCTAATCTCGTGAAGGCCGAGAAGGACAAGCTTAGCAAGTATCTTGACTTGGCACACGAGATTACCGCTATGTGGGATGTCGACTCAACAATTATCGTTCCGATAGTCGTTTCAGTGAACGGTCTGATAGCGAAGAGCCTTGACCAATATCTTAAGAGGCTCTCGCTAGGTAGCTGGATCAAGGGTCAGATACAGAAGGCGGCTCTCCTGGACTCGGCACGCATTGTGCGGAGGTTCCTCTCTCTGCAGCCCTAGCCACTGACCGTTTGAGCCTTGCCCCGCGGTCGGTGGTCTCCCGTTTTTATACATTTTTTACTATAATGTTTTTGATGTTATTTATGTATAAAGTAGATAATATTAGGTTTATAGTAAAAAATGTTTTTTAACGAGTTTTAAAGTTTAATAAAGTGTCATAATAATAATAATTTAAAAATAATTTATATATATATAAAAAAAAAAAAAAAAAAAAAAAAATGACACCGCTCATGTCACACGCTTTTTCTTCGCTAAAATTTTAAATATTTGATTTCATCACCATTTACCACCTAAAAATATTCCAATAAAGTTAATAATCCATGGAATACGTGCCTAAATTTATATTTCAACAAACCTTTTCCAAAAATGAAAAAATCATAACAATGGATTTGACAACTCAGCTACACATGTCATAGAAGGAATAAAATAAACATTGATGATTACACGAAGAAAAGCAAGAACAGAAGCGGAGCAAATCGCACGCCCAACACCTCCGCCTGCTCCGTCAAGCTCCGCGTCGTCGTCTGGGGATGAGGTATTTGCCACCCCCCCGGACACCAGCGCGTCGAGCGACGAGAGCAGGCCGCCGTCGCCTCCGCCGCCGCGACCACCTGTGCGGCGTGGGCGACCACCGCTGCTGGCCGGCTTGGGGTCTGCGGGACAATCTGCCCCGCGCCCGACCCCCGCCTCCGACAGCAATGTGCGACGCATGAAGTGGACGAAGAAAATAAACGAAAATGTCATGCGCGCATATTATAGGGCTACAGAGGGAGGAACCAACCGCACTGCGTACCTTGCCCGGATGCTGCCTCTGTTTTTGACGCTTGAACCAGCTGTTATCGTCACTGCACAACGGCTATCGGATCAGGTACGAGCCATCCAACGATTGAAATTGTTGGATGATTCGGTACTTGACCGGCTTCGCGCTGAAAGTGATCAAGTAGCTGACCACTCGCAGCGGGTCCTGGCTGCCGCTCTGCCGGTTACGACAACTCCGTTACCGGTAACGACGCAGCCGGACGCCGCTGCTGACGACGTCGACTACGAGATCACCAGCGTGACAAACCAGGTAAATGAGCAATTGAGGAGGACTTTGGAGGATGCGATTTTATCGTACCGGTCCGCACCTCTCGATGAAAGACCACGTTTGCCTCGCTTGCCCACTCACAGACGAAACTTAGCTGTAATGGAGGCCTTGAATCCTTTGTTGGTCCCTTATCTAGAGACTAGCGAAGGACTAGCCGATACCCATTCGATCCTTTACTGCGGAGCCGTGGCGGCGTGTCGTGTTGCTCGTGTCAAGTTCCCAAACTCCATGCGAGCACCACGACCTGTCGATAAAATTCCAGCTTGGCAAGTACGGATCGAACGGCGGATCGGTAAATTCAGGACCCTCATTGCAAAGCTAAGTTGCTTCAGAGAGGGCAATACCCGCCCTCGAGTGATGCGTTTTGTGACACAGGCCTTCGCTGGGACTGATACTCGGCCCCAAGATTATATGGCATGTATCACAGAACGCATTGACTTTCTGAAGCAGAAAATCTCTGCTTGGGCGAGCCGCATTCGTAGGTATCGAGAACGTGTGGACCGATATTGGCAGAATCGAAACTTCCAAAGTGACCAAAGGAAGGTGTACCGAAACTGGGAGAAACCTGACCAATGTGTGATGGACGGGCGTGTACCGGATGCTGATACCATGAATAATTTCTGGCGCAGCATCTGGTCTGTGCCCATCCAGCACACGGAGGGAGATTGGATGGATGTGGTGAGTAGAGAGTGTGAACCAATCGAAACCATGGGGGCTGTTGAGATTACCCCCATAGATGTCAGATTTGCAATCCGTTCGGCCCATAACTGGAAAAGTCCTGGACCGGACGGGTTGCATAACTTCTGGCTGAAGTGGTTTCGATGTTCACACTCTGTACTCGCCACACAATTTCAAGAAGCCCTCGAGCTTGGGTCTCTGCCAAGTTTCATGACGACTGGAGTCACCTTCCTGCTCCACAAATCTGGTAGTACCGCGGAAGCAAAGAACTACAGACCCATCACGTGCCTACCTACCATCTACAAGCTCCTTACGTCCATTCTGACCGTAAAAATTAATGCGCACATAGTTGCAAATAATATTTTGGCTCCTGCTCAGAATGGATGTAGGGTTGGGTCCCGCGGTACTAAGGAGCTCCTCCTCATTGACATGACCATTAGCCAGCAGATCAGGCGCAGCAAGGGGAACCTCTCCGCTGCATGGATAGACTACAAGAAGGCCTATGATTCGGTGCCTCATACATGGCTGGAGAGGATCTTAGAGTTGTATAAAATTGATGCAACTTTGAGATCCTTCTTAGGTACATGCATGAGACAGTGGATCACAGTTCTTCGTCATCCAGGTAGCGGACGGGATCCCTCTGCTCCGCAAGATCTGATTCGCATAGAGCGGGGTATATTCCAGGGCGACAGTCTGAGTCCCCTATGGTTCTGCCTGGCACTGAATCCTCTTAGTACTCTGCTAAAGGATTCAGGGCTAGGCTATCGACTTCGGAGAGAGGGTGTTATCGTTTCTCACCTGTTGTACATGGATGACCTCAAACTTTTCGCGCCGAGAAAACCAGAACTGCTGACTCTGTTGAATATCACACAGATATTCAGCAGTGCCATCAGCATGGAGTTCGGTGTCGAGAAGTGTGCGGTCATGCAAGTACAGCGGGGGAAAGTTGTAAATACTACAAACTTACAGCTTTCCGATACGATATCCCTCAGATCTCTTTCCGATATCGAAACCTACAAATATCTCGGTATGTCAGAAGCGTTAGGTATAGTAGACAGAGACATAAAACAGTCGGTGAAGGAGCGATTCTTTTGCCGCCTGACTAAAGTACTCAATAGTCTTTTGTCGGGTGGTAACAAGGTTCGAGCCTTCAACGGCTGGGTTATGCCTCTGCTCATCTATACTTTTGGCATATTGAAATGGACTCAGACTGAACTTGACGCCCTTGACTGTAAGGTTCGTCAACTTCTTACGACACATAGAATGCGACATCCACGCTCGTCGGTAATGAGGATGTACATCCCGCGGAAATGTGGGGGCCGCGGCTTTTTAAATGCCAAGACCCTCCATAACCACGAGGTGTGCAAGCTCAGAGAATACTTCCTCCATGCCGACAGTGAGATGCATCGTGATGTCGTAGCAGTTGACAAGAACCTTACCCCGCTCTCACTGGCTAAGGAGAACTGGCACAAACCTACGGTGCTGAGTGCCCTCGACCGCAAGGTTGTATGGGAGAGTAAGGAGCTGCACGGACGGTTCTACAAAGCCCTTACAGGGCCTGATGTAGACCTACTCGCATCCGTGAACTGGCTACGTTTCGGTGACCTCTTTGGGGAAACCGAAGGTTTTGTCTGTGCGATTATGGATGAGGTAATAAAGACGAACAACTACCGAAAGTATATCATGAAGGATGGAACCGTTGACATTTGCAGAGCTTGTCATCGTCCCGGTGAATCCCTCAGACATATACTTTCGGGTTGTTCGCACCTCGCTAACACTGAATACTTGCACAGACATAACCAAGTAGCAAAGATCATCCATCAGCAGCTTGCTCTCCAATACGACCTTGTCGGTCCAGAGGTTCCGTACTATAAGTACGCACCGGTACCGGTTCTCGAAAATGGTCGTGCTACGCTCTACTGGGACCGCTCTATCATCACGGACAGGACTATTCTTGCGAATAAACCTGATATCGTCTTGGTAGACCGGTCGGAACGCCGGGCGATACTTGTTGACATCACCATTCCACATGACGCTAATCTCGTGAAGGCCGAGAAGGACAAGCTTAGCAAGTACCTTGACTTGGCACACGAGATTACCGCTATGTGGGATGTCGACTCAACAATTATCGTTCCGATAGTCGTTTCAGTGAACGGTCTTATAGCGAAGAGCCTTGACCAATACCTTAAGAGGCTCTCGCTAGGCAGCTGGATCAAGGGTCAGATACAGAAGGCGGCTCTCCTGGACTCGGCACGCATTGTGCGGAGGTTCCTCTCTCTGCAGCCCTAGCCACTGACCGTTTGAGCCTTGCCCCGCGGTCGGTGGTCCACCATTTTGGATATATTTTTTACTATAATGTTTTTTTATATTATTTTTGTACATAGTAGATTAATAATGTTTTAAATTTTATAGTAAAAAATGTATTTTTGATGAGTTTGAAAATGAATAAAGTGTCATAATAATAATAATAATATAAACTTTATTTCAGGCTACAATAGAATAAATACAGATGGTGTTTTACTTATCCTACGGCCCATATAAATATATACCTTATAGACTAACATATATATTAATAAAACTATAATTAAATTATTATTTGCCACGTAATATACACGACGTGGGTCGCGTGGTGTCCAATATTCTTCCACGGAATCGTCGGAACACGACACCCTTCGGCCAAAGCTCCTCCTTCATGTAGGTCGACAGATGTTCGGTCGGAACCCGCACCACAAAAGAGTTAAAGCTGACTCTGTGGCGGGACTCCAACCGCTCGACCCTCAGGTTGTCCTTGGTCTTTGCGCGCAAGTACTCCGCTACATCCTCCGCCTTCACGGAGTAATGCACGCGAGACACATAGAGCTGCGTCGTCGGTACCTCAGAGCGCAGCAGGAGCTTATGGCAGTTCGGTGCTGTACCGCACTTATTCTGACAGGAGAGCTTCTTCTTCTTCTTCTTCCTTTCCACTTTGATGAAGCCCTCCTTGTCTTCCAGCCTCTTGAGAGGCGCAGTCTTGCGAATATTTTCGCTTGTCCCCTTCGATGTTGTTGTTAAATAAATTAAACTTGAACTTGAGCCAGCCTGGGGTTTCAACGTTTTTACTTTATTATTCCCGGCCTTGTTTTTCTCATTCTGTACTTATTCTCTCACTCTCATTTCTTATGTGTCAATTAATACGACATGACAGCTTCATTAGAAACATCATCGAAGGAAAGGTAGAAGGAAAGCGCGGAAAAGGAAGATCAAAAATAAGCTACATGATGAGCCAGATAAAAGAGAAGGTCGCAGTCATTTCGTATAAGGAAGTGAAAGAGACAAGCAATGGAAAGAGTTAAGTGGAGAGAATTGCATCACTACACCGACAAGAGCTCTTAGATTATGATAATAACAATTGATAAACAATGACTTTTCACGACCTTTTCCCCCACTAAGGATATCTTCAGATACAGGTCAGTACGCAAATCTATTGAGGATACCTTAACGGGGGTAGTCAGAGGCCAGTCCACACATTACGTTCGATACATGCCCACTTTTTGCAAGCAGCTAGCATTCCACGTGACAGGTTTCAAGCCCATCGCCGCTTTTATTGGAACACTAACCTAGCACATACCTTTCGAACTTTTTAGTTCGAGGGCATGCCGGTTTCCACACGATGTTTTCGTTCACCGTTTCGAGCAACAATGGTAATTTACTTATTGTTGGCGATTCAAGAATTGCCAAACGCATTTTTGAGTTGTTTAAAAGAATTGTCGACAGACGGCCATACTGGCTCGGGCCGTGGTAGCGGGTAGTCATAAAAAAATACTGTGAACGTGTTATTTTCAAGTTGCAATATACAAGTTAATATAAAGAGCATTATTTACGTATTATTTGAGAACTTTAGATGTTACTTAATATTATGTACTTAATTTACGCGTTTTTATCGAGATGAGAACCTAGTATCTAGACAAACCTAACATAGGTTTTAAGACATTATTAAGCAGAGTTAGTTCAATGTTTATCTAATAAATAAATATCTATAGGAATATCAATTTTGGCAGCCTAAAAACTCCAACACCTACGCAGAAGAAGAAGAACCCTTCCAAACCCCAAATCTATTAGCATTACAACTATCAACTATACAATAAAATGATTATTTAGTTATCGCGTGTGAGGCGTGGCGTCGGCGTGTCACACGCGACGTGTTCCCGGTACTGTTGTCTAGACTGTATGATGGGGTGTCGGGTGGGGTGATGGGTTTTGCCGAAAATTACGGTTTCAGCGTATTAATGAACAAAAATAACTTGGGCTATCCAAAACTATACCTAAATAATAGGTCAAGTGCGATTAGTGCTTCGGTTCCGTACAAGATATAATACTATGTACTTTTTAAAAGACGACCTCTGTGGCGTAGTGGGCGAAGGCCTGCCTGAGACGCAGAAGGTTGCGGGTTCGATTCCCGCTTCGGGACAAATGTTTGCATGTTCTGTAGATATTTGTCTCGGGTCCGGGTGTTTTCTATGTATGATATGTATGTATTTACAAAAAAAATATTTATGTTGTATATCAATCATGTGGTTCCCATAATACAAACTCTGCTTAGTTTGGGGCTACATGATGCTGTGTGATTACGTCCAGGATTATTTATGTATTTGTTTAAAAGCTTTTATTTGACTTGCAATGTTATTTTAAGTTTTTATTTTTTGTTTAACTCATTTTATTTTTTATTTTTGTTTTCCTTCGTGTGTGTATGTCAAAAATAAATGAGTGTCTTATCTTATCTTATGTATGTTGTTAGCCTTAAAAATCATAATGTAGGGCAAAAGCCGCCCCCATTCTTTCCAGCCACTTCATTTTTTTTCAAATATTTTTTTTTCTGAGATCGTTATAAATTAATTTTCAATCGTCAGCCTGAATACAACATTTCAAGAAACTAACTTCAAAACTGACGGGACTTTCATATAATTTTCGTCCCCTATTTTACTCCTATGGGGGTCGAATTTCTACAAATCCTTCCTTAGTTGCCAACACTATATAGAGTATCTTTGTGCAAAATTTCAAATCTTTAGGTCCAGCTGTTTGGGATATACGTTGATGTATAATCCAGTCAGTCAGTTTACTTTTTTATATATGTAAATAACTGATATACTAATATCATTATTTTTTGTAAAAAGTACCGATTTTAAGACATTCTTATACATCCTGTATACACATAAATAGGTTAATTTAATACAGGGTGTAACAATAAAAAAAGTATATATGTTTTTAATATGGTTTTATGGAACTGATTCAATTAAATTCCTTTGACAATAAGTACCTGCTTAATCATATTTGATTTGGTTTTAAGTGCCCTCAGTGGTATAAGGGGAGTTTTAACTCAATTTATGTGCGATAGATGTCACTTAACCAAACTTAATTTAGTTTAGTTACTTACATCTTTTTGACTAGCTTTTACTCGCGTCTTTGTGTGATAAATTGTTGATACCTAACTTCTTTATGAGTTAGTGCAATTCTGGTGTCGGATTTTTTAGTCTGCCCTAAGGCCTCCGACATGGCTTGACGCTGAAAAATCCGGAACCAACATTTTAACGTGCCTTCCGAAGCACGGAAGCGGTCAGATCTAAATGCCACGAAACGGCTACCCATCCAAGTACTGATTGGGTAGACTGTTGCTTAACCAACATGATCTGTGTGCTATACATAACACAAATATATATTTATAATAGAATAATATGGCAAATCATGTTTCATAGAATATTTATAAACTTCTTTCTAATTTTTGCAAAATCTCACGATTAGATTTGGTAAGTTACTTTGGGAAAAGTGTTCCTGTTGAGAAATAGTGTCGATTGAGACCAAATTGCTTTTTTTTTGATAAATGTGATTTTCTAGACTGACTGCAATTTTTTCTAAAATCCGATAATAAGTTGTTTTTTGTTCTTCAAAATATATTTATAGTTTCCTCAGAACAAAACCTTCTAACTACAAAAAAATGGGCAGCTGCCCTCCACGAGGTAAAATTTTGCACTACCCTGTATATATGCAGATGGGATTTGAACCCGCATCTCTGACTAAACGACACTCTATTCACGGGTGGACTCACTCCGACACCAGAGTTGGCCGCTAGAGAACTACTATAAGAAGAAGAAGATCAGATTGTTTTCCCGAGCTTTCGATAAAGCTGGTTTGGAGAAAGCTGAGGTCGATTGGCAGCATTGGTTATAGACGATAGGTTGGGATTCGCTAGGGATGGGACATGCTTGTCTATGATAGGCAAAAATATCGATATAACGATATACCTAGCTCGTTGACTGCTGACCTCGTACAGCGACGTCGTGCAGACGGTCATCTGTGTTTTTTGTTTGACTACAACAGCCACATAGCCTAAGAAATTTGATTTTTTTCAAAGGATTGTAGATCTGTTTGATATTCATTTCAACTTGACACCACGTGTTCTTGAGAAAAGAGTCTTAGCAGTCAGACAGACGGACAACAAAGTTATCCTATAATAAAGGTTACTTTTTTCCTTTTGAAGTACGGAAAAAAAAATGAATAGGGTTTTTTTTTCTTATGTCTAGAGTTTTAGGACTAGTACCTTTTCTGTGTGGCTTTATTATTTTTATGTTATTTTAAACATCTGAATGTACTACCAACAATTTTTTTTTATCTCATGTGTTCGTCAAAATTCTAGGAGATTATATATTTTGGGCTTACTCAACATTATTAGAGAATTCAACATTCTATTCCTAAAGGAAATAAATGGTTTCTATTGTATTCTAAAACATAACGAAGCCACGCCATGCCACAGGATGAAACGTTGTCCAAAGCCGTACATTTAAAGATGTTATACAATATTGTTTGCAAACAACGCGATACAAAGAATTGGAGCAACTGAACAATGGCCTGTTGATTGATTAATTGGCGCAGTCATCGTCTCATTACGGGTTAACGACTTACAGATCATTAACTGTAGGGGACTTAGGGGACTGTTTTATTATCTACTGGCTCCCGCCCGCCGCTTTGCTCTCGTTAAAGTTATTTTTCTATCCCTCGAGAAGTCCATTTCTGTACCTACCTGATAACATAAACGAAATTGTATAATAATTTGTAGGGTAGTAACGAATATTTCAACCGGACGTATTGTAAGCGTAACGAAAAGTTTTAGGTCAATTACAAAGCGATATTTTGAATCTACACTTTTTTATAGAATAAAATTATTCTTTTCCACTCATGAATGAATTATAGCCTTCCATTTTGTACCTATGTTAAAAAATGTTTTTTTTTTCTGATCTAACCTTTAGTTAACTGGAGGCCGCATTTAGAAACTCGGTTATCCACTGAAATAATAAAGTCCTGTTTTTACAAATCTTGACAGTTTGTCAATTGACGCCATTAAACGTCCGGTGCCTACCATTTCGGTGTGCAACTGAGCTAGTAAAGGCCTCAGGTATGGTTAACTATGCATTTTCAAAGTTTCATCCAGATCCGTTCAGCGGTTACGAAGTTGAGTGGGAACAAACATACTAACATACAAACTTTCGCATTTATGTTAATAGTGTGATTACTTATCCGTCACTTGATACCAAGGTCAAACTTACTCTTTTATTAAATAGGTCTGTAAATGTAATCTTTAATTTAAAACTGAAATACGGTGTTCAAAACCTCACCTTAATTAGTCCAGCAGTTTTGGAGTGAAGTTGGAACATACATACTTCTTTTTAGCACCCTACTAATATAATAAGCTTGTGAAAATTGTAGATGTAGGTATGTTTTTGAAATCTACATCTGTAGCACAACAAAGCTATCTCCAAGTACTATCTATTTCTTCACTACACAAAGGTTTCAATAAAATGCTATTTAGTATTATTCGCCTGTGTACTTGTTTGTATGTTGTGCAATAAAGTGTTTTAGTATTTTCTATCTATCTAACAATGTTTGTTTTCTTCTTCAAGCCAAAACTGCATAGATTGAGCTGAAATTATGTATTATTATTTATGTTTTGACATAAGCACGCTATAAATCAGAACATGGCTGTAATTTTGACATTAGGTGTTACACCATCTCTGTAATCTATACTTCAACATCAAACTTCAATTTTTTATTCAATTAGAACCTTAACTTAGGAGCACTGTCAACTTTGTTAACACCAATTCGTTACGCGATTAGTATCGCAAATAAATTCAAAAATTCAATTCAATTTATTTAATGTCATATAACATGATCCATATTTTGTTAGTACCTACATAAATGTGATTAATCTAGTAAATTAGTAAAGTTTGATTTGTATCGTAAAAATATTAACAGAAAAACTATCGATAACCTTTTTATCGACACTACCCCATCACTATTGGGTCACAGTACGCAGTGAGTCGTGACCGATTCTAGCTGAATGAGTCATAAACTATGCAATGCATTTAACGCACACTCGAGTTAGTGTACGTGACATACATACACACACACACGACAACAACAGCAACCTCACCTCGACGACCTTTGTGGGCAGTGGGCAAAGGCGAAGGTTGCGGGTTCGAATCCCGCTGCGAGACAAATGTCTGCATGTTCTGTAGATATTTGTGTCGGGTCTGGGTGTTTTCTATGTATAATAATATAATAATAATATAATATATAATAATGCGGGACGTAATCACACAGCATCATGTAGCCCCAAACTAAGCAGAGCTTGTATTTTGGGAACCACATTATTGATATACTACACATATAATTTTTTATTTGTAAATACATACATATCATACATAGAAACACCCAGACCCGAGACAAATATCTGCAGAACATGCAAACATTTGTCCCGCAGCGGGAACCGAACCCGCAACCTTCTGCGTCACAGGCGAACCTTCGCCCACTGCGCCACAGAGGCCGTCACAATATGTATGTATTTACAAAAAAATATAAAAGTTGGTATCTAGTTTATCGGCCATAATATAAGCTCTGCTTAGTTTGGGGCTACATGATGCTGTGATATTGTCCAGTATCATTTATTTAATGTAAAAATCACTAAATAGAAAGAAAGAACGTAGAGTTGACGAAATCACGGGCATAAGTTAGTTTATTACATTTCCATATAAACCCCAAAATGACAACTTTCTACCATAAACATAATTTGCCGGTGTTTAAACTGCCGTAAATTAGTCGTTAACAATTTAATGCATTTGTTACGACACTCCATAAAAATAATTGTACTTTTTAACAGCTTATAAAATTAGGGAACGTTATTATTTCTCTAGATGATGTTATTTAAAGAAAATCAAAAAATGCATTTTCGGCATAATTTATCTAAGAGTGTGTTCTTGTCGTCAACTGATGCAGCTCCTTCCATCTGTCTCTCTCCAGACCTGCCTCATTTACTTCCTTAGACGACATGACAGCTACCTTCTATATAATAAAAATAAGTTTTATATTCGACATGAAGAAGGATTCTGAACCCGAAAATATTGTTTAAAATATCATCATCATCTTCATCAGCGTAAAGCCGTCCACGGCTGGACATAGATTCCCTAATGCGCCATTGTCAGCTTCTCGCATAGCATGTTTTTTTATTTGTTCAGTTGTTGTTCTGACTAAAATATTTAATCATCACTGCAAAGAAAATATTTCTTATTATAATTATTATTGAAATTATTTTTTTCTTCCAACTCAAATGGATATACGGCAAGTATTTTAATCATCACTGCAAAGAAAATATTTCTTATTATAATTATTATTGAAATTATTTTTTTCTTCCAACTTAAATGGATACACGGCAACTATACCCCTCCCAAAAGAAAAAAAAATCCAAATCGGTTCATAAATGACGGAGTTATGAGGTACAAACTTGAAAAAAAAATACAACCGAGTTATGAACCTCCTCCTTTTTATAGTCGGTTTAAAAAAGAAAACTCCAATTTTGGTGAGGATAGGGAGAATGCACACGTCTATGTCGGTAAAGTTAGTACACCAATTCAAGGTCGCTCAGAGGGAGAGGGCTATGCTCGGAATCACTCTGAAGGATAAAACCCGTAACGAGATTATCCGACAGAGAACCAAAGTAATCGACATAGCCCACAGAATTAGAAAGCTCAAGTGGCAGTGGGCTGGTCGTGTATCCCGAAGAACCAATAACCGGGTAGGCGAGTTCTAAGAGTGGAGACCGCGTCTTGGCAAATGTAGTGTAGGGCGCCCCCCGGCCAGGTGGAGCGATGACTTGCGGAAGGTAGCTGGCAGAAGGTGGATGTGAAGAGCCGAAAATCGGGCTCAGTCGCGCTTACTGGGAGAGGTCCAGCAGCAGACAGGCTGCAGAAAAAGAAGAAGAAAACACACGTCCATTAGTTTACGCTTGAGTGATTGGAAAGTTGCCATTCATCAGCGATTGCCCAGTATATCCAGGCGCTCTCTGTGCGTCTTGTTATTTCGGAATCTTGCCTGCACATTTATAGAAACTAATTCGCTACTTGCAGCAAATTTCAGAGGGAAAAACTTACTCAGCGAATTTTTAAAAAACAATATATTTTATTTGGCAGTTCTCTAATTAATTAACAATTGAATTGAGGTTATCTTTTACATAATTATCTCAAAAAGGAAGTTATCAAATAATACTGGATGCCTTTGAACTAATAAAGGTTCGGCAAAACAGGTTTTTATCAAAACGACATTTTTTCGGAAACGTCCTTTGATAAACTTCTTAGAAATTAGACTTACATGCGGGAAATAATTGTTAATTTTATCAGCAAGGACAACTAGAAAATGAACACTAAATTAGAATAACGAGTGTTCTACATAAAAATTTGAGGCAATAGATTAAGGGGCCTCCGACGGAAGAATTGCTCATGCCAAACGGAATACCAAAATGATTTCTAATTCAAGCATATTTCCACTATATTGTTGCATTATTTGAATTCCAATAGTGTTTAACTATTTTTTTTTTACAAAATACTTATCTAAAATTGAATAAAAGCCTAAATATAGTATTTTTTATACCAAAATTGACCGCTTTTCTTCCTCTTTCTTTCGTATTAAAAACAAAAATATAAAATTTTTTGTTTGTTAAGGAACAAAGCTAATATTATCTAGTTAAAGAACAATAAAATGAATCAAATACTTTTGTTCATTTTCAGTTCAATTCAGTTTCAATTTTGGTATTACGGAAAACAACCAAATATATATCAAATTTTGAACGGCCAATATTGCAAAATCAAAATCAAAATTCATTTATTTAGTAGGAACTTTAAAGTACAATTTGAAACGTATTTTTTTTTAATTTACATCAATTCGTAACGTGACCAAACAGAGAAGACTTGGCGAGAAACTCTGTTAGGCATATATTTATTTAAAGGCCATGTTATTACAATTTTTGTTCTTGACTATAACATTGTTTTTGAGGGAGTTGGAGACAGTTTTATCCCAAGCTTTTTTGTCATCTAAATAATCAGATATTTTATAATAAGCCTTATTACAGGGGTTACGTTTAACAACATTTTTGAATTTATTTACAGATAAATTAATCACGTCATTTGGGATTTTGTTAAAGAAACGTACGTTTTGCCCTTTAAATGATTGATTAACTTTATGGAGCCTTACATTTTTAGTCATTTTTTTTTTTTGAACAAGTTAATATGTTTTCGGACATACAATATTTTTTCATATATATATTGGCACGGCACTGTCATAACATTTATTTCTTTAAACTTAGTTCTAAGTGATTCTCTGGGGTCCATATTATAAATTGCCCGAACTGCCCTCTTCTGCAACACAAATATGGTGTTGATATCTGCAGCATCCACAACAAAATGCCGTACGACATAATGCTATGGAAGTAGCTGAAATAAACTAGTCTAACCGTTTCTACGTCAGTAAGTTGACGGATTCTTTTGACTGCGTATGCTGCAGAACTGAGTCTGTTCGACTACCCATCTATGTGAGTGCCCATTGAAGCTTATTATCTAAAGTTATGCCTAAAAAATTGTTATCCCGCACGCACTAATTCATCCATCAGCTTAACAGAGATAGCGGTATCTGGAGCGATCCTTTGCACACGCCTCAAATTGAAGTAGCGAGCGAGGGTCGCCGGATTCTTAAGTTTAGTTTCTTTTTTCTTTAATGCTACTATTCAGGCACAGACCTCTGTGACCTGAACCACTACCTAGTAAAGTCGGAAACTACGGACAGCAGCACCTGTCGCGGCTGCTTTCAAGCTGAAGAAACAGTGGAGCACGTCATCTTACACTGCACTGCCACAAACGAAGCCAGAGCAAAGTCTGGGTTACAAAAACTGCTTGATCAAAACTCACAGACACAGGCAGCTTCGGGAGTTTTAGAGCAATGTTGCCAAACCAGAGTCTTTCTCCGTTACTTTAAGGAGTAGTGCTGGCTGGGATCGGATAGATCAGATAACAGGGGTGATGACAATGCACAATAAACCCCAATGCGGTCAGTGCAGAACTTTCTCCCCCACCTCAAATTAGAAATTAGAATTACAGACCTCGCAAACACGACGCTTTGTCGTCGCGCTTAGTCGCGAGCGTCTGTCATATCTTGCTGTCGCGATTGTCGCCGTGTGTTCGTAGCGTCTTATCGCTGACGTTTGTCATCCAATGTGCGCAGGCTGTTAGATATACATTTGAAACATTTTTGGAATCAAACTTGTACATTTTTGTTTAATGGTATTTCTATATCGACTGATTCCTAGGATCATAAAAATTGCTGATGGTGATTCTACGCTACGACACGATGGCACATCACAACACATCACACCTCGACACAGTAATTCTGGCTCAGGCCGTTATCATACTTCGCGAGTTCTGTCGCGTAGCTCGGGGCCGCAAATTTTTACATTGTATGCAACTACGAACATGATCTACGATGCAATGCTTTATTATAGGAAATGGTTACCACTTGACATCAGATGGGCCATGTACTTGTTCCATCTTCAAGTACCATAAAAAAACTATATCAAATAGTATAGAAAACACGCCTTCAACGCGTCAGCGGACGAGAGCGCCCCGCGCACCGCTTCGTAAATGGGAGTCAGAGAACTGCCTCAATCATCAATGTCAGTTCAACTCGGAACATTTCCAACGTTGTAAAATACCAAGCTGATGTTGGGCAGACATGTCAAAGTCACTGGTGGATTAGACTAGCGAAGGATTGTGGTGGATGGCACAAGTTGAGGGAAGCCTTTACACAGCAGTCGGTGAAACAGGATGTGAAATATGATGAAAGAACAAGCAACTAACCTTACAACAATGGATAACGAATATTATTTCCAAAATGGCGTTCTGTCAAACTATTCTGATAATTCAAAACTAGAACTAACTTTGGCATTATATAAACTAGTTTAGGTGCGAAACTAAAACATAGCTTTCAGTATAACAATCTGTTTTGAGTATGTTTTGTCATTACAAGTTCTAAATTACTCTTTATACCCTAGGGCAGATAACTAAAACCTAGGCTACCTAGGTTACCTAACTAGGTATGAAGTCTAGTGGTAAAAAGTGATGCCTGGAGAGTGTGAATTAGTTTGTTATAAGGGTTTTGACCATAGTTGTCTAGTAGTGAGAACCTCGGTAGCAAAATACTTGATTAAAAACTGTTTTTCTAAAATCATTAACGCTTTGACTGCTGAAGAAAACTCAACGGTGCTTCTGCTCGTCGGCGTCGCCCCAAAGGAACAGCAGAAAGAAGGCCGGCGGGGAATTCACTAGACGCGGGCAAGTCCAGACCTCGTTACTATAGGTCTGTGCAATTGCATTCCCCGCTTACACAAAAAAACATTGAACAGACCTATAGTAGCGAGGTCCGGTGGGCATGTCCGCAGACTTGCCCGCGTCTAGTGAATTCCCCGCTTCAATTAAGATGCCTCTGGATTTGTATAAAGGGGCTTGTAGTGAAACATTGGGTAGCTTCTCGCAACTAAATATTCGATCTATGTTTTTAGTGTAAGCGGGGAATGCAATTGCACAGACCTATAGTAGCTAGGTCCGACGGGCATGTCTGTAGACTTGCCCGCGTCTAGTGAATTCCCCGCTTTAAAAGGCCTCTGGATTTGTATAAAGAGGCTTGTAGTGAAACATTGGGTAGCTTCACGCAACTAAATATTCTAGCTCGATCTATATGGAAATGTCTCTTTGAGCCGTAATTACTGTTTTGATAAGCACACAGTAAATAGTAGATGTATGGATGAGAGGGTGAACTCAGATTAAATGTGAGACTAGCGTTCCAGCGGTGGTTTCGCTTGCATAGTACTGATAAAAAGAAATCTATTTGTTATTATTGGGTTAGAAACACATAGTGTGCAATTATAGCTTCATGATCATCATCATCAGCCTATAGCAGTCCACTGCTAGACGGCTTCCTCCCGTAATGAGCGCCATTGCGCCTTGTCCTCAGCTCGGTGCATCGAGCTTCTACCAGCAGGATGGCGTCCTACACTACGTTTGCCGAGCCGCGGTCTCCACTCAAGAAGTCTATATAATTATAGCTTAATCCTACAAAATAAAAAAAATCTTATACTTATTCCTATTCTCTCTGTAACTCACCGCCAATTGGTATGAAACTGATCGATAGCTATTTGTTATTTAAATCGAGATTACCCTTTACTATCCTTTTTTTTTGTTTATAAAATATTTCCGACACAATAATTTATTGTTTGAGAATAAATGAACTGAAATGAAATCTTTTATTATACCGTAACGGAAGACGCTTCGTTTTCCCTTGAAAAACTGACAAATTTTCGATACCTCGTTGTTAATTTTTGACAGTGTTTCAAGGAAAAACGAAGCGTCATTATTAACGGTATATCATAAGAACCGGCTATTAGTTTTTGTTGAAGGGATGTTTCTACTCAATGAATGAACTCTTAACATTCAATGATTTAAAATTGTACTTACTTAAAGTTTTTTTTTTATTTTGTGTTTTTTTTTAAGTGTTAGCCCACACTTCAGAAAAGAATTTGGAGTTTCATATATCCCAAAAATTTCGACTCAGTTTTGAATTTTATGGTTTCTTTAATTTAATTATTTTATTTTTATTTTTGTAGACACTTTAATTTTAGTTGTTATTAAAACTTTTTTATTTTATTTAATGAGCATGTTTTTGTTTAAGTCTAATATTTTAATTTCAAATACTATTTATTGTAATTGTTCCTGAAACAAATAACCCAACTGATCTGTTCAGTAGTTTTGGTGTCAAGAAAGAACAAACATACCTATTTCCCATTTGTTATAATTTTCACTTTACGCCTATTAGTAAAGTTGCCTAGCAAATCGCCCACGACTTCGATTGTGTAGAAGTATCTCAATAACCCCTCCCTTATTTTCCCTTAACCCCCTTTCCACATCGCCTGATCACGGTAGGCGACCGTTTAAAACCAGAGAGCGCTTATTGCTTCGATGAACCTTTTCGGTCGTCAAGCCATATCGGAAGCCTTCAGGCGAACTAAAAACTCCAATACCAGAGCTGGCCAGGCTTACGAAAGAAGTCCCATGGCAATTGGGGTACTAAAGTCGAATCTTCAGTATACGTCAAAAAAACATAACATTTATCAAGAAAATCTAGACAGAACGTTGTTGATTTTGCTTTTCGTTTGATTTCATTTCCATTCCATTTTAACTTAGTTCGTGCAAAGGACTCGAAGGAGTGGCATTTTTAATCTGTGACTGGATAAGTTCCCACAGAGTATAAAGTGCGCTTGCTTGCATAATCTGTGGTCTAATCAGACGGGTAAATGAGGAAAGTTTCCTAGCGTTCTACTTTCATTAGCTTTTATAACCCGTGGCATATTAAATTAGTTTTATAATGTTGTGCGGTCAAGTACCGACTACCCCCTTGAACTTAGGCCACATCATGGAATTAGGTACTATACACGTAAGTACATGGGGATTTGCTTGCTTAGTACCTCCTATAGAAAAAGTTATAAATTTCTGACGTTTTAGGGACCTGTAAAACTTAAACACCATTGAATTAGCTAATAATAATGCTTCGTACTTGGGGAATGCGCGTCATATGTGCCTGATTTTTTAAAAATAAAAATGCCCAAATTATTAAGTATCATAACACTAAAGAGGAAACGAGAAACAACCCTTACTTGGGAGATTACATTAGGCACTAGAGATTTTTGTTCAAAGCGCGCCCTCCCATGCTAAAACTCCTTGTAAAACACTAACAGTCATATTCATAACAGTTCTTTAAGTAAACCTCAGATGACGAAAATGACGTTAAAATTACATGACACCTCTTTTTATTTGCATTTATGACAGTTAATTTATAGAGCGTTATTAAATGAAAGTTCATAATGAATAAGGGGGTAAAACTTTAACAAAATTTTCATGAAAGTTATTCCATTTACTTACTTATTATTTGCATAAAATGTAAGTTACCAGTATTACCCTGAAAAAAAAACATTTAAATAGTATGAATGTTTTTATACGAAGTTTTTGAAGTTAATGTTGTATGTAATAACTCATACTCATAGCGGTTCTATTAAATAAGTACTTTATTATTTACATATTACTCTCCTATTACAGATATTTCTTTAGAAGAGTGTCTGAACTGTGAATTTTCTTCGAAGTTTCCAAAGTTATGTTGTGTTAAGCGACCCCATCGGGGTAGAGTTGGGAATACCCATGCGTTGGCAGTATTCAAATCCACTTTTTATGTAGATGTGGCAACACCTACACAAAATTATCGTGGGTATAATAGGAATTCTTATTATTTCAAAGTTTTCTGTTATCAAATACTTTACGTAACTAAGAACTTCATTTATTTTTATTCAATAACTTCTGGGATAGTTTTCCACATTTTGGCCAGTATTCAAGTATTTTGTTCTTAATAATATGAAATAAAGCAGTATGTTTTATAAGACCAGTCGTCCAGTCTTCAGTCAGGTCCTGTTCTGCTATAGCCATGGCGACTATAACAAAAATGATCGGCGAACAATTTTCTTCATCAGAGAATTCCAGTTCAAATCCGATTACAATCCATTTCAATAAACTTGTGTCTTTTGTCGTCTTCTCTGTCTTTTGTGTTACTAAGGTACCTAGATTGGTTAAATTGCCAAACGATTTAAACAATATAAATCAGACAAACAATAAAAAATAAAATAAAATAAAAATTACACAACCGTCGTTCAAGTTGAAAAAAAATATTCTCGTCAATATTTTTGTCCAATTGGACTGAACAAAGTGATCAAATAAAGTGGATGGATCTAATGAATTCATCAAGAGGGACCATTTTTGTCATCTTGAACGAAAGTTTTTTTTTATCTTTAGGTGTTTTTCTGATTTATATTGTGTAAAATTATTGACGTTCTAACCAACCAACATTAGCAATAAATGTACAACTTGTAGTGAAATTAAATAAAAGTGAATTTGGACTGGGTGGAATTCTCTGATGAAGATTTTTCTTGTTTTTTTGTTATAGTCGCTATTGCTGTAGTAGAACTGGACCTGACCGAAGAATGGGCTGGACTTTATAAACATCTATAATATGATATTGGCGAAATTGTTGATATTATAGTTACTTATCCCAGATGCAGATGAATAAATGAAATAAATGAATGACGACTGATTGAAAATACAAGTGAATCATGGCCACCACTTTTTATTATTTTTATTCAAAGCGCTCACTCCCTAATAAAAACTCTTTGATCAGTGCTCTCTAAAAATACAGTATTTTTTCTTTTTAAAAATTGTGTAACGTGAACCGTTCACAAAGTCACAAATATGTTTTTTTTTTTTACTTTAGTTAGAGGCAAAGCTCGTCTTCTCCATTCATCTATTTTACCCTGTACTGTTTGTCTGTTCGTTACACTAATTACTGGTTACGCGACCCGCACACTAAATGGCTTGTCTACGGACAAACAAACGAGACGGACCGTGTATTGATTACATGTAGATAAATTATTTAGTTTAATTAGGTCAATTCGGTATTCCGTTTGATGGTTTAGGCTAATACGAGAAACGTAAGTCGGTAGATTACTTACCTACTTATATAATGATTAGGTATGAATAGGACTGTATTCATTACGACTTAGATACCTACCTTACCTACTAACACAGAATAAGGAAGGTAACTTTTATTTCTTGGCTTGCCAAAAAGTAGGAAAGTAAAGTAGGTATACGTACTTTACCATCACATATTTTTCTTACCTATACGTACCTACCCATATTTTTGCTGGTAAATAGGTAATGTTTTTCAGGTTAATGGTATAAGTTAGGTAAGGTGGGTGATGGAAGGGTCCATCTTCGGAATCACATCTCCTGGCCGTCGACGAGCAGCGTCGGTGCGAGAAGCTATTTCGTTCGCGCGGGATTACGGGCGTAACCCCCTTTATTAGGGGAGGCCTATGCCCTAGTGCCCTGACAGGGTCAATGTACCTAACAACCTACTCATAAGCTATACTAGACCTAAGCTATACCACTGTAATGTAGGACATTGAAGCATGAATCAAAGAAAAAGAATATGAATATGAATATGAATATGAATATGAATATGAATATGAATATGAATATGAATATGAATATGAATATGAATATGAATATGAATATGAATATGAATATGAATATGAATATGAATATGAATATGAATATGAATATGAATATGAATATGAATATGAATATGAATATGAATATGAATATGAATATGAATATGAATATGAATATGGAATATGGAATATGGAATATGGAATATGGAATATGGAATATGAATATGAATTGGATATGTGTACCTACTGAGGACGGATTGTAGGCCTTACAACCATAAATTCTCAAGTTACTTACAAAGATATATATAACGCACGCACGGTCAGTCAGTGTGACCGTTACACCACACCATACAAACCTACTTTCGCTAGCATCACGGCAATTATACCCAGGTACTGGCAACACGCATCGTATGGGAACCTTTTACAACTTTTCGGAAGTAATTGATTTCTCTAATTGTTGTTAACACGTTTGGTTTTTACTGTTAGGCAAGTGAAGATTTTTTTCTTAATTGTTTTATAAACTAAAGTAGCTAGAATTACCGTTGAATTGTTTTGATATGCAGAATAACTTTATTGAGTGTTTTAGGTTGCTGTCATAAATCTCATGTCATAATTACATAATTTATATTAATAAATAAATAATGCGGGACGTAATCACACAGCATCATGTAGCCCCAAACTAAGCAGAGCTTGTATTATGGGAACCACATGATTGATATACTACACATATAATTTTCTTTTGTAAATACATACATATTAATCAACGCAATGATAATTTGTTACCTAGGTATTGATATGGTGTAATGGATTTCTATAGATTCTATTGACAAGTTATATACCAATTTTTCGATATTGATCAATTATTCATATAGTGTGAGTGTCAAGGCAAGGCGAGATACTGATAATAATCTACAGGATACTGTGACGCTACAAATACACCAAATCCGTTAACGACCGAACAATGCTAAGGCATCGACGGCCGAATTCAAAGTGTAAATAAGTATTCATTAAAAAAAAGATTGCGTATACAGGAACTTTTTAGTACTTATTCAATTTAGTAGTCTTTTTAGTTCATCGTAAATTGAAAATGGCTTCTTACAGCCGCGATATTGGATATTTTCAAATTTCATAATTAGCCTATGTCACCCTTGTGATCTGGACGAATCCAACCACAAATCATTAGTCAATATCCATCCAGCTGTTTGGGCTACAGCGACCGACAAATAATATTACAAAGATACATACACCCTAAAAACATTACCTGAATGAAGTGGACTTCAGTCGGGTAATGACTGAAGAAGACTTCAGTCGGGTAAAAAGTATGGTAGCGCGTACTTCACCGTCATCGTCCGAGTGCGTCCGTCAGTATTGTACCTACGTTCTCATACTTTTAAATACGATTGATTCTACCGGCCGAATATAGTTCAGCCGATAACGGGTTTGGTGTAATCTAGCCGTTAGTCATTTAATCTCGATGACTTTTTGTATGTGTGTAAAGGATGTTTTGTTATGTTACGAATCTAGGTATCTAAAAGTACAGTTTGGCGGGCTTAACATTCTAATTTCAAACATATGTCAAAAACGAACAAAGCATCACGCGTAACTTTCGACCCAAAAACCTACACTAATTTTATTCGTAGAAAATAAAATAATCAAGGGGTATTAAAAAACCATTAAATATAGAGGAAGTGAATAACGGTGGGAGTCACGCACCGATGGAGACAGAGGGGCCCACGAAAAGCTGTTGCATCGATTTATCTATTCTACCTTCCTTGACATTGGCATTTGACAGTGACATTTGTTTATGTAAGTCATTGTTTTGGTGTTTTCGCGGCAATTGTTTCGGATTTTTTATTACTCCATTGCACGTCAATACTTCTTTAACTAAAAGAGTCACCTGAGAGACGAAATAAGTAATGCAATATGACAATAAAGACTGTAAGGGGGAACCATTTTCTTTATCATAAACGACGGTTGTGTCAATTTTGTTTTCTTTTATTTTCTAATGTTTTTATGATTTATGTTGTCTAAGTTTTGGCATTTTAACCAATATAATATCTTAGTAACGCAAGTGTAGTGAAATGGAATAAAAGCGAACTTGGACTGGAATTCTCTGATGAAGAGAATTATTCGCCGATTTTTTTTGTTAGAGTCGCCATTGCTATAGTAGAAAACAGAACCTGACTGAAGACTGGACGACTGGACTTATAAGCCGTACTACGTTGCCTCATATTATAATACTTACGAAATTGTGGAAAATTATCCTAGAAGCCATTAAATAAAGAAGTGAAGTACAGAGTAAATAGACGGTTGCATTTATTAAATTGTTTGTTTGTTCTTGATCTGATTTGCATGTGAATCTACGGGCGGGAGGGCGGTGCACCCGTATGCATTTTGTTGAACTCGTCAGAGAAGGTTAGCGTAGTTTGTGCTAAATATTTTTTCTTGTATCTTGCATATGTTCAGCCAAAATATGTTTCAAGTATGGGTGTTTTCTAATATAAGATAAGTATGTATGTATTTACAAGTATAATTAAACACGCTAAGCGCTAGTGTCTCCACCTGATATTTCATTTACTAACTTAGTTGCACACCAAAATGATAAGCACCGGACCTTTATTTTACTTTGCAGACATTACGTGTCAGTAAATAGTTATAGGTACCTACATATTATTATAGTATGTTAGCCTTTAAGGTATTTAAATATATGGGTATTATATTATTATATAGTGTCTGTAGTTAGAAAATGAGGCCCCTGGTGTCTTTTACCAGGTGTATCCTCTTCCTATTATTAATTTTTTTTTTAAATATATTTGCCCTCATATTTTTCTCATTTTTTGTTCCCGAAAACACTGGTGTATTCTGCAAGGCCAGCCCAATCTAATCGCATAAAAATGTATGAAAAGGTGTATAATCAACGATACTGGCCTGGTAAAGACACCAAGCGGTGTATCGTAAGTACTGTGTGATACCTATAGCGAGGTAAGTAGCATACTAGTTATGTAGTTCCCATAACACAAGCTCTGCTGACTTTGGCTCTATAATTGTTATGTAAAATTGTCCAGCATTATTTATTTACTCGTTTGATATTAAGGTCATTCCCATGTTTATTTAATTATCTTTTCCTTTGTAACCAATTGCTAGATTTCTACAATCTGTCAATTTGAAAATCACCTTGTGCCCAATAGGCGCGCGTGGTTCTGACCACCGATTTCTCCAAACGTCGAACAATGCACAATGCACGTGGGAAAGCTGACAGTTACGTTATACATGGCAATACTGAGAATGTTGTTGATCTGTCGCCATGGTGACAGTTCCACCATCGTTACAGAGGATTTTACACTATCCGCCCGAAAGCGGATTGTCTAAAACTCCGCCAAAACGCATCGGAGCAGCAGTTTTCATGTAGTCGGCTTACTTAGATTTTCTGTCTTATCTTCTTTATTATAGAGGCGATATTTGTATGACGTGCTTATCGGAGCAGCACTTTTCATTTAGTCGGATTACTTAGCTTTTCTGTCTTAACTTCTTTAATAAAGAGGCGATATTTGTATGACGTACTTTTGACAAATGATAACTAGCAATATATGCCACTTTTTTCACAGTGCATGTACGGCGCGCGATATCCTTTGTATAGATCGAAGGTCATCGAAGGTTACATACAGTAAGGTAGAGGTCGCGTTACGTAAATGTGCAATAGACGATTTATCGGTATTAACCCGTGCAACAAACCCCCTCCACTTCTTCCAGCGTTCTTCTTACGTGACGCGACGCGACCTAAGACACGGAATACAACGAGCGCTGGCCACGAATGACGGACTGTAGGCAATATATATATATAATATATATGTGGCAATATAGTCCAGAGCAACGCTGCTGGCCACCTCACCGCGGCTGACCCGTCGTCTGTTGAAACTCAAAAGACAAGATCTTCGCACCATCGTTGGACACTCTCTGAACGAACACCTCTACAACATCGGAGCAACAGACAGTCCACTCTGCAGAGGGTGTCTGACCGAAGAAGAATCGGCAAATAATGTAATCCTGGAATGCATGGGAGTTGCATCACAACGCGAACCAATCCTTGGAACCTCGAGGTCAATCCGTGAATCCAGGCAACCGCGGAAAAGGTTACCTGGAAGATATCGCTCTCATCGGTAAGGCCGTCTATTTTACCAAATATAATTGTGTTTTGATTATTAATTATTATTATAACCCGTTGGGGTAAACGAGATCTTGAGTGGAGACCGTGGCTCGGCAAACTTAGTGTAGGACGCCCTTCGGCCAGGTGGAGTGACGATCTGCTAAAGGCTGCTGGTAGAAGCTGGATGCGTCGAGCTCAGGACAGAGCGCAATGGGCTCATTAGGGCTGATGATGATGATTATAACCCTGCTAACTAACAGACGGGTGGCCGGCTGATTGCGGCATAGCGCAGCCTAACACTGGCACAGCTTAATCCCTGGCCGCCGATAGCGATGGGCAGCAACGTCGGTGGTGCGAGAAGCTGTACCCTGCAATCTCCAGCTCACATGCCCAGCGTGGGGATTGTGGGGTCCAGCAATAAAGAGTTCTTGCATTCATTTATTCATTCAATAATAAGAGCTCAACACGCAGGCCCAAAACTAAATGTGCAGATCATTTGTTCCTCAACGGGAATCGAATCCACTATCTCATGCGTCTCAGCCTATTCCACCAGGTCGTCATAACTATAGCCTTTCAGAAGGCGCGCAGCCAAGTTCGTTGAATATTCATAAAACTCATGTCCGGGAATATATTTACGGGTTCTGTATAATTAGTTTTTAGAGTTCCTTGCGTATTCTCTATCTAACCATGTCCTAGGCACTACCAGCGTCCCGGTCCATGATTAAAAGTTACTGCTTGACGCTGTGATTGGCCAAGATATCATTATCATCATCAGCCTATAGCAGACTACTGCTGGGCGGCGGCCTCCCCTAATTAGCGGCATTGCGCCCTGTCTTGAGCTCCACATCCAGCTTCTACCAGCAGCTGACACCAGATCGTCACTCCACCTGGCCGGAGCGCGTCCTACACTACGTTTGCCGAGCCGTGAACTCCACTCAAAAGTTCGTTTACCCCACAAGGCTTCGCCCATACGTATATTCGTAGCCATTAATATTTTCACACTGGCTTTCGCCTGCGGCTTCACTCGTATCATCATCATTTCCTTGGTCTCATCCCACTCTAGGCGGTTTTTAGTTGTATTTGCTGTCGGCACATTATTTTATTTCTCCATCCTATCAGCCGTCAACTCCTTTCACTCTCTTGTCCTCTTTCACACAATAGGTACATCCATCTTTTCTTAAGCCTCCCTCTACTCGTACATTCAGTCACATTCATAGGCCATTCCAGTCTCATCATCACATAGTTATATCCATTGATATATATTGTTACTATCGGTTATATCCCTCTGCTCATTATATGTACTTATCCGAATAATAAGAAGCGTAAAGTTTATTCTTCGTTTAGGCAGCAAAGTATCCGCTCGATCCGTTCAAATTTATCATAAATTGTTATTTTAAAGTCGCCAGTTAAATAAATCATATTTCATATTTCATATTTATTTATTTGCTTACATGTACAAAATAACAAAGCTTAGATAGTAGGTAGCTTAATAGTTTAGACATGCACCCTGTTAGGGTATTGCAATATTGTCTGAGCCAATTTTTACATAATATAATGCTAATAAAAATTTATACTTATCATTCCTATTATTATATTATTTATTTATTTATTTATATTTATCATTATAATGGGATGTCCAAAAAGGTCCATATAAAGGATATTTTAAAATAATTCTATTCATTCGCTACTAGATGGCGCCTGTGCGAGTAAAAATCGGTCGACGATTGACAAGAGATATAGGTAAACATTTAAAAAAGTCGTAAAAAAAAGATTCCGACGAATTGAGACCCCTTCTTTTTCGAAGTCGATTAAAAATGGTTCAGTCATACACTACTATCATATCAATTCATCATAACGCACGCTTAAAAATAAACCGTAATAACTCAAAAGTGGGGTGTTTGGAGATTTTCTCATAAAACGCATTATTTACACGAAGAGAATAGGTACAGCCTGACAGCCGTTACATTCTGAGCAAAACGAGCGACGTAGAAGACCACTCGTCTCTTTTCCACAAATCGTAGTGGACAGGTTGATACTCATAAACTGAACATTTTAGTAATGCTCCGACCATGATGCAAGCAATATGTGTTTATGTGTGGAACATAACCAAATATTTCACTACTTTATTAACAGGTAACGAATTTTTGTACCCTATATTTAATCATAAAGGTAGTGTTTTAGAAATAGTTCAGTTTTCTTTTAAAAAATATTACTATATGTTTAAAAGATTACAATTAATTTCAGTTTTGTTTTAAAAATTGTGATAAATTCAAAGTAATTACTTGATTTGTTTCATTTTATGTTTGAAAAGATATTACATATTTTGGAGTATAGACTGATCGATCAGTTCATTATTAAAAACTTCTTAAAATCTCAAACACAATAGCAGTTATTGTAGTTTACGATTAACTTACCAAAAAGTGTCATTGAAATATTTCAAGTTCAATCCCTTTCTGATTTAATAGGTTGCTGTTTTGGAAAATGTCCTGGAGAAGTAGAAGAATTTTGGGCATGGTCAATGTGTCTCCAACTTTGCTTAATACAGATACAGAAATGGAAGATACTGAAATACGTACTGAGATTATGGTAAAAGAATTAAATATGGATAAACCTACTTCATCCTAACAAAATAAATAATGCTGGATAGACATAGCTATAAAACGTAGGTATGAAACATTTTAGTGCTCACAAAACTTTTATCTGCTATACTATTATAACTTATTTATATTTTCAGGAACTTCAGCCTGCACTCCAGATCAATCTCACTCAAACGGAGAAATCACTTAGTCTAGTTCCTGCATATGACAGCGACACTACTTCATTGAGCGGGTTGAGTGATGAAAATATGAATACAGCAGAAGTTGTAGCAAATAAAAAGACATCTGACTTATCATCCTCAAGCTCGTCTTCCTCGGGTTCAACCTCTTCAGGCTCATCTGTGTCTTCGTCAAATTCTGACAGCTCCTCAGAGCACACTTTTGATGCAAAAACTGGACCCTTTGATGCCATTGCTAATTTAGAGGACAAAGATGCTATCGAGAATACGCAAGAACTACCTGCCAATATCCTGATAGCAGAATCAGAGGCAGAAAATGTCATGCAGAATACACCGTTACCATCTGTCAGCGAACGTACTGCGGTATCAGATGAAGAGGAAAACGTCATTCAGAATACGCCTGAGCCAGATAGACGTCTTTCTGTGTATCGATCGTTAGAAAATTCAGCAAGTACAAAGCGTTCTGCCACTAATCCGCTTATAGTAATTTCTCCTTTATACACCGATGAAAGTGATCTAGATAACGATGTTGATGATCCAACCTATAATTTCGAAGATAAATTTGCTAATGCTGCAGGTCATAAAGACAAGAACTTTATAGTACCACCTACCTCGGACTCATCAAGTTCTGACTCTGAAATTGAGATACAACAAAGAGGACGCAAACGTACGCGAGATCCTGAAAAATGGAAACAAAACAAGGTAAAGCGATTGAGAAATCAAGGAAAATCATACGTTTCTATGTCTAAAACAAGCAAAAGAATTCAAAGTCGCTGCCTTAAAGTAGCTTGTACAAAGAAATGTAGGTTTGAATGTACGGATAAAATAAACACCGATAACAGGTACAAATTGTTTGATGATTTTTGGAAATTAGGCGATTTATATAAGCAAAGAGCTTATGTAAAGTCATGTTTGGTAGATGTCAAGCCTAAATATAAATATACTAATGCTGAAAGGCCCCGAAAACCTAACAATGCATATTACTTTACTGTGGATGATAGCAAAATACGGGTATGTAAGCTGTTTTTTAAAAGCACTTTAGATATCTTTGATCGAATGATATTCTCTATACAGAAAAAAACAAGTGATGGTGGCTTTAATATTGAAGATTTACGCGGAAAACATGGAAAACATAAGAAACTAAGTACTCAGTTACTAAATGATATAAGAAAGCATATAAATTCTATTCCTCGAATCGAATCCCATTATGTGAGAGCTACTACCACAAGAGAATATATTGACGGTGGTAAAACTATTAAAGATCTTTATGAAGACTTTGTAGAACAGCAAACGAAATTAGGCAGGGAGCTTGGAAATTACATTGCATACTACAAGATTTTTACAAATGAATTTAATTTGGGCTTTTTCCAACCCAAAAAAGACCAATGCGATCTGTGTGTCTCATACACTAACTCTAATGATGATCAAAAAAAAGTAATGGAAGATAAATATCAAAAACATTTGAAAGAGAAGGAGTTATGCAGACGTGAAAAATTAAATGATCGTAAAGGTGTGGATCAATGCAACAAAGTCGTTATTTATGACTTAGAAGCAGTGCTACAATGTCCTAGGGGTCAGCATTCTACTATAAATCCAAATTAAATAGCTACAACCTCACACTGACTGAATTAACTAAAAAAGAAGAGAAAAACAATGCTTATGACCATGTTCATTGTTATTTTTGGACAGAGTCAGATGCAAAACGTGGAGCAAATGAAATTGGAACTTGTGTCTGGAACTATTTGAAAGATATATCTAATGAAGAAATGAATGGCGAAAAGAATGTGATCTTCTATTCTGATAATTGTTGTGGACAATACAAAAACAAATACATAGCAACGTTATATATGTACGCTGTAAATTGTTTGAATATAAACAGTATTACGCATAAATTCCTGATAAGAGGGCATACACAGAACGAGGCAGATAGTGTCCATAGCCTTATAGAGAAAGAAGTTAAGAAAAACTTAAAATCTGGCCCCATTTATACCCCTGATCAGTACATAGCTTTGATTAAAAACGCTAAAAAAAGTAGACCGGCAATTAATGTATACGAACTAACGTTTGAATCGTTTATGGATATTAAAGGCCTACAAGAAGATTGGGGGTATAATTATAGTATTAACACAAATGGGCAAAACGTCAATTGGAACGAAATTAAGCAACTGAAAATGATTTAAAAAAACCCGTTCATTTTTTACTACAAGTCATCCTATGAAGAAGATGCTTACAGTGAAGTTGACGTAAGAAATAAGAGAAAGAAAATGAAACCTTTAGCGGAAATTACTCTGACCAATGCCTATACACAAAAACAAGAACTGAGTGCCAATAAGAAGAAGGACTTGAAAGAATTGATGACAAAAGGACTAATTCCTTTGTAGTATGCCAATTTTTATAACTCCATCATATAAAGTGAATTGATCTCTGATAATTATTAAAAGTTATCTATTTTCTAAGTACAATACCTGCTAATACTAAGTTAATGTTGATTGTTTTTATGGCAAGTTGTTGGTTAGTGTTGATGCTAGTTTATTACTCTTGATTCATTAGTGGTTGATAACTGTGATTTATATATTTAATGAGTAATATATAAGTTCGTTATTTTTTACGTAGTGATTGTTTTGATACAAGACTGTTTCTGATAATTTTGTTATGTGGATTAAGAAAAACTACCTATTGAACTATTATAAATGCAACATAAAAAGGTTCCTACTCAGTAGTTAAGGCTGTATTTATTATTACAGAAAATAATAATAAATATTGTGGATATAATTACATTACATTGTAATTATTAACTATGTCTTTCATTTATTTAATTAATAAAAACCAAATAAGATTTCATGTTTTAGTAATATAAAGTAACTTTCAGAAATAAATCTATTAAGATATGTTTTATTTATTTAATAAAGTGATTTAAGCTAAATCTAACACAGTACTTCATTTTTTATTAAAAGTTAACAGAATTATTTGTTTTTAGATCATTTCATATATTACATAGTTAAATAGTTTTTAATCATAAAACGTAATAAGTAGTCATTTTTTTTTTACATGCATCATAATTTTATAACTAAGGCCTACATGAATAAAATTTAAGTGAAACAGTAAAGAGTAATCTATTGACTATCTCTTAAATTCATTTTAATACACATAAGATAAATATATTTTTAATTATTGAAAAAAATGTAACAGGAGTCAACCTTGCAAAACTTTGGACGCGATTTCTGAAAAAACATGATTTTTGAGTTATTTCGGTTTATTTTTAAGCGTGCGATAAATAATATTCACTCACATGATGTTAGGTTACTGCGTCTCTTTTGAAAATGAGGGGCTTACCTGCAAAAAAGAAAAATACATTAAAAAAAGTTTACTTACAGTTCCTAAGCAATATATAAATATTATGTAATTGATTAGCAAAGATTGTGTCTTTTCTGCGTTTAGGGAAATTCCTAAGCTGTTTAAATAGACAGAAGATGTTTCGACCAAAGTTGCGCTGTTTCGTTAAACCTATTGTATGATTGTTATGCAAAACACACTGTTTGTTTCGCTATGGAAATAATTTATATAATGTATGCACAATGTCCTTTTTGGAGAACATCAAACTGTCCTAAAATAACGACAAAGGTTATGCGATAAGGCTTTTTATTGTTTGCCAAGGTTTATGGCAAAATATAATTTAAAAAATCTTTTTCTTTTAGGAAAAATACACTTTTGACACAATGTTAGAAATAAGCATCATGGTGAAATGTAGGTAGGCAAAAATAAAATATTTGTGCTTCTCATGCTGGACAAAGGACTCCCTCATTGTCTTCCAAACATCTGTGTCGAGCTACCTTCCACCACCCTTTAAAGTTGCCCAGCGAGCTATGAAACGAGATATGCTCGGATTTTCTCGAAGGATAGAATCCGCAACGAGACTATCCGACACAGAACGAAAGTTGTTGACATAGCTCAACGAATTAGCAAGCTGAAGTGGCAATGGGCTGGCCATATCTGCCGAAGAACCGATAACCGTTGAACCAAACGGGTTTTTGAGTGGTGACCGCGGGCCCTCAGGACGACCTCCGGCAAGATGGAGTGATGATTTACTAAAGGTTGCTGGTAGTAGCTGGATGTGTCGAGCTCAGGGCAGGGCGCCTTAACGCTCATTAGGGGAGGCCTAACTCCAGTGGACTACTATAGATTGATGATGATGATGATGATAAAACCTATGTAGGTAACTACCTACTATTCTTAAAGTGAAGCGAGGTTATGTAAAATAGTAGATATTTGTCAAATTGCGAGCTAACGTAGCCGGGCAGAAGCACAGGCACAGATACGAAGCGATTCTTATGCAAAACGAATTGTTTGTGGCTGACGATATACAAGGCTATGGAACTAGCGATTACAAGGCGAGCGCTCGTGAAGTTGCTTACTAGCGTGTTCTTAGCAAATATTTCTTAAATGCTGATGACAGGTGGAGTAAGGCGATAACTGAATGTCGTCCAAGAACCGGGTACAGAAACGTCGGGCCAGCAGCAAGATGGGCGGGCGATATTGCATCCATCGTGGGCCGAAACTGGATGAGGCGAGCTTTGAACTGGAGGGATTGGCACTTACAAAGGGAGGTCTATTATACCCAGCTATACCAGGCCTATACTAGAGTGAAATCGGACTGTAGATGATGATGATGATGATGATGAAATGCTGAAAACACCGTCAAAGCGTCGCACGACCGACGCGTTGCGTCGATCGTCGCTTCGGCGTCGGTCGTGTGCCAGGCCCGCGATCAACGTTCCGTTCCGTTGAACGTTCCTTCCGCCAGTTCACTCTCATGTCTATCTCATGTCTCTCTGTCCCAACAGGTCTACAATTTTTAATAAGAACTTTTAAAGTAGACCCCTTTTCAAATATCATTTTAGAATATTCATACCAAAAAATTGATATTATAACGCTTATAACGATAAAGTGAGCTTGTCTCTGTCATCTAACAGCCTGCGCACATTGGACGACAAACGTCAGCGATTAGACGCTACGACAAGCTGCGGGGGACAGTTTTCATACATTTTGTTCAAAGCTACGACAGACGCCCGCGACTAAGCGCGACGACAAAGCGTCGTGTTTGCGAGGTCTGTAAATGTAAATAAAAAGAGGTTTCATGATATTTTAACGCCATTTTAGCTATTAGAACAGTCATGAATAGGACGGTTAGTAAATAAGTAAATTTTTATGATACTTGAAAATGGAACTAGCCTAAGGCCCACCTGATGTTAAGTGGTAGCCATAACAAAAGAATTGCATCGTAGATCACGCATGTTTGAAACGTGATCTACGATGCAATGCTTAGTAATAGGTAATGGTTACCACTTAACATCAGCGGGGTTATCAGCTAACTCTGTTGCAAACTCTCTCTGTTGAAATGATTGAATCTCGATGGATGAAATGTCAAAGTTTGTAAAAACAGGATCGGTGTCAATAATTTCTGTTTGCAACAGAGTTAGCCGATAACCCCGCAGGTAGGCCATGTGCTTGTTCCATCTTCAAGTACCATAAAAAAAATATGTACCTTACGAGCTAACAGCCTGCGCACATTGGACTACAAACGTCAGCGATTAGACGCTACGACAAGCTGCGGGGGACAACTTTCATACATTTTGTTCAAAGCTCCGCACACACGGCGACAATCGCGACAGCAAGATAAGACAGACGCTCGCGACTACGCGCAACGACAAAGCGTCTTGTTTGCGAGGTCTGTAACGAACGCGGTGAGCGTTCTAAACCCAGTGGAGTTCATAGCCTCAATATAAGAACAATGCCTAGCGGGTACGCGCGGTGAATAGCAAGCAGTCTCACGTTGCCAAAATGTCCACCTTATGTACTATATACAGTACATTATTATTGTTATGTATACTGTATTCACATTTTTAAAAGGACTTCAATAGATGAGGCGTCGAGCTGAGGGCAGGGCGCAATGGCGCTCACTCAAACTCAAACTTGAACTAGAAATTTCTTTGTTCAGTATTAAGGCGACTATACATGTCAAACCTCTCTCTCGCTCGCACTATTCAACATTTTTGAACATACAAAATTATTGAATGTAGTTATGCAAAATAGCAGACCTACACATCGCAAACTGGGCGACTTGTGTTTGACGCAGCGTTGTCGTTAGCATCTGGCGTCTTGTCGCCGTGACTAGACGCGGTGCTGTCGCTTGCGTCGGCGACTAGTCATTACGACAGACATCATGCTTGAAGCGATTATTATAAGTAGAGTAGAGACTGACGCTGCGCCGTCGCGCGACTGTCACCGTGTGTGCGCGTGCACAGCGCGACCATCCGCGGCGACAAGTAGCGAGCGCGTGCGACTCCCCTAGCTTATCGTCGCGACTCCGCGACTCTGACGCTAAGTGTGCGGAGCTTTGAACAAAATATATGAAAATTGACGACCGCAGCCTGTCGTTGCAAGTAGAATTTTTAATTTACACCAATTCGTAACACGACTAAACCGAGCAGAATTGGTAAGAAACGTTGCTTGGGTTGTATTCTTTTAACGTCTTTGTTATTGTTAACTATTAAATTGTGTTTGAGCGAGTTGGAGACAGCTTCATCCAAGTTCTTTTATGTAATTTAAATAATCGGAGATTTTATCGAAGCTTTAGTACAAAGATTACTTTTAACTCTTATTCTGTAGTTAAATTAGATTTTTGTAATTGTTGAAATTTATTAAAGGAGGTCTATGTCCAACAGTGTACTGCTTTAGGCTGATGATGATGATGATCTACGGTGGTCATCATGTTTTGCTGACCTCTGTGGCCTACTGGACCAAGGCCTGCCTGAGACGCAAAAGGTTGCGGGTACGATTCCCGCTGCGAGATAGATATAGTACGTAAGTACTTTTCTAGGATCTGTTTGTTTTATCTAGGATTTTGTTTTCTATAAAATACAGAAGAAAATGTAAAAACGTATCTCCACATTACACAAAGGTTACCTGGAAGAAAATGCTATTTAGCATACAGAGGGCTTACCACGGGTTTTGATAGTTTTCGAAAACTTTTTAGGTTTTGGTATCTTTCCATACATTTTCGTACAGCGCCTCTAGGGAAACGTGCATGAACTACGAAAATGTATGGAAAGATCAGTGTTGCCGTTTTTTATTTGGAGAAAATGCTAAAACATGTTGCAAAAAATGCTAAATAACTTTTAAAAATGCTAAAATCTATATTTTTCTTTTGAATTCCTTAGGAATTTTGAATTTTTAAGGTAACGTACAAAAAATTTTAATCATAAGAATATGCTAAATGCGAATTTTTCAAGCTAACAGACCCGAAAATATGCTAAATTTAGCATTAAAAATGCTAAAACAGCAACACTGGGAAAGATACCGAAACTTGATAAAGTTTTCGAAAACTATCAAAACTCGTGGTAAGCCCTCAGTTCGGCTGTGTACTTGTTTTATGTTGCAATAAGTAGTTTTCTATCTAAATTTATGTCTAAAAACTCTGCTTTATTTGAGGATGTTATTTGAAAATGTCCAGCATTTTTTATTTATTAATTGCCGACTGGACCATCTTAACACAGAAGATGGATGAATGGAGAGAGTGGGGGAGGCCTTTGTCCAGTGGGACATTCTTCGATGTCCCACTGCTTCTCGGTAAAACTACTGAACGGATACAGCTTTTTTTCCCCTTTATTTAGCTTTTAGAGCAGAAATAACGAGCGAAGCCGCGGGTAGAACCTAGTTACACATATAAGTTACGTGCTCGGCCGCGCTAAGCTACGTCTAAAAGCACTAACACTTAAAGTGCTCGGGTACTCACTCGCCTGTTATATCGCTTTGACAATGAAAATGTGAGAATTTGTCGGGAATACAGCGAAAAAAGCAGTCCTTTTAAAAGGACATTTTGGAATGCAAAAGTGAGAATTTGTGGGGAACGCAGCGAATTAAAATTGTACTAATAATTTGAAGGACAGTCCCAATTAAATCTACTGTGTTTAACGACTCTTTACCAACCGGTAGGTTATTTAGCAGACGATTAAACTGGTAAATACCTGCACCAGGCTGCAGTAGGTCTGGCTGCGAGATGCAAAGTACATCAAGGTACACAGGCTGTTACTCGTGTGCTGAAGGCGCTCTACCAATTGTCCATGAATGGTACCGAAGCTGTTACGTTGCTCACTTCACTCCCGCTAACCATGAAGAATAGTAACTTTTAACCCACCTTAGGTCGCCTATTTGATTTGTTTACTTAAAGGACATTTGGAAATCAAAATATGTATTTGTCAGGAACGCGGCGGAATCAAATTGTCCTTTCTAAAGGGTAGGTGTCCCCCAAGGAGCGCCATTGAGCCCTGTCCTCAGCTCGACGCCTATTTATTTAGCAACTGAACGATGGTAGTAACGCAAAATTTTAACTCATTGAGGGCAGCTCCCTTTCTTTTTAGTGAAAAGGTACACAGATAGCCAAGAAAATTACATTAATCAAAAAAACAAGTTGATCGACTATATTTCGCAAAAATTTTTCCGAAGTAACTTACAAAATAAAATTATGAGATATTTTTTTTAATTAATAAACAGATTTCTATATATTATTGATAGAATTTCTATGAATCGTCATTTTCCATAACATTGAGTTCATCAAAAATCCGATATTGCAATGATAGATAGATAGATAGATAGATAGATAGATAGATGAAAACATTTATTTCGGAACACATGACATTGACAATGTAGGAACAAAACTGAAAAACAACAAGCCAAATTTAAAGCTACTAAGTACCTACTTAACATTATCATGATACAGGAACAAATGATGGCAATGGTTTTTCCACGAACACAAACCTATAGTTTCTTCAGAGCTGCCCTCAATGAACTAAAATTTTGTTCCAACCTGTATAACCTAAACCTGTAGGTACCTGTATATATCTATCTATATTTGGACAACCATTTTCCCTCCAAAATCCTTTATTCAAGTGTGCATTGGATTGGTATTTGTTTACACGCGCGCTGGCTCGCGTCCAAGCAATATCGACGTACTGAATCCATCGAATTTTCAATTTAAATCGTTTTGAAGTGCCACTTGTAAGTGACGCCGCTGATAAAACTGGTGCAGCGTTTATATAGAAAAGGTTTTTTTATAAGAATAATTAAATTTCAAAATTTATACAGTGTGTTTGGCGCATCTTGTGCCAAATGGAAATGGTCGATTGAAGGGGTCATCTACTATGCTTTCAGGCCCCTTAAAAACTCTCATGTCCTGTGCATTTTTTAATCGACATTATATTGTTTTATTAAAAAAAGACCCAAATTTTACATTCAAATACAAATTTAAAAAAAGTATAAGGCGTAGACTCTGTGTTTTAATTTTATTTAGATGCGTATTGTGTTAGAGTACTTTTCAATATAAAATTAATGACTTTAGTCATCTAGACTTTTTTAATTGACTCGCGCCAAATTTTCGGAACTATATAAAACATAAATTATACAAGTTACAGCTACAAAAGTAAACTAAAAGTGACCGGGATCTTCCAAATACCTCAAAAAATCTCTAGTCTATCCTCTTGCTAATGATATGCCACATGCTATAAAAATCTATAAGCAACTGTGTTTTATTCGCTAGAATTGTGAATCGAGTCACATGGCTAATATTCAAAATTATGATTTCATAAATCATACCTGACAAATCTATTAAATCTGTTATCTCACTCTTATAAGATAAAATCGTTCTCGATCATTATCTTTTTGTGGGTTTTACTTGAAATAAAAAAATGCATCTTTAACAATTTTGTAAAGTCTTAAGGGGCCTGAAAGAATAGCAGATGACCCCTTCAGTCGACCATTTCCATTTGACACGCGATGCACCAAACCCCCTCTATTATTTCCTTCTATTATAAGAAGGTGAAAGTTTTGCGAGTTGAAGATTGTAAACCCTGTCGGTGGACCCTGGACCGTTCTTCATGGATAAATTATGAAAAACTAGCTTCCGCCCGCGGCTTCGCTCGCGCGGTACCCATATAAAAGGTATCTACTGAAAAAAATGCAGCTGAAATTTTGCAGATAATTATGTAGTTCTAGTCCTCGAATAAGATTTTATCTGGGTACCATGCGAATGAAGCCACGTGCGGGAACTAGTAGGTAAATAATGCTGAGACATTTCATTTTTTTTTCCTAATACACTATTTTTAGAAACAGTATTTTTGACCGATACGAGCGTTATTTCTTAATGGGTGGCGCCACCTTTACGGTGCGCAGCTACTTAGGTTTTTTACGCGTATAAGCTTTAGCAATTTTGAATGTTTATGACCAAGTTCTCTTTTTTACCATACATTTTTTAGAATTTCTGTGTTTTGGAGGGCCCGTTTTGGCTTTTTCAGTCATCTGAATCCTTCGGGCAGACAAACTCCGACACCAGAGTGCCTCTAACGAACTTCGGAGTGTAAAGGGGTTCCATTTTTATCTTTTATTTTTACACACAAGTACCAACGAAACTCCTCCGAATAATAGAAAGTTAGTTGCCGTGGACGAATTATTTGATTGGGATGAATATTTATTGGTGTCTAAGACACCAAACTTGGTGCACCAAACGAGGCTCTGGCGGCGGCTGACTGCGGCATCCTTACACAGACTCAGCTAAATCCCCTGGCCCGTGGAAGAGTAGAGCTTTGGATGTGCCCTGCAATCCCCGCAGGACCTTACCATCAACCTTACCTCCGCATCCCTACCCGTGACACTACACCCCGCTAACTAACTAACGGGGCTCTGATGGCCGGCTAATGGCGGCTTAGTGCAGCCTAACTTCGGCAGAGTTAAATCCCCTGGCCGCTAACGGGCAGCAGCGTCGGCGGTGCGAGTAGCTGTGCCCTGCGATCCAAGACAAGCTCAGTACATAATACCCCGTCTTATTAGGGGATGTCTATGCCATGTCCAGCAGTGGACTGATCTAGGCTGCGAGAGCCTTACACCCACGAGTGTATCGTGAATTTACTATGTACCATGGCGTCACTACATACAGACCACTAGAACATACATTTTTATGTTCCTTAGCGGGAATCAAACCTACAAATTGCGTCTCAGATATTCAATCTTGCGCCAACGCGGTTGAATTGAATATTAAGAAGAGAAGATGTAAGTATCTACATTAATATAATTTTGTGATCTGTCTGTTGATCCCGTCTAGTCGGGTCGATGTCCTCTCAGTCAATGCACCCACAAGGTCGTCTGGCCAAGGTCAATGCATCCCTAACATTAGAAATTAGAATTTACCTCGAACATTACATGTCAGGACTTAGGACTAGGTAGGGAAGTCCCTTCTTCGTATGAGCAAGTAGACTCTGGTGTCGGAGTTTTTAGGCCACCCGAAGGCCTCCGATAAGGATCAACAACTGAATACCGGGACCAACCGGGTTGAAGTCACTCAGTTTATTTATTTTTAACAGATTTCAAAAAGGAGGAGGTTCTCAATTCGTCGGAACCTTTTTTCGACTTTGTTTTTTATGTTAATGTTCACCAATATTTCCTTCAATTGTAAACCAATTTTCAAAAATATTTTTTTGTTTAAAAGTGTGTACTTCACAGGTGGTATAAATTTTATTTCTGAGGGATTGGTACTTTTCCCGGAAAACAAAATCTCATCCTCACTTGTAATTTTCGCCCTATGATCACCAATATCTCCGTCAATTGTGAACCGATTTTCAAAATTCTCTAGGGCAAGAAGTAAGAAGTGATTTATTTCAAGTCAGTTTATTTTTTATAAAATGTTTATACTTGTTTAGTAACGTATATTTTTTTTATAAAATATACTTTACCTATATTTTTTATATTACAAGTGAATTTATGCCGAGAGAAAAGCGAGGACTCCTCTATTACAGGTCTTAAGACTTAAAAGAAGAGATCCCAAACCATGAAGGCACGTTAAGATGTTCAGATCTAAATGCCACTAAACGGTCACCCATCCAAGTAGTGACCGGGCGAATGTTGCTTAAACAAGGTACACTGGTAACAAGGTGATCTAGGTACACTGATGTAAGCCACGAGCTCTTCACGTGGTAGGGAAGTAACTTAAACCTTTGCATCTATTATTGATGTGTAAATATACCGTCAAGTGGTAGGTACTTTTATTCACTTTGTGTTACACTGTGCTGAATTAAATACGGTTTTATCAAGATTCTTAGACCCCATGATGACCCACGACTAGGGTTACCAGATAGTAAATTTAAAAGTCCGGAGAAAAAGCTTGATTTTCGTTGAATTTTTTTTAGTATTATCGTGAAAACGTAATATACAGCTTTGTAGCCCGCGGCACAAAGATAAGTTTACTTAAAAAAGTATCATCGCAAATTAAATATGATAAAACAGATGATTAGAATAGGTTTAATTGATTTTAAGTGTTGATTTTATTTGTACAATTCACATGAAAAAAGTTGGTTTTTAAATTAGTCTCTATATAGGTACTTAAAGAAAATTATAATTTGTTTATGTATACGATAAAAAGATCTGAAAACACTACTCAATTTTACTTAAAATTCCAAAAATCCTGAGATTTCCAAAATTCGGCCGTAATCCTGAGAAGCGTCTAAAAAACCTGAGATCTGGTATGAGATATGGTAACCCTACCCCCGCCCCGACCTTAGACTTACAATGCATATGTTTAATCAACTCAATCACTCTCACTCTCACTCCCGCTCTCGCTCCCTTTACATAGACTGCTTTTATTCCAGTACAGGCGAGCGAAGCCGCAGGCGGAAGCTAGTAGGAAAGTTAGCTTATAAATATTTAAAATTTAAAACTGACTTAAACATCTGATTTTGATTTTAAGTTTTATAAAGCTAGGTATTTGAGTATCTTTTAGAACTGACAAAAATTTCGAAATTAAATGATTTCTTAAAAAAAAACACTATGTACAAGTTCAAAAATCCAAAATTTGGTAGTAATTATGTTATGTGGTTTCCAAAAATACAACAATTAATCTCATTCAAAAATGGAATCGGTTTCTAAAATCTACAAGTTTCAAAATGTAAAATTATGTAGATAAAATACACTACTTTTGATAAGGTATGCGTTCAAATTCATCCACATACAGGATGTAATGGTATGTCTGTCTGCGTGTTCCGGGCGGCGTCGCGGGAATTCACTAGTAACGGTGCATTCGAATTTCAAAACGTAGGGCTGTCGCGGTCCATTTTTAATTTAATTTATTAAACATGTTTGTATCAACATAGCAAGTGGACATGTAGCGATTACAGTGAATAAACATTTACGATTCAATGTGTACTTTAAGTGTATCATGAATAAAGAATATTTAAAAAAGAAAAGACATAATAAATACACAATAACCAAGGTAAAAGAGGCTGTAAAAGTGCACAAGATGGGTATAGGTGCTTATGTAAGTACGTTCATCCTACCTACGAAACCGCTAATAATATATATTTTTACTTTTTTTTTTTTTAATTTAAATTATTTTTTTTATATTACATTTACTTTTAAAAGTTGTTTGAAATTGCATCTGCCTACGCCTGCACGCTTTGGCCTAGGTCTAGCAGTGGACCGCTAACGATGATGACCCCCTATGGTAACCTCTAATCTAAAGGGATCTTCACAGACATACAAACGGAACAGTAGCCACAACACTAGTCGTGCCAATGTTATGTGAATAACGAAATAAGTTTAGGTACTAACTGAGTGTACAGTAAATAATTTAATTTGAAATGATTATATTTACGTAGTGTTAAAATGTACACATATATAATTATTGCATGCATACTACGCTGAATATGACTGCACTAATCTGTATCACATAAAATTTAAGAAAAATGTTTTTTTTTGGCCGTGCTTTCGTATTCCAGTCCAGAATATAGTCCAAGCCTAATAAATCAAACTTTATGTTGTAATTTAATTTTATTTGGCTGTAAAATGGCTTTATGGTACGTATTTTGATATTAAACTCAAGTGAGAGTCTGTACTTAAGTTTTCTAATCAACTTTTGATTAAAAGTATAAACATAAATGCTCGTAGTGAAACTTGCTTTGGTGAGACAGTAGTGTTTGCTTGATGATAAATACAAACGGACGAAATTTTTTGTTATACTTGGCCCCGCCCGCGGCTTCGCTCGCGTGGTGCCGGGATAAAAAGTAGCCTTTGTGTTAATACAGGTCACAAACTATGTATATTCCAAGTTTCATCCAAATCCGTTCAGTTTTTGCATGAAAAAGTAACAAACATTCATCCATACATCCGAACTCACAAATTTTCGCATTTATAATATTATAGTAGGCTATGCTCGGGGTATCTTTCTATTCGATTTAAATAACTCAACAACAACATCAACATCACCAGCCTATATCTGCCCACTATTGGACATAGATCTCCTTCTTCTTCTCTAATAAGAAGGGGGATATGCCAATAATCCCCACGCTGAGTAGATATATAGGTTAAGGATCACAGGGCACAGCTTCTCACACCACCGGCGCTGCTGCCCGTCAGCGGCCAGGGGATGAAGTATAAATCACTAAACTATTTTAATTTATTTTCTCGAATAACAGATACAAGTTTTATTTTTTTAGCTCAGAATCCAAAAAACCTCTCTAAGCCTTGAAGAGATTTGTGTATCATTTTGTTTTTAATTTTCTAAATTAATTACTACTTCAATTTTATTTTTAAACATAAAACCTAAGATAAATTTATATAATACCTACTCATAACAATCCACCCGCCTAAAATCTAATGCATGAAAGCCTCGGTCTGCCTTCTACATATTGCCATGGCCTAAGGGGTCCACATGTGATACTACCACACTATACTGTGTTAACTCTGTTACCTTATAACCATGTGATGACAGAAAATATATTGGGTATTTAGTATTTATTTTTTCATCTTTTCACGAGTTTTTGATGCCTCCGACATTGATTAACGTTTAGAATGACATTTAAACGTTGATTCCTAAGAGTGAAAGCGCTCAGATCTAAATGACACTAAACGGTCACCCATCCAAATACAGAACGAACAGTGTTGCTTAACTAATTAACTAATCACAACACCGAAGTAACCCACGCCGCGAGCGCCGTATCCGTATTTCAACTTACAAATAAAATATGAAATCTTTTTTAATAGCCGTTACAACATTTTCTACCCCGCGAAACGACATGATCTGTACAACTGACAGGTGACAACCCTACGCCTGTCACATGCCTCGCTCGCTACACGCCTCGCGCTGGCACGCGGCATGACAACCCGCTACGTAAATCAGAGGATTCGCAAAAATGCGAGTTTTTGAGATAGGCTGCTTTATTAACATGCGCCAGTAAATCTGTTAAACTCAAACTCAAACTCAAAATTATTTTATTCAGTAGTAACTATACTGTATTCAATGTATCTATTGAAACGTATTTTTTTTTAAATTTAAACCAATTCGTAACGCGACCAAACAGAGAAGAATTGGCAAGAAAATCTGCTTGGCTTATTTTTTTTTAACGTGATTGTTCTTAATAACTATTGTTTATTGTTAGATGGATTCATCATCATCATCAGCCTATAGCAGTCCACTCTAGACATAGGCCTGCCCTAATGAGCGGCATTTCGCCTTGTCCTCAGCTCTACGCTTCTACCAGCAGCCTTTCGCAGATCATCACTGCACCTGGCCAGAGTCCTACACTACGTTTGCCTCTGCCCTCAGGGAAAAAGGCGTTGCTGTATGTATGTATGTAAAACGCGAACAAAGCCGTGAACAAAAGCTAGTTCGACATTATTTTCGTTTAGGTTTAATACAAAATGGGATTAAAAACATCAATTTCGTCGCTGAAATCCCATCCATCATTTCGTGACGAATAGCTTTGTTTGTTACAACACGCCAATAAATTACATTTCAAAATTAAAGCTACCTATAACCTATACTAGTTTTGTAGATCGGTATAGTAGGTATCCACAAAATTTTACGTGTTAATTTTTTTAATCCCTTTTTCACGAGTTTGTTCACAAATTCCGATTTTAGTAGACTACTACTTTTTTTTTTTGTAGTAGTACAGTTCTTTGTTTGGGCTCGTCCGGGGTGGTACTACCATCATGCCTATTTCTGCCGTGAAGTAGCTGTGCTGTTTCGGTTTGAAGAGTGTGGGTGCCGGTGACATTACAGACACAAGAGGCTTATCATCATCATGTCTCAAGTTGATGGACGTTGCGTTGTACCTACCTATAGCACATGTTCCAAAAAAACGTGATCTACGATGCAACGCTTTGTGGTAGGTAATAGTTACCACTTAACATCAGGTGGGTCATATGCTTGTTCCATCTCCAAGTACCATAAAAAAAGATACTTATCATAAGAATCCGTGTATTTTTTGACCGCGGCTCCACATAGCCTGCCTATTGCGTGAATGGGGATCTGTGGTAAAAACACGAATGCCCATTCGTCCCCTACAAAATTCCTTTCAACACCTCATAGGTGGAATGGAATAATGCACTTTTTTTTTTGAGCGAACGCTCCCTGATCAACAATAATAACTAACTCACCCAGGGACAGTAATGAGTGTAACATCAACCCCCATTTTCAACACTGAAGCTAACTTCACCTGCACGTGGTACACCCTGCTAACTAACAAACGGGGCTCTGGTGGCGGCTGATTGCGGCATAGCGCAGCCTAATACTGGCACAGATAAACGCTCTGGCGGCCGACGGGCAGCAGCGTCGGCGGTGCGAGCAGTTGAGCCCTGCGATCCCCAACCCGCATGCCCAGCGTGGGGATTATGGACTTATATGGCCCCCAGCTCTGGACTGATATTAAGCTGGTGTAGTGTTGTGGTATGTGGACAGTACCACTAGTTTTATTTATTTCTCCAATACAGTATTCACACAGTTTGGTGACAGTATTCACCAATTCCCCGTTGATTGGTCTGTACAGTCACGTGACAGACAACAAACGACTCGCAATTGGCTCAATTTTGCGGCGTGGTAAATTCAGCGCGCTGAGATTTTCATCGGCCGCCATTGTTGCAGTTAGGGAGGGGGTGGAATATCGATAGTTTTAACTGCATCGATAAAAATGTGTATGTAATTAGAAAGTTTTGTGATTTATTGCGATAAAACATTATGCTTTAACTATTACTAAATACATAAAATTTTATGATTATTGTGAATGAAAAAGTAGTTCGATTGGCAAGTAATTATGTTAGGTACGCGGTGCTGGCTTATGAGATGAACGGATTTTATTGAAATTAGAATTTTTACATACCTAGGTGATCTTTAATGTTATCTAGTCTGTCCTGTCTCGGTATGAATCGATTTCAAATAGACTTTTCTGATAGTTCTTGATCTAAAATAGAGCGAAGGATTTTTTTATTCGGTTGTCATACGAATGAAACCGGAGGCGGAAGCTAGCAGCTGTAGCTATTAAAAATGTATTGAAGCAACCAAGAGACGAGCAAAAAATAATGTCTTAATTTTGTCTGGCTGTCTCCAAACTCGTTTTTGATTGAGCCTTTATATATTTTTTATGTTTTTGACGTGTTCATGACACTTTGTCGGACCAATATGAACCGCTATATTAAAGCTTAATTTAAGCACGTTTGTATGAGTTTCAATGAATGTCAAACATACAGACATTCAAAATAATGTGATTAACCATAGGACTACGCTACTTATTATTAAGTAGGTTAGCTACTTACTGATGAAGGTACTTTCAAAAAAGATCGATTATTTTACTTCCGTTCCGTTTTTTAAGTAATCATGATAAAAAAAATACTTTCTCTGCCGTAAAAAATATAAAAATAACACTGAAATATAAATGCCATGTAGTTACCGGTTCATTTTACCGTATGTTGACAAAATTATCGCAGTTATAAATTTGTTTCAATGAGTCGAGAAATGAAAGAAAGCTAACTTTTTATTATTTTGTCATACACGATATATATTTTTCATGATAAAAATTTTTGTTTTTGTATTATTACAGGTAAATTACTCACTTAAAAATATGCAGATTTTAACTTTTTATAATACAGAAATTAGCCTTTGTGTTTGAATGTAAGTCGGAGCTTTCGCTTGTTATCGATTTCCTTTCGATTTCTAACATTTTCAGGTAATTAAGGGTCTGCTTTTTTTATACTACTAGCGAAAGGGTATACAGCCCTCTTGATGGTAAGCAATTCCCGTAGCTAGTAACACCAACAGGTATCGCATGCACGTTCTTGACCAAAAAACTATAAAGTCCGAAACAAACAAAGAGATAGGCCTCCCCTAATGAGCGCCATTGCGCCCTGTCCTCAGCTCGACGCATCCAGCTACTTCTACCAGTCTTTTGCAGATCGTCACTCCACCTGCCCGGAGGTCATCCTACACTACGTTTGCCGAGCCGCGGTCTCCACTCAAGAACTCCTTTACCCCAACGGTTTTCGTTTCTTCGGCAGATATGGCCAGCCCACTGCCACTTCATCTTGCTAATCCTCTGAGCTATGTCGACAACTTTGGTTCTATGTTGTGGATCCTATGTATAGGTCGCTGAGAGAATTAAAACTATTTATATTTATTTATTTAATATTATTTTGTCTCACAAATCGACACAACAGTCACAAAAGTTCATCGCCCCCCGTCTAAAACCACTAAAGTGCTCCAAATGACCGCACTATTGTTGCAAAACAAAAAACTGTGTTTCCGTGTTTTTTCAACGTATAACGGTTTTAAACAATGACGTTGAGGTCTGATGACTTGGAAATTAAAATTGTTTAAGAATAGGTTACGTTTTTGCATGTTTTATTAACTAGGTCATGGTAATGTTAAATGAGTTAAATAATAATTGTGTTATTGTTTCATTTAATTTACTTAGTTTGTGGTCGTGTGATTTTGTTAATGTAAGACTTGGTATTGCTCTAGTTAACGCTTCTATAACACACATGCTCTAGGCGGCGTGGCATGCTGTTTCTCTTCGGGCATGGCACGTAGCGTCATTTCGGCGGCACGTAGTCATCGTGTGAAGTCAATTTGTATTATTTTAGAGAAATGACAGTAAACCGTGATCAGTTATTTCTTAGCTTATTAAAGATTTTGATACTGTCGTCACAGCGCTTTGATATCAATTTATCCTTATTCTAAAAATGTACCTACACTTTAACTTGCGCCCGGATCGGCTTATAATATTATAACTACGTATACATATTTTTTTTAACTATTTATAATTATTATATAATAACTTCGTTATAATTTATAATTAATAATCTGTTATGATTATGTTATGTTCTGTTATGTTATCTGGTAGAAGCTGTATGCGTCGAGCTCAGAACAGGGCGCAATGGCGCTCATTAGGGGAGGCCTATGTCCAGCAGTGGACTGCTATAGGCTGATGATGATGATGATGATGATGATGAATCTGTTATGAACAATAAATTAGAGGAATTGAGACGTAACGGCGAGCTATTTATCATCGATATAAACATCGACAATACTCAACTCTAGCAAATTGTTCAACAAATTCGATTAGTAAATTCTCGAGTTGCCGACTATGCAGTATGCAGTTAGCTTAAAACTTAGACAGAAACTATGATGAAGCTTAGAGCTTTATAACTTAATCATTTCAAGTGGGAATATTATGAAGTACCTATCTCTATACAAACTATATTACCTAATTCACTTCTATCTTCTATCCTTACCACAATTGCGCCAACACATTGTTCATTTAAGAGACAGGGATTTTTGTAAGGTGTATTTATGTCAGTCTATTAGTACAGTCTTCAGTCAAGTCTTATAGTCATTATACAGAATGGGGCAAAACATGTTACCTCATTGAGGACAGCTACCTTTTCTTTTGTAGGTAGTTAGAAGGTTTTGTTCTGAGAGAACTATAATATATTTTGAAGAAAAAACCATTGCACTTTCGGAATTTTGAAAAAATTAATAGTCAGCCTAGAAAATGACAATTGTCAAAAAAACAAGCTGGTCTCAATCGACTCTATTTCCCAACAGTAACACTTTTCCCAAAGTAACTTACCAACACAAATCATAAGGTTTCGTTAAAATAAAAAAGTTTCCCATACAATTTGTATGTACCGACATTCACTACACCAATAAGTGTATGTATGCAATTCGAAAACTTGCCGGGAAATACTTTATTCTTATTACAAATTGATCTTTCATAATTGTTGGCAGACTGATGATACCATCGATTACAACTTTGCGTCGAATTGAATGCATGAACTCAATATTATAGCGAATAATGTTTCATAGAAATTGTATGGAAATCTTTTTTTAATTTTCGTGAAATCTTTCGTAAAAAATAAAAAAAAATTCGCCAGTTTAAAGTATTTTGTTTATAATAATATAAGGCCTCGTAGTACGGTTCATAAGTCCAGTCGTCCTGTCCTCAGTCAGATCTCCAACACAGGCTAGGTGTTCAGCGCCAAAAATGACAGTGACAGTGACAAGTAGCACAGACTAAATAATTTTGGAGCGGAAGGGTTGTGTCATAAATATTAAACAGTTGAAAGCTTGATTACCGGACAACCGTAGGCCCTCCAAAATTGCTATAGGGTGTTCCAGGAAGTATTCTGTGAAGTCCTAAAAGTACTTAGAGCAAACACAATCGTAGCTAAATTATTCTGAAATCTAAACATCGTTAAAAATCACCATTATTTATATAAGTTGTATTGTTGTTGTTTATTGTGGACTCGTTATCATTATATTTAATTGAATAAATAAATAAATAATGCTGGACACTATCACAAAGCATCATGTAGCCCCAAACTAAGCAGAGCTTGTATTATGGGAACCAATTAACTGATAAGCTACATAGATACATTTTTTTTTGTAAATAAATACTTATACTAGAAAACACCCAGATCTGTGACAAATATCAGCAAATAATACAAACATTTGTCCCGCGGCGAGAATCAAACCCGCAACCTTCTGCATCTCAGGCGGACTTTCGCCCTCTGCGCCACAGAGGCCGTCAAGTTAATTGTAATATGTATTATCTTGTATTAGTACCTACACCGTCATCCTCAAAAGCCTTGCTCTTCCTACCCGTACTATGGTTGCTTGGAAGAGATCAATTTTAGCGATAAGGCCGGTCGCCTTCATAATGTTCAGACTAAGTTACTTTTACTTTTCCTTGTATATATGTGGTGATCAACAAAGTGCCATCAAAACAAGTCTGCAAGAGGACTGCCTCACTGCTAAGCAGTGTGAAGCGCAGCACCAACACCATCCTGCAGGTCATAGCAGAGAAGTATGACTCGCCAATTATGAAATCTTTATGAGTCATTATGTAATAGTTAAATATCTTAAATAGCATATTATATATTATTACTATTACACTTTATTTAATTTTAAACTCGTCAAAATACATTTTTTACTATAAACCTAATATACTATGTGCATAAATAACATCAAAAAGATTATCGTAAAAAATGTATAAAAACGGGAGACCACCAACCGCGGGGTAAGACTCAAACGGTCGGTGGCTAGGGCTGCAGTGAGAGGAACCTCCGCACAATGCGTGCCGAGTTCAGGAGAGCCGCCGCGTGTATCATTATATATAATTATCCTGACCATAATCCTTATTATTATTATTATCAAATAGTTTAATTTAAAATAAAATTTACTAACTTACTAGGCTGACATTTATGTACCAACAAGATATGGATCATGTTATCTGACACTAAATGACTTGAATTAAATAAAGTGTTATCTATTTACCCCCCACGAGCGAAACCAACGAGTTCGTGAATACTTCCTGGGGCACTCTGTAACTTTGAGTAGAGTTTTTCCAAAACCTTTGTTTAGTGGAGCGTGAGACGTGAATATCGAGTCGTAATGAGTTCACGTTTCGGCACGTAGGGGCGCGAGCCCATTGTTCCACGGGAAAATCACGGGGTCAACCGCATCGGTTAAAGTCGAGAAATCAAATGTGTTCAGTAATCATCGATTGTTTGCCTTTTATAACGCTTTGACTGGAAACACAATATTGCAGCAGCCGCAAGTTATCCCAGGAGAGGCACGAGATTAAATTCTTCAGAGGGAAAATATTGGACTCAGATTTTTACTATAGTCATCATCATCATCATCATCAGCCTATCTATTACTATAGTAGATATGTATTATATGTATCTACATATAATACATATCTACTATAGTAATAGATAGGTCATCATCATCATCTGATGTCGTAGGTGGCACCTAAAACACACTCAGTCAGATCTACACAGAACAAAATATTATACCTGCAGATCATGCAAATAAACATAATATCCGGGCAGGACGAGATTCAAACCCGCGCTTCTTGCGTCTTAGCCGACTATTCGCCCATCAAAATTGTCAATGAGCCAATGAGGTCGTGAATTTATTCTATTTTTAAGTAGACAAAATTTCAGCTCTATCCGTTCAACATTGACGTGAAGTAGGGCAAATATTCCACGTTTCACATACTTTCACCTTGATCTTTTTTAGCAGTATAAGGCTGCCCGCCCACGTCAGACTTTTGTAGGACCGATAATCGGGGCGATTTTTCCTGCATAGTATTTCTAACCGACTTTTTGTAGGACGTGTGCACTACTGCAGTTCGTTTCATTTTTCTTCTACAAAATCAGTCACCGACTGTCGGTCGTGGGCGAGCAGCCTAATCGTGTCCGCTTTGCCCTATTAGAATCAGTTCGTTTAATATTTCTCCTACAACAAATCGGTCACCGATTATCAGTCGTGTTCGGGCAGCCTAATCGTGTCGTGTCCAACAGTGGAAACGCGCGCGGCGAGGCATCGTAGACAAATCGCTGCCATTTTAAATAACTACCGAATTGTGCGCCAAGTGTTGTAATTTACTTGTTTTTTATATTTTTGAGTTTCCAAGCGATTTCACAGCGGAATATAAATCACGGGATTTTGTAAAAACAAGGGAAACTTTTTATTTTGGATAAATATTAGCATTCTCTACCCTTGTACTTACTACAATAACAATGAAATTGTTGTTTTGCTCAACTTTTGTTTAAGTTAACATTGGAATCTTATAAGTTAAGGCCCAGTTTTAAATAGCCTAATATGGCGCAGTGGGCCGCAGAAGGTTGGGACAAATGTTTGCATTATTTGCAGATATTTGTAGTAGGTCTAGGTGTTATCTATGTATAATATGTATATGTACACTGTACATAGTTATGCTTTTGTGATACGGGGCTTAGCGTTGAAAGCAAACACTAGACTCCGAGGACACAGTTAATACTAGTTCCGGGGGCAGTCAATCACGATTCGTTTGCCCCGTCGGCAAAAACGTAGCTGTTTACAGTTACAGGTAATAAGTAGGTATCTATATATATATATATATATATATATATATAGTTTTCATTCTTATTTTTTACTTAAAGTTAATATAATAGGTAGTCTGGAAGAAATCGAGCAATACGATAAGACCACCTTTTGAAACGCCTTTTGGGGTGTACAGGATTCCAACCCCTATCTTCGGAACCCAAGCCAACCCCACCTGCACGTGGTGCACCCTGCTAAACAACGAACGGGGCTCTGGCGGCCGGCTGATTGCGGCATAGCACAGCCTACATCGGCACATCTAAATCCCCTGGCCACTGACGGGCAGCAGCGTCGGTGGTGCGAGAAGCTTTGCCCTGCGATCCCCAACCCGCATGCCCAGCGTGGGGATAATGGGTATATCCCCCCTTTATTAGGGGAGGCCTATGTCCAGCAGTGGACTGATATAGGCTGATGTGGTGTGGTGGTGGTGGTTGAAACGCAAGCGCTCAGTTTTAAAATTATTTTTAAAAACTTGTTGTATCGGTCACTGTGTTATCAATAAAGACTTTTATTTTTAATTTATTTATTTATTTACAAAAAAATAAGTATTATTATATCAGTCATGTAGTTCTCATAATACAAGCTCTGCTTAGTTTCGGGCTACATGATGCTGTGTGATAGTCCAGCAATATTTATTTTATTTGCCATTAAAAAAATATTTTTTCACCTCTCTTGCTCAAAAAGTGTATCATAATAGTGTAGCTTAGCGGGCCTAAAACTCGAGTTTAATACCTCGGGCTAAAAAGTATTTTTTATTTTTTATTTTTGTCTAAAATCATCAGCCCGTACATTCGTTCTCTTACATAAAAACTCGACTTCTTGGTGCTCCGTCAATCTTTTTTTTGAAAATAGAACCGTCTTGGTGATGTTTTATGAAGGTTGATTAATTTTTAATAAAATTTCAGAAAATTGTCTAATTTTGAATTGTTTTATTTTCTCGTAATCGAAGTGAAAAGTAGAGTGTTTTACTCGGGCCAAAACCACCCATTATAACTCGGTCTTGTCATCCCCCTCGCTACGCTCTGGAGTATAACAACCTCGTATATAATGGGATGGTTTAGTCCCTTGTAAAACAATCTACTATTGTATACCACACCAGTACTTTTTTATTATTAGTACAAGTTTAACAAAATTCTGAATAAATCTTGTTAAAAAATTATCAGTAGGTAGTTATTTCTATGGTATAAACATCAAACTGCAGTGCAGCTCATAAATTGTGTGAATCATTTCGCTGCCCTTGCTTTTGTCGAGTTTATAACTAACTGCGTAACTGCAATGGAGACGCGCTCACTGATTTGTGGACCGTTTGAGGACGGTAACACTGAAGCTGTTCGTGAAAACTGAGTAGTGGAAAAGGCATCATATATATCATTTTGATTAACACTTTTTACTAGCATTAAATTAAAGTAAAACATCTCTGAATTCATTTAGCACTTATAGTACTATTAAAATCTTAAATTTTGTTAAATTGTGATGAATTGGCAAGAAACTCTGCTTGGCTTATATTTTTTTAATGTCGTTCTTTTACATTGTTGTTAAGAGAGTTGGAAGCAGTTTCAGTTCATCTTTTTTTGTTATTTACCTACTAATCCCACTTGTAGATTTGTATATAGGCGGTTTTTTGCATATGAGAATTTTAATTTTTAAGTATGTATGTTTGTAGGTAGGTACCTACTCCTTCACACCAAAACAACTAAACAGATTGAGTCAAAATTTGCCCATGATGTAGTTCTAGACCAGGAAAACATAGACTGTTATCCGGGTACTACGCGAGTGAAGTCGCGCACGAGCTAAAAACTTTAGACCTTAAATTCATTTTATTTAATTTTTTTTTTATTTCATTATTTGATAAGTACAACAAATCTTTAAGAAATAATTAGAATTTGTTAAATAAAAAGCTCGGAGTTTCTCTAATGGAATCCGCAACGAGACTATTATACTTAGAACTAAAGTTGTCGACATAGCTCAGAGAATTAGCAAGCTGAAGTGGCAGTTGGCTGGCCATATACCTTTGGGGTAAACGAGTTCTTTAGCGGAGACCGCGGCTCGGCAAAAATAGTGTAAGACGCCCTTTGGCAGGTTGCTGGTAGAAGCTGGATGCGTCGAGCTCAGGACGGGGCGCAATGCCACACATTTAGGGGAGGTCTATGTCGAACAGTGGACTAATATAGGCTGATGATGATGATGAGATCATAAGCTAGATCTGCTGAAGAAGCAAATCTTAATAAGAGCAGTTGAGACCTATTTTTACCCGATATAGGATGAAATTTAATTAAATAATTGACAGTTAGAGAAGATTTGACCTGAATTGAAATGATACCTAGTGCCGATTAGTTACATCAGACAAAATATATTGCGAGAACAGTCAAAGTCGTATGGAAATTAGACACAAGACAAAAGCAAAAGCAGAGTTTTTTACCAATTTTCTTTGCTGATCGCGTTACAAATGGTTTAAAAAAAAACGATTCGTGTTTCTTAAGATTCCTACAAAATAAAGAAATATTGTATTTATACTTTGTGTGTTTCAGTGACAATAATCTCTACACGAGCATCAGGTATACACATTTTGACCGCAACCGAGCCTGCAGTGTTGTGATTTGGTGCATTGAGTATTATCATTGTGGCAAGGCCAGATAAGAATGTTATTGAATCAGTAAAAATAATGTTCTCTTCCTAATAGGAATATTATTGAATTAGTAAACAATATAAGTCCTACTTACTATCCTATTTCCTATTAATGTTATAAATGCGAAAGTTTGTGAGTACGGATAGTTGCTGTATGGATGAATGTATGTTTATTACTCTTTCCTGCAAAAACTACTGAACTACTTTGGATGAAACTTGGAATATACATAGTTTAAATAAATAAATAAATAATGCGGGACGTATTCACACAGCATCATGTAGCCCCAAACTAAGCAGAGCTTGTATTATGGGAACCACATGATTAATATACTACACATATAATTTTTTTTTTTGTAAATACATACATATCATACATAGAAACACCCAGACCCGAGACAAATATCTACAGAACATGCAAACATTTGTCCCACAGCGGGAATCGAACCCGCAACCTTCTGCGTCTCAGGCGGACCTTCGCCCACTGCGCCACAGAGGCCGACAGAGTTTATGACCTGGATTAACACTGCTACTTTTTATCCGGGTACCACGCGAACGAAGCTGCGCGCGGAAGCTAGTACATTATAAAGAAGGCTAAAGTAAACTCAAGAGGTTCTTCCCGTTACGGTATTTAATTACCTACATGATCAGTGTCAAAAGTAATGATGGAGACATTTTCAAACAACATCACCAGCCTATATCAGTCCACTGGACACAGGCCTCCTCTAATAAGAAGGGGGGATATGAATATAATCTCCACGCTGGGCTTGCGAGTTGAGAGCACAAGCACAGATTCTCGCACCAGCGACGCTGCAACCCGTCGTCGGAAGTCACGTTAGCTGTTCCAGTGTTAGGTTGCGCCAGATCCCCGTTTGTTAGATAGCGGGGTGCACCACGCGCAAACACAATTAAATCTACGAAATGTTTATAGAACTCGCAAACACGACGCTTTGTCGTCGCGCTTAGTCGCGAGCGTCTGTTATATCTTGCTGTCGCGATTGTCGCCGTGTGTGCGGAGCTTTGAACAAAATGTATGAAAATTGTCCCCCGCAGCTTGTCGTAGCGTCTAATCGCTGACGTTTATCGTCCAATGTGCGCAGGCTGTTTATTTATTTATTTAATAGGAACGCCAACAGCTTAAATATCAATACATTGTGGAGTTACACTGACAAAGTTTTCATTCTGATATAGAAACCAATTACAGGCGGACACAGCATTCATAATAATAATAATAACTAAGTAGTAGATACTTATGGTAACTGAGAGATCAATAGGTACATATGTATTATTAGAACTTAAAATATTTAAAACATTTAAAACTAAAAACGGCTTAACGGCTGGTAACGTCCCTTTACCAACCGGTAGGTTATGAAGCAGACGATTGAACTGGCAAATACCTGCACCAGACTGCAGTAGGTCTGGCTGCGAGATGAAAAGTACATCAAGGTACTCAGGCTGTTACTCGTGCGCTGAAGGCGCACTACCATTTGTCCATGAATGCTACCAGAGCTGTTATGTCGCTCACTACCCGCTAACCACTGAAGGATTAACTTGTAACCCAGCTTAGGCCGTCAGTGAAGCCGACTACTATTTCATCACAGGCGAGGTTGTTCCAGGCTTCATTGAACCATGTTGGAGGCCTTCGGAATCACTTCAAAATCAGACCAGAGTTAGCCCGCTAGCGAACTAAGAGGGGGCGTAAGTTTGGGTCGAACCCAAACCAAACTCAACTGCCCGTGGTGCATCTGCTAACTAACAAATGGAGCTCTGGCGGCGGCTGATTGCGGCATAGTGCAGCTACATCCCCTAACAGCCGATAGGCACCGGCATCTGCGATGCGAGAAGTTGTGCCCTGCGATTCCCAATTAGGGGAGTCCTATGTCCAGCATTGGACTGATATAGGCTGGTGTAGTGGTGGTAGAACTAGGAGGGGTTCATAACGGAAGGTCGTGGAATGAATTTTCCATTGTGCATCAGTGCATCATAGCGCAATGACACACATCCTAAAGCAAGGCATTATCTAGCGTGACTCACTGTTGACCACTGTGTGAGCTGACTCACTGATGCCTAGATGACGCACAACCTCTAGGGTACATGGTACTATGTCATCTAGTTTAGCTGATTAGATGACTCTATTCCTACTAAAAGTAGTCCGTTAGGGTGCGTACTGGCACCATGCCTATTTCTGCCGTGAAGCAGCATTGCTGTGTTTCGGTTTGAAGGGTGTGGGTGCCGGTCAAATTACAGACACAAGCGGCTTATCATCTTCATGCCTCAAGTTGATGGACGCAAGGCGTTGCGTCGTAGAGCACGTTCCAAAAAATGTGATCTGCGATGCAATGCTTTGTGATAGGCAATGTTTACCACTTTAACATGAGGTGGGCCGTGTGCTTGTTCCATCTTTAGATACCATAACAAGTAGGACTTTTAAAAAAAACCGACTTCTAATAAATCACTTCTTACTTCTTGCTCTAAAGAATTTTTAAAATCGGTTTACAATTGACGGAGATATTGGTGATCATAGGGCGAAAATTACAAGTGAGGATGAGGTTTTTTGAGTTTTCCGGGAAAAGTACCAATCCTTCAGGAATAAAATATATATGGGACCACTTGTGAAGTAGTCTTTAAAACAAAAAAATAATTTTGAAAATCGGTTTACAATTGAAGGAGATATCGGTGAACGTACTGTTGTACGTAATGTCAGTTAGTTCTTTTTTTAACCGACTTCAAAAAGTTCTCAATTCGTCGGAACCTTTTTTTGCGACGTTTCTTTATGTACATAAACGAACGAATTGAGAACCTTTTTGAAGTCGGTTAAAAAAGAACTAACTGACATTTGTATGCATATACGGTAAAACATGGCAAGACCTTTGTAATTTTTATAAAATAAATAATTTGTATTTTTATTTATCCTGGTACCTCGCGAGCGAAGCCGAGTGTGGAAGCTAGTACAACATAAATGAAAAGGTAGACCATCCCCTAAGATTAAGGTATAAAAGTTACCAACTAATATGTGACCAGTCTCTGAGAAGGGAAGCTTGTTCGATATGTATTGTAGATACGTTAAAAATATGGTCGAATTTTTACATGCTGGTTAAAAATGTTAAAATAATACAAACAGAGCCATCTGGTTTTACCTGACCCTGACAGTGAGGTAGGCCGACATGTGGGCGGTAAAGACAGACAGGCAGACCAGTTTTATAGCATTTGGTGTTACACCTACACGTTATTTTTGTTTGGCTTTCGTCGTAGTTACAAGTCTGGGTCTGAAGGCCTCATGGCTTAACGAACAAACGGGAACAACATCTTAACGTGCCTTCCAAAGTACGGAAGCGCACAGATTTGTGCGACTAAACGGCCTGGTTGCTACAACCAGCATTACGCTGATGGACCTTTTTTCAACTTCAGTATTGTTTGAAATGTAACCTCTTTTCAATAGATTAATATAATAATGTTTTCTGGTTTTGCTATAATAAAAACGTAATTTAATATATTCTAAGCAGTGTACGGTCGGAGTATTCTTCAACCAAGAAGTCAACATTTCACATTGTTTTTATAAATTTTCGCCTTTAATCATTAGTTGAATGTTCATTGGATCGTACGTAGTGTAGGACGCTGCTCTGCGGCCAGGTGGAGTGACGATTTGCGAAAGGCTGGATGGATGCGTCGAGCTGAGGACAGGGGCAATGGCGCTTATTAGGGGAGGCCTATGTCCAGCAGTGGATTGCTAAAGGGCGATAATGATGATGATGATGATAATTGGTTACCTATAAAAAACCTGCCCAAAACGAGTGACCGAGAAATAACCAGTAACTCCAAACAAGCCCGCCCGTGAACTTCAATCTGACATTAAACAACCTGTCTGTCTGTTTGTTTATCTATGAAGTGTAAACTTTGGGCGTTCAAGGGTGAGTTATCACGTGGAACGTCGGGTTCTGTATGTTATGTTGGTTCTGTATAGTTTTCTTCAAACAAGCTATGGCCATAGTGAACATCTTTCAAAAGATAAACGATGCTTGGGCTATAGCCATTTCTTGCCGTTGAATATTGACAAACAGTGACAAGGCTAAGAGCCTATGACCGCGGCGTTTTTAATACGCGCAGACGACGCGCAAATGACGCGCTTTGACGCAATTCAAACGAGATTCAGTCGCAGCTTTGTAACCTATACACGCGTCATCTACGGCGCCGTACACGCGCGTTATCTGCACGCATAAAATACGCCGTGTGCATAGGCTCTAACTTTGAGCACTGGTTAACTTTGAGTAGCGTTCATAAGTAAGGCTAGTGTTTCATTCTGGTGTCAAAGTTTTTATGGCGACCGAAGGCCTCGGACATGACTTAACGACTGAAAAGTCGGGGCCATCTTAACATACCTTCCAGAAGCTTTACTTATAATTATCATCAGCCTATATAGCAGGCATGGGCCGTCCTATAATAGACATATTGACCGCCATTACTCCGTCCTCATCTTGACCATCTTCTTTCGCAGATCATCACTCTTCACTCTAACTAGCCAGAGGGCATCCTTCGTTGCTGAGACGCGGTTTCCACTCATAAAACCCATGCTAACCTCACCTGCACGTGGTGCACCCTGCTGTATATGCTGCCCTGGGCTCTGGCGGCGTCTGATTGCGGCATAGCGCAGCTTAACACCGGCACAGCTAAATACACTGGCCGCCAACGGGCAGCAGCGTCGGCGGCGCGAGAAGCTATGCCCTGCAATCCCCAACCCGCATGCCCAGCGTGGGAATTATGGGCATATCCCCCTTATAGGGAAGCTTATGTCCAGCAATGGACTGAATAGGCTGGTGTTGTTGTTTATTTTTGACATACAATTGTTAAAATCCATAGGCGAACTAGTAGTCCCGAATCCCGAACTAGTAAAAAACTGTGTTTCAGGAACCAGTGGCTTCATCATGATCATCGTAATTACCCACTGCTAGATATAGGCCTCCCTTTGCTTTTGACTCCTCTGTCCTGTGCTTCTCTCATCCAGGTTTTCCCATCGACTTTCGTAATGTCGTTGACTCAACTGTGGATGACCGAGAGCTCAGCCACAGCCAACACTCGGTCAAGGCTAAAACCGCATCACCGCGTCTTGTCTTGTCCAACTCCATTAGAGATTTATGCCCTGTCTCCAGCTTCAACTCAAAACTTGAATTACTAATGAGTACTGTTTAGTGCACCTAGCACGTCCTCACACATGACGCTAGCAGCTCGTACAAGTATGTTTTCAGCCCTCAATAAACGGAACCCTAAACGAGGTAAATAACGGAAGGCCATGTTTACAATATCGACGCGCGATGACTGACAACTGTCGCTTTGGCGGGAAACGATGTTGCCAGTTCAAAATAAACCGTTTTTAGAGTTAAGTCGTTATTTCTGTCTGACATATTACACTGCACATGTGCCAACTATCAATATAAATAATTCACATTACCTAGTTACTTTAATAAATTGCACATATTTGGGTTATAATCAAACCTGAGGGAATAAAATATTTTACAAATGACTCCGCTCGCAGAATGTAAGCGCCGCGCCTTGCCATAATTAAATTACGAACTGTCACGTCACTCACCTGTCACTAGAGCGGCCATTAGCAATCCAAAAACGGCGGGAATAACAGCCATCTTGAAGTTTTCTAGCACTCACTGCACTGAATCTACTCGCATTTAGAAACTTAAGTTTGGGATCACTTTTTTTACCCTCAAACCAGTTTGTTCTGGACACTTGCTTACTCCCTCGCACGCGCTGTATCCTATTGTTGTCTCTTTCACTCTGTAACAAAAAATAAAGCTATTTTAAGGTTTTATTTTTATTTTATAGAAGCAAGGTGTTTCGGTATTACGTAATTTGACACGGCCAGTATTTTCTGACCCTTTCGTGTTATTCTTTATTTTTAGGGTGAATTTAGTGGGTAGATTTATGATGTAGAGGGTGTCCAAGAAAGTGTAGTCAGAAAGGAAGGTTACTTACTCATATTATAAAATCATAGAAAAGGTTTGGAATTAATCGTAGATTACCATTTATGCGAATAAAAAATATCATAAATATCATTTTTATAGTCATGTCATGTTTGCATATTTGGGTAAAATCTAAGAGGTCAAAACAAAATTGTTGATGAAAGCTATTTTACATTAGATTTGTATCTGTTTGTGAACTTAATATGACTTCAAATTCATTAGTTTAAAGCCCAAATACTGAAACACTGCTCAACTATTTGAGTTCGTCTTAGCTATTTGAGACGCTGAAGGTTACTTCAATCACAATTCAAAAGCTCAAATATTTAAGTAGCGTTTCAGTATTCTGGCGTAAGCCATCTTATAATGAAACTTAAGTAAGTACTATCTTAAGCTTAGTTATCAAACAGTTTAAAATAAGAAGAAGTCTTGCTTAAGGTAAAAACATTGGATTGGGCAACTCGGGCATATGCAAATTATTTTTGTGAGTTGTGTTGTGTTTAATTTACGAGTAACACACATAGGTACAGAGATATACAATAAAAAATATTTTTAAGCTATTGCATAGCTTCTATCGAGGGCCTTGAGCGCGGGGACCAAATGCAGAAATTCCGTAACGAAAAAAAACCTCACGCTCCCCACTCCGACGGGCACGGAGGTATGGCTTGAAGGTCGTGCATTGTCTAACGTCGTTTCTTTTCGGCAGTCTTCGACACGGTGTTTGTGTGCGTGCAACTAGACGTATTTTTATTTAATAAAAGAAAAAAAATTGTTTTGTTATCGGTCACCACGCTCAAAAAGTGTAACTTGAATTAATATCAAAGAAAAAGAAATACTGCATAAAAAATAAATAAATAATTATAATTGCATAAGTTGATACAAAATGCTATGCAATAGCTTTACCGCGGCAGTCCCCGAGTGCCACACGTATTTTTTTTATTTCATAGATAATCAAATATATACCTAATTGCAGCAAGAGTTTTAAGAAATTCTATATTTTGGCCTACCAACACTGCCGGCCTAATTTCGGGAAATCGCATTTTTTCTGGGGCAACCTGTAGAGATCCAAGTAAGATGGTGTATGAAATATAGAGGTCTTCTAAAGAAAATGTTGTTGTTTATATTAAAGGTAAGATTGCTTGAATTTAAGTCTTTTGTTAATCAGTGCCTTTGAAAAAACTGGGCGCTCGTGGCGTAGGTTCCTAGCCTACTTCTACTTAATTGTATTCTTGTACTGTTTCTTGATTAAATACTTACTTATTTCGATGTTTGACAGATCATCGAAGTCGAAAGCATTCTTTGCTACACCTTTATTTAAGATTTATTTTATAAAGTTTGGTTTTGGTGACCATTTTATTTTTACTTTACTAAACTTACGAACACCAAAACTTAGGCTTATACTTACACAGAAAAGAGAAGATACAGATTAAATGATGTCACAGATAAAGGTGTAAGTAGGTGTTATGTAACAGTGAGTTACAATTTACAAATAATATAATATATAGGTATATATAGGTATATATATATATATATATATATATATATATATATATATATATATATATATATAGGCTACAGAGCAATGAGAATCAAATTAGTGAACAGACGAAATGGAATAAAAAAGATTGTGACTAGAATTCTCTGATGAAAAAAATTGTTTCCCGATCGTTTTTAGGGTGACGTTACCGAGACGGTGAAACGAACCCTTATGGTGCCGCTTTGTCCGTCCGACCTGATTATTTCAGGAACTACATAAGCTATCAACTTGAAATTTGGTATAAATTTAAAATGCACTAACTGAATAAGATGGTCAGAAGAAAAAAATGTTTTCTACCCAAAAGGGTCCAAAATAAAATTAAAAATTCAAACTGGGACAGGTCGAGTGGGGTATTACATCAAAGGGCTTAATTTGTACTGCTCGAAACAGTTTTTTATTTATTTATATCATGCACAATTTTTGATTAATGATAAAAAAGTAAAAAAATGACCATTAGTGGATGCAACTTCCTATAAAAAAGCGAAGTATGAAGAGAAAAAGTCCTACCCGAATGTGAGTGATAGAAACTATATATTTCCCTCACATAATAAAAAATAAATATATAGTTTCTATAGCACATAGCACAGTATATAGTAGTGAGTCTAGAACTCACATACTCGTCACATAGTAGCACTTACTCACTAGTCATGATATTCACGAGAATACAATACTGAATGTATGAATTATACGTAATTGACGTCACCCGCGGTGGGCGAGTTAACTCGCACTTTACCGGTTTTGTCTGTTATAGTCGCCATTACTATAGCAGAAAACAGGAGCTAACTGAACACTGGTCGACTGGACTTTTAAACCGTACTACATTGCCTCATATTATTATGAACAATCATACTTGATACTGGCGAAATTGTGGAAAACTATCACAAGCCAAGTGAAGTAATCAATTCAGGCCGAGCAGCGGGAAATACCTAACCTCTATGCGAACGAAGACTACATTTCACAAGCAAACTTTAAATTGGGTATATTCAGGGACATAATACCATCTTTATCCGAAGTTGGTGAAGGATAACTCAAACCACTTCGTAAGTCGATAGCGACCGAAAATTCAATTTGGCAAGAACAACAGAGAAATGGGGTCTGTGGAGGTTAAGCGGTCAGGAATTTAATGTTATTATGATATGAACTATATATTTAATGTTATTATGTCTTCGGGAGGCCTATATCCAGCAGTGGAAAAAGTCGGGCTGTCGATGATGATGATGAAGATGAACTGTCCTCATTCTGTGTTTTCTTGGTTTAATTTTTTTAGGGTTCCGTACCCAAAGTTTATGTGAACACGGGACCCACTATCCATCTGTCTGTCTGCCTGTCACCAGGCTGTATCTCATTAACCGTGATAGCTAGACAGTTGAAATTTTCACAGATGATGTATAATAAACTAAAAACAGAATAAAATAAATACTTAAGGAACGACCTATACAACCAACGTGATTTTTTAACCGTTTATAACGGCAACAGGTAGATGCTTGAAATATTCCATATACTTAAGTTTTTTGATTTGTTTATTCATCTTTATAATTAGCTTTGTTTTACGCCTGAGACACAGGATTTATCCTAGTTTAGGCACAGTGTAAAATATTTACATATATTTAATTCCGTATTTGTCGATCTTAGCTTTAAGAAATTGAATAAAGATTTTTTTTAATTTATGTATTTAGTTATTCACAGAATATATTAATTTATATTCACTTCAAAAATAAATAATCAAATTAAAATAAAATTAGTTAAGCGGACTCCCATACATGTATAGATAATGTACGGAACCCTTCGTGCGCAAGTCCGACAGTTTTTTAAATAGTCGAGCGTTATTGACTAATTCAACTGAAATAGTCGAGCGTTATTGACTAATTCAACTGAAATAGGTAAAGATATAACATGATAATAAAACTTATTCAATTATGGAGCTCGCTTCGCTCGCCCGCTTCTGCTTAAAACTTGCCCTAAAATTAGCTCCTTTGTATCAAATTCTCAACGATCCGAATAAATGAATTCAAATTCCTTGAAAGCCTCCGGAAAGTATTTATAAACCGAGTTATCTGATATTTAAGATGTTTTCGTTCAAGACTAATTTTATACAAATTGACCGTAGCTCGGCTAAGAATTTGGACCCTCAATTTTCTCCCGCGGGGGTGTAAGGGGTCTCGACCCCCATCTTCGGAACCCAAGCCAACCTAACCGACACTTGCTAATTAACAAACAGGGCTCTGGCGGCGACTGACTGCGGAATACAACACCGGCACAGCTACATCCCCTGATCGCCGACGGGCAGCAGCGTCGTCGGCGCGGTGCGAGTTGCTTTGCTCTGCGATCACCCGCATGCCCGCGTAGGGATAATGGGCATATACCCCTTCAATCATTCATTCATTTATTATTTTTATCAATAAACATTTAACAATGTGATTAAATACGCTAATTAAAATTATAACTCAGAATAAACTCAAAATTTCGTAAGTTTATATAAAAATTAAAACATGCATGAATAAAGCTAAATAAATTCAGATAGAATCAGAAAAATATCGTCATATTCACCTTGTACGGAGGGCCTAGAAGACTATTTAGGTTACCATGGCTTAGCTAAATTTATCATAGTAACCTTTAAATCAATTGATACCAATTTTACTTGGTTACATTGAGAAGAACATTATTTAAAATAACACTCCACAAGGACTCAGTATGCTAACTATATTATTATACGTACGTCTGGTTGTCTTGTTCGTTTGTTTGTTCGTCTCGGGCGCCCGTTCACACGCACATGTGCGTAGGGTTAGCAAAAACATCTAATATTAGGTCCTTCCTTACATATCAAATTGGCGTTTTTATGATATTGGCGTTTTTTCACTGTCTATTTCATTTTTTACATAATTTGTTTTTAAATTCAAAAGTCATAATTACACAAAATTTATTTATAAGTATTCTGTATGTAAAATTATTGTTATAATTGAAAATTCAATAAATATTATTTTGGGGAAGTACATCCCCAAAAAAATTAAGACTTAGAAACAGTTCATTTCATGTATTGTCGCTTTCAATGCTTAAATTTGTTGTATTTATGAAGTGCTAGTTTTCTTTTTTAAATAAAGGCTACGTATTCTTTTTACAATGTTGTCTACACAACATTTTAGGGGAATAGGATTTGTTGTTCCAAAAAAAGTACAATAATGTATACTATATTGAGAAATAAATTTTCTCGGAATTCTCCATGCAAAACGCCAATTTCATATTAAAGGACCTAATAGTTATTGTGATTAAAAGCGATAGTTGCGTGATTTACTATGGTGTTGTTAGCTTTACTCTGAGCAACACTCAGCCTGGGGTTTTTTCGATAGGCGACTGTTTAGTTTCATTTCGAGAGCTTCCGTGCTTTGGAAGACACGTTATGATTTTGGTCTCGTTTTTTAATAAACAATGGTCTCCAAACTAGAATGTATATTGGAGACCTCCTTAGTGAACAAATATATGTATACATACACAAAATAATAACGTTAATACCAAATAAAAATAATATTCTTTATTCTTTATTTTACACAGTAAAATAAATATAGAAAAACGTTTACTCAAAAGAGAAATACACATATTTTTAAATGTAATTTTTTGGTTTTAATAATTTACCCAATGACCTACCCATAATATCCTAACATGTACGGCGATCCTGACTGTTCTGCTATCGGTACGCGTCGCGATGGATAGATGCGCGGGCGCATCCGCTCCTGCACTGAAAATAGCCCGCTTTGTCCCAAACCGTACCAAATAAACACCATTCCAGTGCCGCGATCGACTTTATTTAATACTAGCCGTGCGCCCGCGGCTTCTCTCTAGGTACCCAGATATAAAGTAGGCAACAGCGCTCATTAGACGTATGTCCAGCAGTGGACTGCTTGATGTTGATAATAATCAATGTTATTCCTGCCGGGTTAGCACAGCAACCGTAGACAAGGTTTTGTCGACGAAAGAATTGATAAAACTTATTTTTGGCTGTAGATGTAGCAACATTTAAATGTTCCAAATACGGTTACGTATAGGATAGATAAAAATAAGCGTTTGGGGAAAGAATAAGCATGTTTGGGATGCAGGGAGACCCACAATCAGGAAAAATAACCTTTTCTTCTCTATAGATAGATAGATAATACTTTATTGATCACCACATTCATACAGGAAAGAGTAACTTATTATAAGCAATATTATGGTAATACAATTGGCGGCCTTATCTCTTTCAGGCTCTATCGTAGAGTAGACATAAAAACGGCACGCTAAAGGGGCTGGTCCAGACTAGCAAAAAAAAATCCATTGTTCTACAACAACCAATACGTTCAAAATTTTATTTTAGTTTTGCGTTGAAGGAGAAACAAGCATATCACATATTTTTACACATTTTCGCCTTAACACGTTGACTGCGGGTCTCGAATATATAGAGTTTTCTTTTTCATAATGTTTTTGCTTTTACCTTTGATAGAAAAAATTCGCTGTTCGCTCGCTTTAATATATTTGTCCAATTTTTACTTTAAGCCATATTACGGAGTCCTTCGGATGAACTCACTCCGAAACCAGTAACTCCTACAAAAAATTGATCCTTTTCCTGCTTACGCAATACATTACAATGATGTCATTGTTGATATTTCGTTGCTTAGCAACGGGTATTTACCCCTAACCCACCCTTAATGTTTCATAAGGTGTGCCAGAACATGTGTTATTCCGTTGACTGCGCGACTTCTGTAATTTTTTATTGTTTTCGTAGTTTGGTAGTGGCCAACTTTGCTGTCGGTATTACTAGTTTTTAAAAAGTTATTTATTTATCAATAAAATCAAATATGATTCGATTTAAGAGATTCGTTATCAGGTTGCTTTATTGCGAATCATAGTAGTTTTATTGTGTAAGATAGCTTCTAGCTAGCAACATTTTTTTTTCTGCTCAATCTTGTCATGTTTACTTATTTGAGTAAAGTTTAGGTCAAAACAAACTTGTTATGTTAAGTTAGCTTTTAATGGATTTTACTCTGTTTTGTGAACTTTTTAAAATAAAATAAAATAAAATAAACTTTAAAACAGGATGTAACCTAGACAAGGTCTAATACATTGCAACATGATCGATTAAGTGACAACCCAGGCTACACACGGCCTTTACTAGTCTTGTGTGTCGGTATTAGTCTGCCCGAAGGCATCCGATTTGGCTTAACTAAATAACCTTACTTTATTATTCACTACGAAAAAAAACAAAAAAACCCTTAATTAAATACAAGTGGTACAATTATTGTTTGGGTTGGGATTTCTTCTTTTAAAATTAAAATTAAAATACCCGTGTTTGAAAAGTCCCCTCTGTTCTGTAGTTGTAAGGAACACTTGAATTTGATAACAAGACACACTGCAGAATCCCAAAGGCTAATGAAATTGTGACGGAAGACCAGCATTGTTTGACACTTGTCAGTCAACCAACCTATGCTAAATCAGACTATTTTTACGATTGGTGAAAACATAACCCTTCCTTGGCAGTCGGGTAAAAAATACTTGTTTGCTTCTTTCAATTGTCGCATGAACCGCGTGACCCCGTTAATAATAAAAAAGATGTTCTAGGCCACCCTATAGTTATGGAAGTAAGCATTAGTAGATAACCAGTCGACATATCTATTAATAGAAGTTAGCTTACATTTTATGGACAAATGGCTGTGTTAGTTCCAGCAGGTTGTGGGTTCGATTCCCAACAAACAACAATACAAAATAAAAACCGGCCTATATCAGTCCATTTAAGTGCTAGACATAGGCCTCACCTAATAAGAAGGGGAAATGGGGGGTTTTTGTATCGCAAGACACAGGTTCCTTCAGCCCACGCTGCTACCCGTCGGCGGCCATGGAATTTAGCTGTGCCGGAGTTAGGCTGCGTTATGCCGCAATCAGCCGCCGCCAGAGCCCCGTTTGTTAGTTAGCAGGTGCACCACGTGCAGGTGAGGTTGGCTTGAGTTCCAAAAGTGGCGGTGTGGACGTCTTATACCTTACGGTTCAGGTTCGATTCCCGCTGCGGGACCAATGTTTGTATGACACTGTGTTGTGCCATGGTGTACAATGTACATCATTGCACTTCACTATATTGTATATAACAAAGTCACTTCCCGCTGTCTGTCCCTATGTAAGCTTAGATCTTTAAAACTACGCAACGGATTTTGATGCGGTTTTTTTAATAGATAGAAGTGATTCAAAAGGAAGCTTTGTATGTATAATTTGAACCCGTGCAAAGCTCGGGTAGGCCTTCAGTAGTGTATAAACGACAAAGTCCCAAAATCCCAAAATCCCAAATGACGTGATTAATCTATCTGTAAATAAATTAAAAAATGTTGTTAAACGTAATCTATGTAATAAAGCTTATTATAAAATATTTGATTATTTAGATGACAAAAAAGCTTGGGTTGAAACTGCCTCCAACTCCATCAAAAACAATGTAATAGTTATTAAGAACAATGACGTTAAAAAAATACAAGCCAAGCAGAGTTTCTTGCCAATTCTGCTCTGTTTGGTCGCGTTACGAATTGGTGGTAAATTAAAAAAAAATACGTTTCAAAGTGTACTATACAGTTTCTACTGAATACATGAATTTTGACTTTGACTTTGAAAAGGAGAGAATCCTGGTGTGGGGATTGTTGGCCGTTTGTTGGTAGATGAGAGTTTAAATCAGTGGTTTAATCCTAGGGGTCATTATCATGAGGTTTTGTATTTTTTGTGGCGACTGGTAAACAAGATGGCTGCCGGGTCATTCTTAAAGTGTAAGACGCTGTGGTCAGTTTTGTTACATTATACTGTACCTGCATTTTGATTTATTATTTGGAGCGCTTCAATAGTAAAATCGTTAATTAATTATTAGCTTCGGGTCCAGAACCGACGCCTAGGTGTGTAACCTAACGTAAAATTAAAATGCGAGGTTGTTTTTTTTTTTTTTTTGGTACACTTTGACGTCTTGACTAAGTATCTACTCAACTGATCATCAAGAAATTCTGCAAAAGCTTAGTAGGGTACAAAAAAATACATATACGTACGTACGTTTCATGTAGAAAAAGTATTGTTCCCAAGATTTAGAAAAACGCTCGCAAAAAGCTATTGTATAATATTTATGTATTTACAAAAAAACATTAGTTGTACTTTGCTTACTTTGGGGCTATACTTAGGCTATATAATGTTTAGCATTATTTTACTGAGATAACAGAGTAGTTACTTATTTATAACTTAGTTAAAGTAAGGATCTTATTGGCTTCCCTTAAAATAACATTAAATGTATTTATAGGGAAAGGGTCTTCAGGAAAATTTTCTCAGAAAGTAGGCAAAAACAGAAAATGAAGAAAAAAAATAAAGTAAACAAAATTCATGAGACAAACGTAATTTTTGCTCGACCAAGCAGAAAAGTGTCAACTTCATAAATATGTAGATATTCCTTCCGTAGTTATCTGCGTAAATCATCTTATTTACATACCTCTCACATTTATCAAGCACGCATTGGCACTTTTCATTTCTTTTATTCAGTTTCTCTCAATAAATATCATAAGTAAAAACTAGTTCACTTTACCAGTTTTCCGACCATTATGTTTCACGGTCCGGTGATGTTTCGAGTCTAGCCTTTGTTCACATTTTCCATAGACATTTTAAAGGCCCGTGGCAACAAATACGATAAATAATGTACAATTATTGAGACCCCGTTTACATGGCAATTAGATTGATCCCGGTTTCGAAAATTTCGATTTTATAACAACACTCGCTTCCGCTCTTCGATGGCTTTGCTCGCGCTTAATGTTTTCTGGATGAAAGGTATCCTATGTCCTTATATGTACCCTTGATAACGTGTATGCGAAGTTTCAGGTTGATCGGTTGAGTAGCAAAGGCGTGAAAGCGCCACAAAGAAACGAATATACTTACTTTCGCATTTATATCTCTAACTGTGATCAGAATAAGGCCGAAGGCCTCTGACATGTCTTAACGAATGAAAAAGCTGTAACCAACATATTAACGTGCCTTCCGAAGCAAAGAAGCGATCAGATCTAAATGCCTCTAAACGGTCACCCATCCAAGTAGTGACCGGGCGGAGTGTTGCTTAACCAAGAGGAGTAATGAGCTAAGAACACCGAAGTAAGGCACGCCACGAGCCCTTCATGTCATTAAATCTATTTTGACAGCACTCACTTGACTTGGCGCTGAATAGGTGATTCCAGCAGTGGACTGCTATAGGCTGATTATGATAATGACTAATTGACAGCTCCTATGGCGCAATGGACGAGGGCCCACCTGAGACACAGAAGGTCGCGAGTTCGATTCCCGCCGCGAGAGAAATGTTTGTAAATATTTGTCTCGGGGTCTGGGTGTTTTATATCTATAATAAATAGATAAATAAATAATGCGGGACGTAATCACACAGCATCACGTAGCCCTAAACTAAGCAGAGCTTGTATTATGGGAACCACATGATTGATATAATACACATTTTTTTTTGTTGTAAATACATACATATCATACATAGAAAACACCCAGACCCGAGACAAATATCTACAGAACATGCAAACATTTGTCCCGCAGCGGGAATCGAGCCCGCAACCTTCTGCGTCTCAGGCGGACCTTCGCCCACTGCGCCACAGAGGTCGTCATAATGTTTATGTATTTACAATAAAACGTATTTAAGTAGTATATCAGTCATGTCATGTGGTGAGATGTAATGTATATTACATCTTGAGCTATATATTGCACGTGATCATTTGACACTTCTGCACTCGAACGTCATCATTCAAACTCAGGGCGACGAAGGGGGCGCGTGACCGGAGACATGTCTTGTACAAAAAGTATGGTGAGCGATAGCATATTATATCTCAAGATGTAGTGTATATCTCATAGTCAAAAGCCGGCCTTAGAGTGGGTACGCTATAATGTATGAGAAGAGATATCAGCTCTTGAGCTAGCGACGATGCGCGCGCGCCGACCGCCTTTCACTCAGAAGGGCAGATCGGATTGCGTTGATTCCAACCAGAAGTAGGACTATATTGCAACTCTTATGTCTTGAGTCTTGTGTATTATGAAGAACTCGCTTCCGTCCGCGGCTTCGCTCGCGTGGTACCGGAATAAAAAGTAGCCTATGTGTTAATCCAGGTCACGGACTGTGTATATTCCAAGTTTCATCCAAATCCATTTTGCAGTTTTTGTGTGAAAGAGTAAAAAACATTCAAACACACACATACATAAATAGGATATGCTAAACCGACTTCAAAATAAGGTAGTAGTGTAGGACGCCCTCCGGCCAGGTGGAGTGACGATTTGCGAAAGGCTGCTGGTAGAAGCTGGATGCATCGAGCTCAGAACAGGGCGCAATGGCGCTCATTAGGGGAGGCCCATGTATTTACAAAAGAAATGTACTTACATCTAGATAAGTAATCAGTCATGTGGTTCCCATAATACAAGCTCTGCTTAGTTTAGCCCACACGGTGCTGTGTGATCGTTTCCAGCAAATACCAATCGTACTAACTAAGTTAATGTTAATATTGTAATTGGACGACCTCTGTGGCGCAGTGGGTGAAAGCCCGCCTGCGACGCAGAAGGTTGCGGGTTCGATTCCCGCTGCGGGAAAAATTTTTGTATGTTCTGCAGATATTTGTCTCGGGTCTGGGTGTTTTCTATGTATGATATGTATGTATTTACAAAAAAAAAGTACATTATGTAGTTTATCAATCATGTGGTTCCCATAACAAAAGCTCTGCTTAGTTTGGGGCTACATGATGCTGTGTGGTACGTCCAGCATTATTTATTTATTTATTATTTATAATGTAAATATCAAGCCTTATTCTAACCACAACTGACCCAGTTTAAGTTTACGATGGAAAACAATGTAGGTACAAATACAAGCGGAGTCGTAAATATAATCTTTATAGGTCGCAGTAAGTTACTAGCGTCTGCAAACCATGGAGTTAGGTACCACCTTGTACTAAGGAGTCTGAATGATGAGCAAATGATGTACAAACTTTTTGGTTTGTCATGTCATGTAGAATCTACACTACCATTACCAATATAACGAGAAAGAAACCCGTAGTCTGAATTGGTCATAGATTTAGTCTGAAAAAGGACACACTCTTTGGAATTGGTCTGAATGATGAGCAAAGGTACATACCTACAAACTATTTGGTTTGTCAAAACGTTTCTATGTCTACAACCAAAAATAAGTTTCCTCTGAATAGAGGACCGTAGACAAAGTTTTGTCTACGAAAGAATATTCGTAGACAAAACCTTGTCTACGGTTGCGGTGTTAAGACGGCAATTAGTTACGGTTTAAGGACTAGTATTTTATTTTACGTAATATTATTTTTCGTCATTACACTTATTATATTCATCACCATTTCATTCACCTTATATTTTTTGAGTCGACTACATTTCAAAAGTTGCAACTCAGTTGCATACCGAAATGGTCGTCACCGGACCTTTAATTGCAAACTTTGACATTTCATCTGTCGAAATTCAAAGAACGTCAATTGGCAAACTGTCAAAGTTTGTTAAAACAGGACCAGTGCTTATCACTTCAGTGAGCAACTGAGTTAGTAAATGAGGCCTTAGGATGAGAGAGGCACAGAACAGAGAAGGCACTAAGGGAGGACCATACCCAGTAGTGGGTGATTCCGGACTGAGATGATGATGATGATGATGATGGTGGTGGTGGTGGTGACGATGATGATGATGATGATGATGATGATCATTATTTTATTTAGGTAGGTGCCTAATTATCTAGTTAAATTATCTACTTACATTTTAGATAGGCACTTAAGTAAGTTCCTACTTAGTAAAAAAAAAATTACGTTTGAGTTATTGGTAATAGTGTACAGTTTTAATGAACTAAGTCACTGAAGCTGTGGTACCTATACTAAGATCTTATCAGTATCCTATATTTTACGCATTAACCAGGCACTGATTATGGCTCTCTTTCGTCGTTATCGTAATATGCGTTAAGATAAAGAACCTTTGGTTCATTGTTCGATGCGAAAGCTAGGAAATTTTATAATTTCTAAGAAAAATTGCATGAGGTTTTTACTGCAGCATTTTTAAGCTATTGCATAGCTTCTATCGAGGGCCTTGAGCGCGGGGACCGAATCCAGAAATTCCGTAACGAAAAAAAACCTCACGCTCCCCACTCCGACGGGCACGGAGGTGTGGCTTGAAGGCCGTGCATTGTCTAACGTCGTTTCTTTTCGGCAGTCTTCGACACGGTGTTTGTGTGCGTGCAACTAGACGTATTGTACGACTCTACGAAGCTCGCACGAATCGAGACGATCACCACGCTCAAAAAGTGTAACTTGAATTAATATCAAAGAAAAAGAAATACTACATAAATAAAATAAATAAATAATTATAATTGTATAAGTTGATACAAAATGCTATGCAATAGCTTTACCGCGGCAGTCCCCGAGTGCCACACGTCTTTTTTTTTTTTTATTCTGGACACTAACACACAGCGTCATGTTGCCCCAAACTAAGCAGAGCTTGTATTGTGGGACCCAAATTCATGATGTACTAAAAATACATACACAAAATACATAGTAAATACCCAGACCAGAGATATACCGGCAGATAATGCAAACATTTGTCTCGCGCCGGGAATCGAACCCGCAACCGTCTGCGTCTCAGGCGGGCCTTCACCCACTGCGTCATAGAAGTCTTGAATTGCAGTTTTGTGTCATTTCAAAAACGAATTACGTACTTTGAACATAGATAAATCTACAATGATGGCGTACCTACGCACTAAACAAAGACATGTCCATTATTTATTATATTCTACCTTTTCGAGGCAATTTATACAAAACTTTATTACACGAATCTCTTTTCGTGTACAGAACCATTTGAAAAGTTACCTACACCACCACGCACTTGGCTTATTTCCAACAACTGTCAGAAAATTTTTTAAACTCCCGCGTTTTTTTGCAAAATGGCGGACTTTTCGCAAAGTTAAAAAACAAAACCGGAATTTAATATCCATACAATTAGCATGAAATCGGGCAGATGTAAATTCGTGCTGGTTGAATTAATTGAATTTTATAATTAAAACTCAAATTGTTGTGTGAAGTTGAATATGTCATGAAGACTTCATTTAGGACGTGAGGTAAGCTGATTGTGGTATAGCACACCGTAACACCGACAAAGCTAAATTCCCTGACCGCCGACGAGCAGCAGCGTCGGCACTGAGAAGCTGCCGTGTCCATCCCCAACCCGCAAACCCAGCGTGGGGATTATGGCTTTATATTTATCTTCTTAGGTACATATTATGAGAGGCATACGCATAACCAAGCAGTAGGTACACTAATATAATCTATAGAATAGTGTAATAGTATAGAATAGTGGTGGTGGTAGATAAATACCAAACCAATTTGTCAATTTAAAATCGAAATAGGTACATCATTTTCATTAGTAACAGATCGAAATACATTATACAAAACTTTTTTTAAATCCAATGGCATATAAAAAAACACAACTTCGACAACACGTATATTGGTTCTAATAAAATTGAGACATCGGCGTACGGTGTATTAGTCGTCCAGTCTTCATTCAAGTCCAATGAAGACTGCTGACTGACTGACTGACTGACAATCAACGCACAGGCCACAGCACAGAATAAACCGTTAATCCTATAGACTTTTCTTGGAGTAGGTATGTTCTTTGCGTATTGTAGAGCGCTAAGAAAGAATTCCCTTAAATTCGGGCACTGGGAAACTGAGGGAAAAACTCGGCCGGGTCTTACGGCGCCTATTAGTTCAAACAGACGTTTTTTTATTTGACTTCGGAAAATAATGTTTGAAAAAACCGGGGTTTAATACTCAATAATTACCTACTACAATATATTTAATTAATAATAATAAGATAAAGTACTGAACTACATAGGTACCTAAGTATTTCTAAGCTCCGAGGCTTCGTTCAGTCAGTTTTAAAACTAATTATCGTTTAGGTAGGTATAATATTACCATAAAATTTTAAAATAAATCAACTACATAGCTTACAGTTACGTGCAGAATATACATAGAACCACCTAAAGTAATATTTAACTAACCTACAGAATAACTTGACATGTTGGTAGAATGTAAAGACGAATGCTGCTTCAAATCAAATAAAAAAACAAAACCAGAGGTCAACGTCCTTATTTTGTATTTTATTCGGTCGCCTCGGTCTCTAGGATTAAAAACTAGAAAATGAGTGAACATTTTTTTCCTAACCACTACTTATTAGAGTTCAGATTATAAATCTCTAGCCAGAAAGCAGCTTTATATTTTTTCTACAAGCTTGAAGTAGGAATAAAAAGTCTACGGCTCATTTTGTCTATGATTAAAGTTTTATATCTGCAGCAACGAATGTTCATTTATGTTGATAAATAGTGAAAATGGCGCTGTATGAGCTAGGGTATATAGACCGCCTCATTCTTTTTTTTTTGTTTGTGTAGCAAAGATGCCATTAAAACCATGTTTCAATCAGTACATTAGGTAACATATAAACATATAAACTCGAATTAGTTTATCTATCAAATTAAAGTAAGCAAGGGCTTTCCCTCCGAAAAAATACCGATGATATCTTACTGACACTTGAAAAATATAATTCTATCTTTATATTTTTAGAGAAAATCCTACGACCACTTTTGTATTTTTTTACTTTACATCAATTCGTAACGGAATTGGCAAGAAACTCTGCATGGCGTTTTTTTTAACGTCATTGTTCCGTTTGCTATTCTTAACTATTTTACATTGTTTTTTGAGGGATTTGGAGACAGTTTCATCCCAAGCTTTTTGTCATCTAATTAATCAGATATTTTACTAAATGCTTTTTTACAGAGATTACAGATAAATTAATCACGTCGTATGGGATTGTTACAAAAACGTAAACTTTGCCCTTTAAAAGATTGACGAACTTTATAGAGCCTTACAGTAGGAACCGCTAGTAAAACTTTTAACACCCCGTTGTTTTTGCGTCGGGATTTAAAAACCAACACTGTTGTGTTTGATATGTATATTTGAGTAATTCACTTTAGAATAAAAGGGTTTTTTATCTATTATCTTCACAGATTAATATCTGTGTTTATCTTGAAAGGTAAAACGTTTAAATCAGATCAAAGTAGGATTTTCTTACAACTGTAGATAAATTGTGTTCCGTTACGGTTCTTGCTATATAGTTAGCCAATAGTAATTAAGATTGTTGAGTAGTTTGCGTACCTACCTGACCTTAGTCTAGCCGACAAATTAGGTGAATGGACAGACAATACTAATCATTATTAACACGTTGACTGCGGGCCAACATCAGGCCGCGCGCCCCTAGGGCAAGTGTCTTTGTTTTCATCACTCAAAGTGTTATGGCCTGATTTAACAACCGCCAGTTACCTATCTGCTATTAAAAATATCACGCTTTTTAATACATTTTTTAATATATAATAGAATTATAACGCTACACACTTAAGGTCTGGGTTATTTCTGACCAAAAATTTGCCCTTAAAGTAACCGTCATTGAAAATGGGAGTATGCAATACTAGCTTTTGCCTAAAAACTCTGACACCTGAGTGGTAACTAGCTCAGATAAAGAAGGGAGGGGGGGAACCATCATCATCTTGAACGACGTTTGTTTGAGTTTTATTTTATTTAATTTTCTAGTGTTTTTCTGATTTATATTGTTTAAATCGTTTGACAATTTAACCAATCTACCTTATTAATAAAACACAAGTTTAGTGAAATGGAATAAAAGCGGATTTGGATTGAAATTCTCTGATGAAGAAAATTATTAGCCGATCGTTTTTTTGTTATAGTCGCCATTGCTATAGCAGAAAACAGGACCTGACTGAAGACTGGACGACTGGACTTATAAACCGTACTACGTTGCCTCATATTGCTTAGAACAATTATATTTGATACTGGCGAAATTGTGGAGAACAACCCCAGAAGCCATTATAAAAAGAAGTAAAGTGAAAGAAGGGAGGTAGCCAGCTATCCCTTCCACGTACGAGTTCGCCAGATTAATTAAAGCAAAACAATTGGATGATAATATCAAAGCATGAAGACTTGAACTATGAACTTAGAAAGCGTTTTGTTAGATTGATTCGCTAAAATCGTGCTTCGATTATGCTTACGTAACTTATTCGTGTTGAAACTTTTATAGATATCTATAATCATAATACATAAAGGTCTGACTATCGCTCATCAATCATCATATATATAGTATCTCGATGGTACCAAGCTTGGTTTTCCCACAGAGCCGGCAGCGAATCAGTAGTGCCTCCGCTGATGCAGGTGTCCATGGGCGACGGTGACTACTTTCCATCAGGTAGCAGGCCTGTTCATCTGCCAGCTTTGGCATAATAAAAACCAAGCTTTTTTTTATGCCAACCTAATGTTAAGCGGCAACTAGTACTAAACACAAAGTATTGCTTCACAAATCACGCATATTTGCTTATTACGCAAGCCTCAATGCTTATTTATATTGTTATTTTGTAAATACATACATTATTTATACATAGAAAAGACCCAGACCCCGGAAAAATATCTGCAGAACATGCAAACATTTATCCCGGAGCGGGAATCGAACCCACAACTGTGCGTCTAAGCCAGGCCTTAGCACGCTGCGCCACAGAAGTTGTATGAATTTAGAGGTTAGTTCCAATGTTTTAAAGCTTAGAAACTATGAAAGTCTCATAAAAATGGATTTTGTAGCTTTTGCGTAAACCTCGAACACGTAATTTTACACTTTTATCATAGGAACCTCCTACCTACCAGTTGAGATAAGAATTCGATCTCTTTAGAATAGAATATAATAAAATATCTAGCCACTCGCCCGTCAACCGAGCTCGCCAAAGCAAAGGAAACCCATCAAGTTTTTTTTAACTGATCAGTGATCACAGATAGTGGCTAAGCATTACAACACCATACAGCCAACAGCCTTCGCAATTTGCTTTCCCTCTAACGGTAGCCACTGGGTTAAAGACCTCCATTTTGCATTCATCGAACGCTTATTGCCAAGGCTTTAAGGGTCATTATCGATTGATTTTAACAGTAATTAGTGTTGTGGAATCAAAAGTTGGAACTTTTTGTAGTGCGAGTTTGGGTTGACAAGAAATCATGTAGAAAGTTATTGACGAACTGATTCTGTGATTTATGGTTTAAAAGTGAAGGTCTTTATTTGTCTGTAGGTATCGTAGATACCTCATCATTATAAATACCTATCTTCTTAGTTCATAATATTCAGATATCCTCGATACTACGTAGGGCCCTAGCGAAATATTTTGGCCAATGAAAAAGCGATATTTTGAATCTATGCTTTCTCATTGGGCAAACTTGTAGTGCGTCTACCATATGAATATCTACTTTTTCTGATGGACCGGCGACAATGTCAAATCATAGTTATAATATACGATTTAGTACTTAAAACCCGTCCAAGTACGAGTAGGCGTACTGAGGGGGTGCGTAGTGATCCTAAAAGATTTATTTTTACTTTTAAGATACAGAACCCTAAAAAGTCACGCAAAAGTTGTACCTATGTAGCAAAATACGACGGACCATAAAGGCACACACACAGCTAAGTATATATGTTATACGAACACATTAGCAAGAATAACTAACTAGGTACTATATACTTATTACCATCGCATGTTACCCCACAGTTAGCAACGCGTGTTGACGAGCAATAAACTCACAAATTTGCAGCTTGTGAAAACATGGCGGAATAGGGAAGGCTTGCCTTGCCTGTTTTAATTAAAAGATGTAATGTCAAAGGTGCTGTCAAAAAACTTTTTTTATGTGCGTGCTCTGGGCGCGGCAATAGAAATCAGGGCTTGAGCTAATGAGCTTTGTTTCTGTATGTATACTCTGGATAATTAACAACAAAGTAGGTTAGGTAGGTAAATAGCCATTGAATAATTAATAATTTATTTGGACTTAGATACCTTTTTTAAATTTTCTGTATGATTTTTTTTTATAAATAAATAATGCTGGACTATCACTCAGCATCATGTAGCCCAAAAAAAGCAGAGCTTGTGTTATGGGAACCACCTGATTGATATATTACTTATATAATTTTTTTTAAATACATACATGTAATACATAGAAAACACCCAGACCAGAGACAAATATCTGCAGAACATGCAAACACTTGTCCCGCAGCGGGAATCGAACCCGCCACCTTTTTAATTATTAGTAGAATTGTATTGTAAGTACCTAATATGGATCTTGTGTCTGGAAATAAAGATATTTAATTTAATTTTAATATTTTATTATAAAAATAATGAGTCTGCTAATGAGTTTTGTATCTCTACTCTCCATAATTAACAAAGTAGGTTAGTTAATTAATGTTCCTAAGTTACCTATGTTAGTAGAAACTATGTAAACTGAACTAGTAAACTAGTATTTAGTTACCAACTCACAACTACTGTGAATTGACTAAAGTTCAGTTACGGTATTCCCAAAACAAAACAGACACGTTATTTCTATTAAACTACCTACATAACTGATTACCTGGTTAGAACACTTTTCATATGTAGTTCAACCTACTTACCTATGTACTCATTACTCATTGTGTACTAACTAGGGCTGCCAACTTTTTTCGTTCAAATCTATGAGGTTATCAAATGTTTACGTGTATGTTTTACTTAATAGTGGAAACTTTGTTGGATTGAGATCGACCTAATAATACTTTTAGTTTATAAGTTTTATTGTTCTGTTTGTTTCCCGAATAAATAAAAATAAATAAATAATAAAATACATAGACTAGTCAGTCAATATGATTTTTTTAACTAACATTTAACCTAATTATTTTATTAGATTTGGATGAAACTTGAAAATACATAGCTTGTGACTTGAATTAACACGTAGGCTACTTTTAATCTAGGTATCACGCCAGCGAAGCCGCGGTCGGAAACCAGTTTTTTTTTTGTTAAGGCTAGCCCGGGATTTATTAAAATAAACAAAGTATTTAGAAAAGCTATTACAGGCCTACATTATTCGTTTGAATTTGACCTTTTTCTAATTCCAAATAATTTGTCTACTTTCAACGTCAGGACGCTAATTTCCGTAACGTCAGCCCCGAAAGCCAATTAGAGCTAATCTGGCCCCATCTCGTGGTCCGAACATCTCCCAAATTGGTACAGTGTAGTGTCACCATTATTCTTCATAACGGCTGAATGGTTGGCCCGACCCACTTCTAAGACAGTTTAAAAAGTTTACGACACTGACATTTATTTGCGCGGCAAAACTTTTATGGTGATGATATTTTTACGGATGTCTAAATAATGGCGTTTTGGGAATATCGACCCTTGAAATCGCCAAAAAAGAAGAAGAAGGAAGGCTGAGACTGCTTTTCAAATTCAAGGCAGTTTATTGAGATTTTTGAAGTCAAATAACAAGTTGCAAAATAAACATGTTTTTGTTTGAATTTAATACTCAGGTTCTAGCGCAGAATCGAGGCGATTGGCATAATAAAGAAGTGTTTTGCTCATAAGTGGGTTGAAAACGGCTGATAATGATGACGATAATGGGATTTATGGGAATCGAACCTGCCTACACGCAGGTCATCACCAAACTAAAGAATGAAATGTTAAACTCATGAATTCTTGGGATCTGATCAAGTACGAAGTTGGGCTTTTAAAAGAATTTGCCGCTACGAAAGTTTGAAACTAAAAATCAGCCGCGACTTTTGGAGCGACTTGGCAGCTCGTATTGTCGACAATCCTAAGCTCACAGACGATCTAGACCCGTTAAGTTTGCGTAGAGACGTAAGATCTCTCTGTGTGTTCTATCGTCTATATTTTGGGGAGTGTTCTAGGGAATTGTTTAATCTGGTGCCACGCATCACGCCGCAAAACCAAATTTCATCCGCACCACCTGGATGGTTGGTTCTCTACAACCGTTCGCTTTGCACGATCTTTCCTGCCACGTACGTGCAAGTTGTGGAACGAACTCCCTGTTGCGGTTTTCCCTTAGAGCTACGACATGGGGTCCTTCAAAAGGCGGGTATTTCATTTCCTCAAGGGCCGGCAGCGCATCAGTATCGCCTCTAGTGATGCAGGTGTCCATGGGCGACGGTGACTGCTTTCCATCACGTGGCCCTTCTGTTCGTCTGCCAGCTTTGGCATAAAAAAAATATATATTTTATTTATGAACTTATTAAAGTAAAGTTATATTTGTAGCATTAAATATATTTGTACATAAGGTATAATAGGTATTATTATGTCATTAATGGGTAACAATGTTTTCTACCGTATTACGGCGTGCGTGTGTTTATCGAAACGAGACACAACCCCTTTTTGGGCATTTTTTAGACGACACTATCTGCATCCATCTATCGCATCCAATCTATGTGTATTAAAAAGTCGCGATTATCCCGAAATCGCGCGCGACAGATTCTTACAGAGCGTCCAATATAAGGTTACAACAAGTTTCTTGTCCGACAGTTTTGAAATATTACTTTGAGGGTAGTTCTAAATAAAGTGTAAACTCGAAACTGGAGCTCAAACATGTAATAAAAGTCGTAAGTAAGTTAACGATATTCGACATTTGAATTTCAAATAAAGAATGTACCATTCTTATGTTTTTAAAAGGGCTTTTTGCTACAAAAATATTGAATTTCATTCAGTCACAATCGCAAAGTAGGAGGGAACCAAGAAAAAGAAGTTTTTATCATGGAAGTACGCTTTGAGCAAAAATATGTGCATAATGTTTGCAGAGTTAGTTCGGTCACAGAATAATTAATAGTACAGGATTGTATGTTGTGTCCAAGTAGTTAGTTTTTATTATGAGACTCAATTAAAGAGTTTTAATTTTTATGGGACTGCGCGCTTTGAACAAAAATCTGTGATGATTTTTCTCAATAAAACTGCAAAAAGGGGGGTAACTCGTTTCATCTTATGTGTAACACTAAAGAGGAAACGACACAACCCCCCTTTGGGAGAACACATTAGGCATATAGTTTGTAAAAGCACGCACTCCCATAAAAATAAAAACTCTATGGTTGAGTCCCGTAAAATAATGAAACCAGAAACGTCAACAAACTCTGGATTACAAATAACGAAAGACAAGAACTCATGTTCAATCAAACTATGCTTCAATCAAGGTAATTTTGAATTTCGAATTCCGATAGCCACAATTCAGAATCAGTGCTGCCAGCGCCGTGTGATGTCCCAATAATTAGGGCGCGTCACAGGCATCGACAAACAGATACGATCGCTAGCTTAATTAAAATTCGTGTTATTTGCACGGATGATGTATGTATTGGGTTTTTGATCGAAATAAATGATATTGTTTGTTTGGATGACTCTAGTGCGCCAGCTTACACAAGTGTGGGTTTTGATACCCACCCACTGAAAGACAAAAATAATCCACAAATATTTGTTTTTCTTTGCTTGGATGGTGCAGTAGGGTACAGGAAACTAAAAACAGGTACTTGGAAAAGGTGCAAAAGGCTTTTCTGCGCTTCATATATAAGCGCCTTTATGGATATTATCCATACAAGTACCCAACAAAATTTCTCTTGGGCTGCTTGGGGTATAATAGCTTAGAAGTCCGGAGAGCGAATGACCAGCTAACAACCATGTTAAAAATTCTTCATGGAAAAATTGACTCCCCTGATCTTCATGACGAACTTTGTCGGCTTTATGTCCCCCCAAACTACCTTCGCTGTAGGACACACAGGTTGTTCTCTGTGCCAGCTTGCCGAACTGTTGCACGCGCTCGATCTCCCATTCCGCGAACTCTCTCCGCGCTCAATGCCCTCCTGGACGCAAGCCCTGACTCTGATGTATTTGCGAACGGATGGAAGGTGATTTTGACTGACTGCCTGAACTTTTGTGAGAAGTGTGTGTAGGATTTTTATCTTTTTTATTTTTTGTTCGACATGTGATTTGACTATTAAGTATTGGAATTTATAATTACTGACATTATTATTATTATTGACTATGTACTAAATATCTACTAATTTAATTCTGACAGAAGTGTGTATAAGTTTATTGATAGTGTGTGTGTAAGTAAGATATTGATTGATTATTTGACTACCTATTGAATTTGTTATTACTGAATATTTTTTTATTGAATTTTGACTATGTAGAGATGTATAGATGTAAACTCAACCAAATTTTTATAATTAGAGTAATTGGCGCAAGCCGTTCTAGTTATTAAGTCAATAAACAATAAACAATAACAATAAACAGACAGCGACAAGGGTTAATTTTTTTTTATAATTCATCATATTCATCATAGGTGATGGGTATTCATGGACTTCTATGTATCTCCATCACACTTATTGAGGCTGGTAATAAACCAACCCTAAAAATAACTAGAAATCTTCTGTCTAATTTTCGCGAACTTGGAGGTGTGATGTAGATAAAGTTAGTGAATTAACATACGGTTCAAATAAAGTATTTCTATTACTTTGAATAAAATTAAATACTTTAATTTTGAATAAAATTAAATACTAATGACTTTTTAAATTAAGAATTTTGTATAATACAAAAAATATATTGCATTTTACACCTAACTCACCACGCTTAGAGGCGCCTTCTTGGTTTTGAAACGATTTTATTTAAGTTGCTCGGTTAGTTGTTGTTTTTTTTTTTAACAAATTTGGTATGTAATTAGCGCAACCTGAGTAAATATACAAATAGCATTTATAATGTTAAGAGCGGTTGAGTTGGTCGAAATTTCATTAGCCCCCACATTTTTATTTTTGAATCTGATCAATGCCAGACCCTAGATTGATAGGAGAGTGTGGTATGACTGATGACTGGTGCCTATGCACCAATCCATATATTTTTAAGCTTTTAGTACATTATCTACTTAGATAAAGATATTATTGAAACAGTGTGCGTGCAGTTCGAGATCTTTGGCGTAAGGAATAGTATAATTGTCTGGTATTATTATAATATAACACAACGTACAACCATGTCGAAAGCCTTTAGGCGAGACGGTATAATAATAATTCCATAGCCGTTCCTCAAACTAACAGGGTTGCCCTCTAGCTAAATACCAACTCCATAGTTGTCGCACTTCGTGTCCTAAACTCATTTGTTTAATAATAGCGCGGATATCTACCCTTTGGTTATAGATTCCGCCTACGGCTTCGCTCGCATGTTACTTGGATCATGTTACACCTGGTCTAGAACAATGATTTGCGAAATTGCAGCTCAATGCAGATAGTTCATCGATGGCCTTTGTGGGGTAGTGGGCGCAGGTCCGCCTCAGACGCAAAAGGTTGCGGGTTCGATTCCCGCCGCGGAATAAATGTTTGCATTATCTGCAGATATTTGTCTAGGGTCTGGGTGTTTCCATGTGTATAATATGTATGTATTTCCAAAAAAATATATGAGTATATATCAGTCATGTAGTTCCCTTATTACAAGCTCTGCTTAGTTTGGGGCTACATGATGCTGTGTGATATATAGTTATTATTAGTAAATTGACTCAGGCGTCACTTGGCGGAAGTCCATTAAAAGATAATCAAAAGAAAAATATTTAATAATGAACTGAATCAGGCGTGACTTTGCGGAAATCCATTGCAAGATATTTAAAAGATAAAATATTTGTACTAAATATTTTGTCTTTTAAATATCTTAATATTTAATAAAAAAAAACCTTTAAGCTTCTCTGACGAGTTACACAAAAATTGAAAGCATATGAATAAAATCTAATCCCTTGCAGATAAAGAAATATTTATTTGAGTCACAAATTATACAACAGTAAATAATAGTTAAGAGCTTAAATCGTATAAGAGAAATAGTGACACAAAAAGGCCGCCACTTAGCGTTTGCTGCATGGCAGCAACTGCAGCTGGTTTTCAGTGGTACCACCGTGCAAAATAATGAAATTCAAAAATATTAATAATGTGCTGTAGGAGAGCGGGAAATCTGGCAACATAATTAAACAAAAATTAATTATCGCGTAAACTTAATTAGCGCGCATCGAAATTAATAACTGACCTACACTGTATTTATTTTGTAAGTTTTGCAATAAATTGTTTACGAAAGTAGCGGTCGTAATGTTTTTACTAAATTATTTTAAAAGACCCCTAGTCATGACATGACTCATGAACCTAATTAGGGTTCCGTACCCAAAGGGTAAAAACGGGGCCATATTACTAAGACTCTACCGTCTGTCTGTCTGTCACCAGGCTGTATCTCATGAACCATAATAGTTAGACAGTTGAAATTTTCACAGATGATGTAGGTATTTCCTTTGCCGCTATAACAACAAATAGTAAAAACAGAATAAAATATATATTTAAGAGAGGCTCCCATACAACGGTACGGAACCCTTCGTGCCCGCGTCCGAATCGCACTTGGCCGATTTTTTTTCTGTATAGAGAGACATTTTCAGTTGGAAATAAAATCACTAGAAAAGCAAAATCAACACGTCTCCAGCTAAAATATGATGCAAATAACCTGTTCTGACTAGAATTTGATGAATATTCGGAACAATAAAGATTCGGCTTTAGCGCCGATGATTACCGTAAAACTTATTTCGAAAGAAGGACTCTAGTAGTAAATTCATGGTATTTAATTTCGCATAAGTTGAAAAATTTACTAAAACTTTTTAAAAGCTTAGAGCGTTCGAATTCCAAAAGCTTAGTAAAAGCGAAATGAACAAAACAAACTCTGTATTGCCAGTAGAAAAGTTTTACCAAACAATGCACTTTGTAAAACTCCACCAAATTCCATTTTGGAGTATCACTTAGCGTATTTTATATAAACAAACGATTTTGAAATTAAGTTTTCAGAATGGATTAAAAGATTTATAATTAAATACAGTACAGTTAATAGCATAAGTATCGACATTTACATGTATTGATATTGCACAATTACAAAAACAAGTATAAATAATAATATTAAGATTAGAAGGCGGCTCTCCTGGACTCGGCACAAATTGGGCGGAGGTTCCTCTCTCTGCAGCCACTGACTGTTTGAGCCTTGGCCCGCGGTCGATGCTCTCCCGTTTTTGATGTATTTTTTACAATAATGTTTTTTATACTATTTTTGTACATAGTAAATTAATAATGTTTCAAACTTTTTACAAATTTTTTTAGTTTTGATTAGTTTTAAAATTAATAAAGTGGAAGAATAATAATAATAATGATATATGAAAACTGTGTCCGAAAATATCCAGCATTCATAATGATCATCATAATGATGATGATGATTATTATAAATAAATAAATGATGATGTTCCTCATCATTATGATATTAACTACTTATAATTTATAATAATAATTAAGTTAAAGCAAATTAATAAATCTTTAAAAATGGTCTTGGTTCAGTCGGAAGCGCTCGTGGCGTAGCTTACCTCGATGTTCATAACAGATCACCTTGGTTAAGCAACACTCCGCCCGGTCACTACTTGGATGGGTGAGCGTTTAGTGGTATTTCGATCTGAGCGCTTCACTGTAAAGTACCTAGTATATCACATGATTGATAAACTACTTATAAAGTTTACATTTTGTAAATACATACGTAACATTTTATACATATATAAAACATGCAGCCAGACCAGTGACAAATATTCGCAGATGATACAAAAAAAATTCTCGCGGCGGGAATCGAACCCACAACCTTCTGCGTCTCATCAGGGCCTTTGCCCACTGTGCCACAAAGTACGTCAAATATGTATGTCTATTATATGTACCTAAGTATTTACAAAAAAGTGTATATTATCAATAATCTGTTTCCCATAACAAAAGCTCTCCTTACTCCTACCTTGGGGCCATGATATGTGAAAATGTGTGCGAAAATAACCAGCATTATTTATTTATTTATGAAGGTGCTTACTTGTAAATTATATTGATTGCAGTATTTAACAACTTTGGTGGCGTAACAGTGGCTTACTCTCTTCTATTCTCTTGTCGCAGTCATTATAATTAGGCAGCAAGAAGACCAACTTTGTTTACGAAATGGCTATCTAACTGGAATAGGGGTTGAAAAGTTTAATTTGGGGAGAATTAACAATCTTAGCGAGAACCGGGCAGATTTAGTTCGAGGTCCTGGTAACCCCAGGCAATGAATGAATGTTTTCACCTGTATCACAGATTAAAGCAGGCTTTTGACTATGGGTTTTATTATACCATTACATCTTGAGATATTAATACACTCGAGAGCAATGAATCCGGGTCACTCAAAGAATCCAAAAAATCTCGGAAAGTAAGAATGCTAGGTTAATGCAATAAATTGTATTTAATAGACAATTTAATACTCCTTAAATGAAAGTTAAAAAAATATGAGTCACCATACATTTTATTTACACAAAATTACATAAAGAAAAAAAACTGCTGATCTCTCCTTAAAACAAAAATAGGAAACATGAAATTTTTGAACTTTATGACGATTTTCTTGAATTTCAATACTTCGTATTACCTCCTCGTGCTTCCATTACTGCGTTTACGCGGCTTGGCATGCTGTACACCAAGTTCCTTATACGATTTTGGGGAATATTCTCCCATTCCTCTGTGAGAGCAATTTTGAGCTCAGGAAGCGTGATTGGGGGAGGGTTTCGTTGTTTTACGCATCTCCCTAGCTCGTCCCAAGCATGCTCGATCGGGTTGATATCAGGGCTGCGCGCTGGCCACTCCATACAAGTAATGTTCATCTCTTGAAGGTAGTCATTCACAATCCTACCTGTATGAGGTCGGGCATTGTCATGCATAAATATAGCATCCTCACCCAAATTGACCATAAATGGACCAACGTGTTCGTTGAGGATTTCTTCCACATATCTTACGCTAGTTAAAGAGCCGTTTTCTATGATCACCAGCTCTGTGCGACTTTCAGAGGAAATTCCGGCCCACACAAGTACAGACCCACCACCGTAGGCTACTTTTTCTTCGATGCATGCTTGCTTGAATCTTTCCCCTGGTCTTCTATACACTCTGTGTCTTCCATCGTGCTTGTAGAGCATAAATTTTGTCTATTAAATACAATTTATTGCATTAACCTAGCATTCTTACTTTCCGAGATTTTTTGGATTCTTTGAGTTGAGATGTAGTTAGTATTACGTATTCTATGTTATAATCTTATGTTATATGTTATTACTTTATCCTAATTAAAGTTAGTCATCATCTGAATTTCTATCGTTTCACTCGCCTCCGACTCCCATCCTTACATGGCGACCTTGCCAAGTTTGGAGCGCGTGACGCGGATCCTATAAGAGTTACGTGCGTCTCCAGACATTGATATCGAACGATGGCTTAAATTTAATCTTTTAGTCAGAAATTAAAATGTGTCGCTCAAATATTGAGAAGGAAACGGTGTTCCTAAACCAAAATGCGGCAGGTTCTAACAATGGGCACATAGAAGAAATAAAATATCATATTTCGATGACGAGCATTTTGATGATGGTGGTTTGCACGCTGCTACTGCTTGCTGCAGTGTACTTCATATACAAGCAATATAAGAAGTGTCATTTGAGATGGGCACAACAGCAGTTCGAGATGTCCAACAGAGGTTCGTTTCTTCAACGGCGTCGTCGACAGCAACAGCTCTATCCTGATTTGAAGATCGACGAGAGCAAAGTGTGATCAGTGTCGTGAAAAGTGATAGTGCGCGTGGTAGATAGATAGGTATTAAATAGATAGCCAATAGGTAGGTCCCTAGCTACGTTTGACATTGGAGAACGTGAGATCGGACTTAATCAATGGACAAATTAGACAATGGAGTGTGGTGATTTTTAATGGTAAATTATGAGATGTCAAGAGGTATGTGTATTTTAATTATTATGTAATAAGATTTTATTTTGAAGATTAATGGCAGAATATTTAGTGGAATTATATAATGAACTTGTAGTGATTAGAAAATATTTAATTAAAATAGGACCTTCTCGTAGACAAGGTACAGTTAAAGAGAAAAAGCTTAATGAATGTAAAACGATTATTGAACAATATAATACTTATTTAGGAAACATAAATAAAATTAATAGAAATAAAGAAGAAGAAGAGTGTATTTTAGAATATTGTAAGAAAATAAATAGTTTATATGAAGAGATAATTTCGATTACGTTAAGCGATAAAGATAATTGTGTAAAAATGGAATTTGACCTGAAAGTTGCTTTGAACTTATTACCTGTTATGTCGGATGAAGTTTCAAACACGCGGCAATTAATTGATGGTATAGATTACTATAGCTCGATCATTGAAACCGGATCGCATTGCAAGTTTATTAACTTTGTTTGATGAGGATACGTCATCAATGACGTCATCTGGTGAATTTTTTTTCTATGACACAGAACAATTATACGAATTATAAAAACAATTCCAGGCAGCCTGTATTCAACGCTCACAGAGGCTATAATATGGGTACGTATAAAAGTGGTTTTCGAGGCCACAACAGAGGTGGTTTTCGGCAGCGCGGCATGGGGATGTCCCGTGGAAATCAGCGCAATGGCAGAGTTTGGCAGCCCAACGCAGAGGCTTCATCGAGCTCGCAGCCGATCAAAGGTACCTTCACATCGTATAACCGGGGTAAGTCATTTAACAACAATTATAGGATGAACAATCCGTCTAGAGGACAGATGCGACTTATAACCGAACAGCATGAACAGCAGCCGAGTACATCGTCAGAAAAGATTTATTCTGTTGAGAATCAGTTTTTTCGAGACTAAAGAATATAATATTTTGGCTAGTGACAGCAGTTATTGCATTAAATTATTTGCGGAGAATTATGATTCATTTAGTTGGCTAATCGATACAGGCGCATCAATTTCAGCCTTAAAACATCAATACGTGCTAGAGTTCAACATCCCAATTCGTAAGGAGGACATAATCATAAATGGAATCGGAGGTAGGGTACAAGCAATAGGATATGTTGACTTACAATTATCGACTCATAACCAAATAATTAGTCATAGGTTTTATGTTTTCGACTCACTGCCTTGTAAAGCACATGGAATTATAGGCCAAGACTTTTTAAGCAAGTATAGATCGGTCATTGACTTTAATAAGAATGTTTTGTCATTATGCTTGAATGGGAATGAAATTGTTTTAAATCTATATAATTCTAAACACTTAATGCAATTACCTGCTAGATCTGAATCGATTCATTATGTTAGTACGAATTTGACAGAGGAGTGTGTGGTATGTACGAAAGAAATTTCTGAAGGTATTTTCGTAGCAAGTACATTGGCAGTTCCATTGAATGGTAGGATACCTATATGTATTTTAAATACAACAACCAATGATATCGGTTTGTCACAGATAAAGCTTGATATTCAAAGCTTGAGAGATTTTGACGTTTGTATGTTTGATACTAAAGTTAAGAATGCAGAACGTGTTAAACAGTTATTTTCTAAATTGAATTTAAATCATTTGAATAGAGAAGAGCAAATAAATATAGAAAATATTTGTGCGAAATATTCAGACATTTTTTATTTAGAGGGAGATAGATTAATGACTACGGATATTTACCAACATTCGATTGAAGTAAAACAAGGTACTCAACCAATATATTCTAAACCTTATAGATTACCTCATTCTCAGAAAAATGAAATAAAAAATCAAATTGATAATTTGCTTAAAGATGGAATTATAGAACCATGTCAAAGTGAATGGTCCAGTCCTATTTTACTCGTTCCTAAAAAATCAGACAGTAATGGAAATAAAAAATGGCGTTTAGTTATAGATTATAGGAAGCTCAATAACAGCATACACAATGACAAGTTTCCTCTTCCGAATATTACGGAAATATTAGATTCGTTATCGGGTTGTATGTACTTTTCGCACTTAGACTTATATCAAGGTTACTATAATGTTAGCTTACACCCAGACAGTCGTAAGTACACAGCGTTTGATTCGGGAAGATATCAAATGACAAGACTTCCCCAGGGGCTCAAGACAAGTCCAAGTTCTTTTTCACGTATGATGACAATGGCTATGACGGGTTTAACGTACGAAAAATGTTTAGTTTACCAAGATGATGTGGTTTGTTTTAGCCGTGATTTACCATCACATATTAAAAATTTACAGGATATTTTTGAAAGGTTTCGGAAAGTAAATCTTAAATTAAATCCCAATAAATGCAATTTTTTGCAAAAAGAACTTCTTTTCTTAGGACATGTGGTGACTTCCGAGGGTGTAATACCTGATCCGAATAAAATAGAAGTAGTAAAAAATTACCCAATACCCACAAATACAGATGAGATTAAACGATTCGTAGCTTTCGTAAATTATTACCGAAAATTCATTCCAAATTTTGCAGAAAAGGCTCATCCATTGAATAACTTATGTAGAAAAAATATAAAATTTGATTGGAGTGACGATTGTCAAAAATCATTTGATTTACTCAAGCAATGTGTTATTTCTCATCCCGTATTACAATATCCAGATTTTTCGGAAACAAATGAATTTATTTTGCAAACTGATGCTTCCGGGTATGCAATTGGTTCAGTATTATGTAATGGTGATGGCAAGCCAGTAGCATTCGCCAGTAGAAGTTTAAATAAGGCAGAGAAAAGATATCCAACTATCGAGAAAGAGTTGTTAGCTATTGTGTGGTCAGTTAAACATTTTAGACCGTACCTTTATGGACGTAGATTTACAGTTCAATCTGACCATAAACCTCTATTAGCGTTATTCAGTATGAGAGATCCATCCAGTAGATTGACGAAGTTTAGACTAATTTTGGAGGAGTATGATTTTGTTGTAGAGTATGTGAAAGGGAAAAATAATTCAGCAGCTGACGCAATGTCACGCTTGCGTATTACGTCAGAGGAATTAAAGGAGATGAATGAGTGTAGTATGAATGTGATGACGAGAGGACAGAGAGCAAGGGTGCAACAACAGCAGGCACAACAACAAGACGTTTCACATGACGATCGGCTTGATCACCCGAAAGTTGTGGAAATGTTACAAAAACCTAAACAATTTATCGAATTACGTTTTATAAGCGCGCATGACCTAAAACGATATCGTACTTTAAATGAGATAAAACAAGGAAGTAAGGTGTTATGTTACGTACCGTCTATAAGTACAATTTTTATCAATCCAGCATCTCAATCGCAACTATCGCCAGGCGAATTTGTGAGAGAGTTGGAAAGATTTTGTAAGGAATGTAAGATAAAAGAAATATATTTTATAAAAAATAAAAATAATAATATTTTTATAGAAAAAGTAATTAAAGAGGTACAGAAAACGAATAATTGGTCTGGTCCACAATTGTGTATTTTGAAAGATGTCGAGAGAATAAATGATAAAGATGATCAACGTGTGATCCTAAATGACTTTCATCTTTTGCCCACTAGTGGCCACGCGGGCATTAGACGAATGTTAAATAATATTAAAAAATATTATTTTTGGCCAGGTCTAGAAGTCGACGTTACGGAATTTATCAAACGATGTGACAAATGTCAAAAACAGAAACATTCTTCTCACTATACAAAAGAGCCAATGGTTATCACTACAACTGCGACATCAGCATTTGAGAAAATATTTTTAGATTTGGTAGGACCTTTAGATAGAGATTACAATAATTATACCTATATACTGACAATACAATGTGAACTGAGTAAGTATATTGAAGCTTATCCTTTAATTAATAAAACTTCAGTAGAAGTAGCGAGAAATTTCGTTAATAATTTTATCCTTAGATACGGAATCCCGAAATGTATCGCAACGGACATGGGTTCAGAATTTCTATCGACTACAATGAAAGAGGTATGTACACTTTTAAATATTAAACGCTTACAATCTACTGCATATCATCACCAGAGCATAGGTGCATTGGAGAATTCCCATAAACATTTAGGTAATTATTTAAGAATACAAACAGGAAATCATCCAGAAGCTTGGAGCACATGGCTTCCATTTTGGTGTTTTTCTCATAATACTTCAGTACATACAGAGACGAAATTCACTCCGTTTGAACTAGTTTTTGGAAAAAAATGCATTTTGCCATCAAATTTAAATTCAGATAAAATTGATCCGTTAAACAATTTTGACAACTATCCATTAGAACTAAAATATAGAATACAAATGTCACAAAAAGAAGCACGAAATAATTTAATATCTAGTAAAATCAAAAGAAAAATAAAATATGATCAAAATGTTAATCCAGTATCGTATGAACCGAATGATTTAATTTTGATAAAAAATGAGACGGGAAATAAGTTCGCTAGTATTTACTCAGGTCCATATTCTGTTATTAGAGACTGTCCACCAAATGTTGAAATTATCAAGGATAATAAAATGTATTTAGTACATAAAAACAGGACTAAGCGTTATATACCGTCTGTTTCTTGAATCATTAGTTTAAAATGTGTATAATCAATATTATTAGGTACTTATCTAGGAAAAAATAAATTTTGTTGTGTAAACATTAATATTTTATTCAAATCTTAGTTATAATTAAAGTAATTATAATAATAAAAATGTATGTTTAATCATGTAATCAATTTCAGATACTTAAGTATAAAATGTATTTAGATTTAAAATAAAATAAACTTCCATTTATTTTATTTTCTTTTGCGGTGAAGATGAGATGTAGTTAGTATTACGTATTCTATGTTATAATCTTATGTTATATGTTACTAGCTGACCCGCTCGCAACTTCGTTTGCGTTTATACTCTTTTATACGTATCTCCTTTCATGTGAAATGTTTCCCAAGCCCAGTAATTTGACACGGAACCTTAAATATGAATGGAATAAAAAGTACCTACATATTTACTACATTACCTACCCCGTAATGTAGGTACCTGTTCCCGTTCCCGCTCTCACTCCTTTTTGCGTTCCTGTTTCCGTTGGCAACCCGTCGCCAAGTTAACAGCCGGTATAGGTATGATACATTTTTATATGCCTAACTCTTGAATATAATTGGTTACCCATGTAAACTTTCATCACATAAAGCACCCTCTTTAAGTTTCATTTTCGCTATAAAAAGCAGCAAGTTCTTCTCCAAGATCCCACCCATGGTTCAGCGCTTTAAGTATTTATTTATTTTTGTTATAGTCTCTGTGAAAAATCTAAAGTCTTTATGTAAAAAAAAACTTGCTATCCCCGTGGTATTCAAATATCCAAAAACAAATGAATGAAATTAAAATTACGAATTCTAATCCGATTAAAATATTATTTTTTATTTGACATTCCAATTTTAAAGAGTATCGCATTGCACCAAGCTTTTAAGGCACCACAGAGGTGTGTATTATCGGCGATAAAATCGCATGCGTTTTGCGATAATGCGTCCCAATTCCTTGCACATAATTGCGTTATCGCAGCATCAGCAGTAGGTAACTTTTTAGCCGTCCTAATACATAGTGTACTAAAATTCTACAGATATTGCGATATATTCTGTTATATTGAACTGTACTGTACACGCACCTGTGTGTAGGAGCCTTTATGTGAGAACAACGTTTTTTGAATAAATTTGGAATGAGTTTTCAAACACGACAGTGTCAAAATAAAATGGCATAACATGTGTCACTAAGGAGTATTGATATCAACTTCGATGCAAATCACCCCTAAAATAACTTTCTACCCCTTTTTAACCCCGCTAGACGATAAATTTCAATAATATACGAAACACGTCTTTCATCAATTTTGTTAAAGACTGTTTATGCAAAATTTGAAGTAGATTGGACCAAGGAATCACGTTGTACCATACAAACTTTGCCCACGTTTTTCACCCCTTTAGGGGTACAATCTCGGAAAATCCTTTCTTATCGGATGCCTACGTCATACAAAGAACACGCCCTCTAAGTTTCAGGTCTCTACGATCAGCAGTTTAGGCTGTGCGTTGATCCGTCAGTCATTCAGGACAAAGGACTTTATAAGTATAGATTACCCACCATTAAGGTATTTTTTTTAAAAACCTGGTATGCGGTCTTTTATTATTTAATATTCAAAGTGTTCTGACTTAGTTTCAATAAAATCACACCACGCGTTAAGATTTTCCCATACAAACTTTACCAACCCCATTGCAACCCCCTCGAGGACTATTTCAAATTTTCAATGACACCAATCTTCATTGATTGTATGGAATAATACATGTCCTAGGTTTCAAGTTTCTAAGTTCAAGGAATACGATTTTTCATACAAACATTTTTACCCCTTTTCACCCTCTTAGGGGTTGAATTTCCAAAAACCGTTTCTTAGTGAGCGCTCACACTCTTTAAAGACTACCTGTACCAAATATCAAACCTCTAGGCCCTGTAGTTTCTGAGATTTCGTGATGAGTGTGTCAGTGAGTGAGTGAGGATAGTTCTCTTTTATATATATAGATTACTTTATCCTAATTAAAGTTAGTCATCATCTGAATTTCTATCGTTTCACTCGCCTCCGACTCCCATCCTTACAAGTGACCCGGATTCATTGCTCTCGAGGGTATTTTATTGCTCGTCATACATTTTGTACGAGACCTTTTACACTGTGCTATAATGTATATTACATCCCATACTATAACTAATGTATATTACATCCCATACTATTTTTTCAAGCTATATTGAAGTATATTTTACCTCACGTCCCCGGACACCACGCCTCCCCCTGCCTCGCCCTCATTATGAATGTTGACGTCCATGTGCAGAAGTGTCAACTGTGGGGTTATCTTACTCTGTTGCGAACAAAAATGATCGACAGTCCTGTTTTTACAAACTGTGACAGGTTGTCAATTAACATTCATTGAATTTCGACAGATGTTCGTAAAAACAGTATCGGTGTCAATCATTTCTGATTGCAACAGAGTTAACCGATCACGTATTTTGAATTTCTGTTTGAAACATAGATAATATGGTGCGCTTATACAGGGGCAATTTTTTGAACAATAATTGCTCGGCAATACGAATGGCTCAATCTGGAGTAATTAATGGAGCTCAATTGCTCCTTATCGCTCAATGTTGTAGTTGTAAAACATTTTACCAAAACGATGCTTTTTCCCGTTCCCGTAAATTGCTTGATATTTTGACACGTCACTCTCGACCATCATTGCTCATGATTGAACAACGTCTATTGCCAATGTAAGCGCTCCTTTACAGCGTAAATAGAAATCGTGAGATGTAATATATAGCTCAGATGTAATATACATTACAACCCATAGTAAAAATCCGGCTTAAATAATACCTTTATCTCATAAGCTAAATTTAGTACAAGCCAAGAATTACGTACCCCAGCCTTGTATTTAGCGTTCATTATGTTATACATTTCTGTACTTTCTTTCTGTTCTCTAGTAATGAGCTTCAGTGCTGCCAGTGTTTAGAACTGTTAACGCAATTAGACCTCTTTGTTACAGTTCCTTTGTTGCCATTTTACGATTCTTACAATGTGGCGGGAGTTTTTAATTAGTAGTAGAATGCAGTTCGTGTCTTTGACATTATGTACTATATAGCTTAGTATATGTATGTGCCCTTACATATGTTTTTTCTTCGTTTTTTATTTGCTTAGGTAGGGAGTGTAGGTACAGCTAAAACATATGCAAAACTGCATTTTTGTACCTACTTATCTTCGTAGGTAACCGAAGGACAAAAAAGCAAGATGTCGTCTTGTCGTCTCTATCGGAGTACCTAAAAAAGTTTTTTTGTGCTACGGGTAATATTGAATTGTTGTTGATTGTTAAGGTTTGACTTATCTACTTTATTGATCTTCTTTTTCTCAAAATTAATGCCCATAATTTTCACAAAATGTCGCCATTAAACCGTTCAAAACACCATCTGCTAACTTCACGCATCAAATATACTGACCTCCGATCAAAAACTATTCTTCCGTGTACGTAATTTCATTACATTTTCCAACTCCTTTTAAACAAAGCCGTTCACACGCCTCCCGCAGCTGACGTCACTTCAACCGGAAGGAATTCGAAAAAGGAACCTCTGGAGAAATTTCCCGCCGTCATTGACAGATGTTTCAACATGGCGGCCAATTGAGGTGATGGATATTCCGATAATATGTTAGAACCAGTTGGAACAGTGACAAGATTTGGTATAACCTGCCTTGGTTAAGCATTTTAGTATCTAGACCTACCTCAACCTACGTTTATACTTACTACCAAAATTACATAGGTCTTAGAAATAAACATTTAGTGGTCGTTACATAAATAAAGCTAAAATAACAATAGTTCAAATCTTTCTGGCTCAATTTAAAATAATGTAATTTAAGCATAAGACCCACCTGATGCTAAGCTGTAACCATTACCTATAATAAAGCAGGTTCTAATTGCATTAGAGATCACGCATGTTTACGCTGTGTGAACGCCCTTATTCCATCAACTTGAGGCATGAAGATGATTGCTTCATATGTCTGTAATATCACCGGCACCCACACCCTTCAAACCGAAACACAGCAATGCTGATTCACGGCAGAAATATGCCTTGTGGTAGAACTACCCCGAACGAGCCCTTCACAAAAAGCTCTTATAATAGAGCTGCATTCTTTTTATGTTTAGAGAAATAAGTTTATAATAAGAAAACTTTGTTTTTATCGTGGCAAAGAGAAAGAACCAATCTAGGTTTAGATAGGACTTAGAATAATTGATCAATAAAACTAGATAGGTACTTTCTACCCAAACTACATCGTAAATTTTCATGGTTTAGGTAGCTGGGTACCTATAATTAAGTACGATTTCTAGAATACGTACCTACTCAGGCGAGATGTAGGCGAACGCAATCTAATCATTCTTCTCCTAAATACAAGGCGACTTTTAATTCATATTGTTATTTAGAAGTAGTTAAGAAGTTTGTGGAGCCGTGGTGGCCTAGTGGGATGTACCCCGACTTAAGATCTGGAGGTCGTGGGTTCGAATCCCAGCCGTTCACCAATAGATTTTTCGTTTCGAAAATTTTATTTGCGCATTACCACGCGCTTGAAAAGGTGAAGGAAAACATCGTGAGGAAACCGGCATGCCCTCGAACTAAACAGTTCGAAAGGTATGTGCTAGGTTAGTTTTCCATAATAAAGCGGGTATGGGCTTGAAACCTGTCACGTGGAATGCTAGCTGCTTGCAAAAAGTGGGCATGTATCGAACGTAATGTTCGGACTTGCCTCTGACTACCCCCGTTAAGGTATCCTCAATAGATTTGCGTACTGAGCAATATCCATAATGGATAAAAAGTTTTTTGTTTTGATTTATTTAGAAGTAGTAGTGACAGTGATTAGAGAAAACTATTTTCAGCAGTGGATTAATACAGGCTGACGAAGAAGAAGAAGAAGAGTTCTTTGTGATGGGCTTATTCGGGCAAGCGCTACAATAAAGTGTTCCGTGTGGTTTGAAGGGTGTGGGTGCCAGTGAAATTACAGGCACATGAGGTTTAACACCGTCATGCCTCAAGTTGGTGGACGCAGGACGTTGCATCGTAGAGCGCGTTTCTAATATGCGTGACGTACTAAGCAATACTTTGTCATAAGTACTGGTTACCACTTAACATCAGGTGGGCCATATGCAAGTTCCATCTTCAGTACCCCTAGTACGAGATGCACAATTCGAAAACTTTCTTGGTTTACCATATCGAGCTCAATCTTAATGTACGGTTTTTGGAAATAACGCTACTGGTTTTAAGTAGAAACTAATCGAAAAACGTAGGTAATGTAATCTTCTTGCAGATTGCAATAATTATCACTCAAAACGGTGAGGTAATTAACGAATAAAGGTATTTCAAAGTTGAGCTTGATACAGTATGCTATAGAGGTTTTCGAATTGTGCAACTCATACTAGGCCCTCAGTATCATAAAAAAACCTGAAAATGGTTAAATCTCACAACTCGAGATGGGGTGACTCACGAAGATCAAATGTGTTCAAAAACATTTCGAATTTTGTAGTTTTTCATTGAAGAAAATGGCTTGTAAAACGCTATTATTCTACTTAAAAACTTATGTGGCAAACCTAGAACAGCTAATTTTTTGTGACTTATTGGGATAATAAAAGATGATAATTACGCCCATAATCCCCACGCTGGGCATGCGGGTTGGGGATCCCAGGACACAGCTTCTCGCACCGCCGACGCTGCTGCCCGTCGTCGGCGGTCATGGAATTAAGCTGTGCCGGTGTTAGGCTGCGCTATGCCGCTCTCAGCCGGCCGCCAGATCATCGTTTGATATACCTAGGGTGCAGCACGGAAGGTCAGTTTGGCTTAGATTCCGAAGTTCGAGGTTGGAACCCTTTACACCTTAATTCCACCTTCGAAGGAGTGAAAAGAGGGAAAATTTATTTGACAAAATCCACATTAACACGAGTGAAGTCGCGAGCGAAAGTTAGTTCATTATAAGCCTAACCAAGTTTTAAATCTGTATTCAATTCCGCAACATAAATATGCTTTGCACAAAGCACACAAAAACCACAATTTATCTACTTTCACAGAAAAAAAAACAAGTAAGTCACGTATTTCGTTAGTATTCAAGTTACAAATTGCACAGACAATACTCAGACTTCCAAAGGACCAAAAGAAAAGCTTCTTTCAAAGCCTCATTAAATTTATGAAACTAGCAACACAGCCATTCATTCATTTTGAATGAGACGCCATCTTTTTTTTATTTTTGTTTCTTGAAAGAGGTCCTCTTCGTTCGTTCTTCCCGTGATATTTAAAGCATATTTTAAGCAATAATTATGTTCTGCACAGGTAGGTAGGTACTTAATAACAGAGTGGGTCTGTAAATGTCAACCAGCTAGAGTTTTATCCATTAATAATGTAAGCAGATGGCATCTGGCAATTCGAAAAAAACCTAAAAAAAATCTGCACTCACACAATCCTTTGAGGAGGCTGGATTTTTATTCGTTTAGAATGAATAACAGTGATATTTTTGTTTTATTTGATTTTCTATTGTTTTTGTTATAGCCGCCTTAGTTATAATTTATAACAGAACATGGCAAGACCGAGGACTGACGACTTGACTAATGGCCGATTCCTTTATGTACTATATAGTTACTACAAAATAAAACGTCTTCTTCTTTGCATATCAGTGATTCAACCCAACCATCTTTATTTAGTTTTTTAAATTTGTTAGGACCAATAAGTAGCCACCTCCACGGCTGGGTCGGTCGCTTTATTGAGGTCTTCTCGAGTGCAGGAGGTCGGGCACAGCGGGCAGGAGAGCAAGTGCCGCATGTCCAGAGTTGGCGCCCCACACGCACAAAAAAAACGTTAAAAATAAAACGTAAGTTTTGGTAGTATGATCAAAATACTTTAGCCCGCACAAATTGGGCTAAGAAACAAAACAAACACAATCCTCTTTACTTATTCACGATTTGCGAAAGCAATAAAAAGGACTAGACTAGACTAAACCGCAAAAGATTAAATAAAAGGTAGTACATTAAATAAAACTTGGACCTAAGATAATTTAAGAATTCAAGTTACGTAACTTAATTATGGATTTGAGATTAAGGTACCTACTTACCTAGTTTTAATCGATATCTCAAGTTTGGTTACGGTTGTTAGTAACTTGGAGCTCATGAAAGGTTATTTTGATGTTTCCATTAAGTTGGTAGATCAACTGCCAATGTTTGATATATATGTTCTTCTTTTTATTTTTGGCGTTTGTGGTGTAGTATCTATAACTTTGCCAATGTCGACGTCGACAATATTTAGGTTGATACGCGGGACATTGACATTGACATACACGCAGTGATGACGACGACCAATGATGAAAGATGACGAAAACCAAAATGGCTATTCATTGGTTTGACATTCTAAATTCGTTTTCGTCATCGTTAAAATGAATACTATTTTGGCTGCTATTTACTGGCGTAGGATAAAATAATTGAAAACATAATAAGTAATTCCCTAGCCCTAGGCAGGCTCTTATACATTTTTAATTAAACAGCTACTTTAGAAAGTAACTTTTATTTAAAAAAGCTATTTAGCGAAATGAGATGTTAGATCAAAAGTCATTAGAAAATCCTTTTAAAGGTCGGTCAAATCTCGTAAAAAATTTGTTGAAGGATTTATAATTAAGTAGGTAAGATTATCTCCAGCGAAAGTTAAGTCTGTAAGTAATTTTGTTTTCTAGCTGCAAAGCTCCATTTATCATACGCCTCGGACATTAGGGTTGCCAGCTTTTAAAATACTTTTATGCCGATGACAGGGTAATGATAATGTAAGTGTTTAAATATCGGGTTTTTCAACAAAAAAGTCCCTATGGTTATAAAAAATTACTTAATTAGGTATTTAAACGAGTATGAACCTACTTAATCGCTATCACTACATATTATAAAAAGTGCTCCGCCCTGCGTCTGTCTGTCTGTTTGCGATAAAGTCAAAAACTACTGAACAATTCTGGCAAATAAAGATATCTTTATCTTAACGGATTTTCACCAATAGACAGTGATTCATGAGGAAGATTGAAGTGTATAATTTGTTACCTAAGTTTTTGTGTAAATTGGTTTAATTGGATGATAATTGTAAAAAATGTCGGAAAAAGTCAAACCGCCTTTGATATATAACAAAACATTGTTAGTACAGTCTTATACTCTACTAAGATATGAGAGATTGGTACATACCTAAAAGGTACTTAGTAATTTAAGAATCTAATGGAGGATGTATGTATTCGTAACTAGATATAAACATAGTGTAGTAGGTGATAATTTGAAATCTTTTTTAGGATTACTCCAAAGAAAGGTAATATCAAGTATGTTTTTATTAGAATAATACATAAAAAGGACATTTACTTAACCACAGTGCCTCTTCTCAAATGTCTTAAAGGGAATTACCTGAAACAAAGGAATAAATTATTAAAACTTGAAAGAAAATTGGTTAGGTACAGTAAATTTTAAAATACATAACTGTAATTATTATTATTATGAGGTACATATAAAGTAGAGAAACTGCAAACCTAGTTTAGGACATCCTTTGGTCTTGTGGAGTGACGACGTGCGTAAGGCTGCTGGTAGAAGCTGGATGCGTCGAGCTGAGGACAGGGCGCAATGACGCTCATTAGGGGAGGCCTATGTCCAGCAGTGTGCTATAGACCGATGATGATGATGAGGTATCTAAATCCATTTGTTAAAATAAGTGTCGTTTAAGCCAAGCACCTATTTCCATCTGTTCAAAGTTTAAAGTTGAAACGAAGTTAATTCACAGACTTCCAAGTTCAGCCCTAGTCGGCACGGGCGGATAGACTGCGTCCTGTCACTAATTACTTTAAACTTCGACATTCGTCTTCGCCTTTTGGGAGCTAGAATGTTCTGTGTCGATAAGAGGCCTTCTTTGAAATAAAACAAAATCAATTTGACAGAGCTCAAACATTTAGTAAACTTCGTGATATAATCTACACGATTTAGTTAAATTTAAGGTAAGCAAAGGGTCTTAAATATGAAAATCCCATTTTAATATATCCCGGGTTCCGGCTGAATTTTCACCAATTTTTCCTTGTTAAAATCTCGTATTCCCGGGAATTCGCGGTCTCCCGCATATACAGGAACAAAACCCTAGTACCTTTTGATTGTGCATTATTAATTAACTACTGGGCATTGATTTGTGGTTGTGGTCAGGTATCATTGCGAGTAGATATTTCATACATGACTCAAAAATGCCATGTCATCCCAATTAAAAAACAAATAACGCAATAAAATAGAAAATGTCATAGGCAAAAACCATAAATTCTCCCGCCAAGCGTCAAGTGTTGCCAGACAATGGAAGCTTCCCACAAACGCGGGTAAAAATACATAATGTATGGAAAGTGATTAGACAGGGCGTTCCGCGCTATTGTAGAGTTTATGTAATTTAGTAATTATAACTTAACGGCTGTAGTTTTGGACACGAAAGTGTTATTTAATAGGAACAAAACATTTATAATTTGGTTATGTAGGTTTAATTTGATAGCACGAATGCTACGCGCACGAATGGTACGTAAAATAAATAGATATAGGTACGTTTAATTTTGACACGAATACACACACGCAGAATATACTATCAAGAGAAAGAAAATAATATTAAGTAGGTAAGGTAGGTTTTTAATTTTGTTTGTTCGTTCTATAGAACTAGTTCTACTCATGAATGTTGTATTCTTGTAGATGTGATTTTGACTTTGACTTTAAACATAGGTCTATGGCAATAGAATTTGAAAGACTGATGACAGACCACGCAATCTAAAGTCTGACTGGAGTCATATAAATTTGTAGTAGCAATGTCGCGGGTTCGATCCCTGCCCAGGACATACATTTGTATGGTGAACATGGATGTTTTTTCTGTGTCTGGGTGTTTTATAAGTATCTATGTATGTTTATCAGTCTCTGATACTCATATAACAGGTTCAGCCAAGTTTGAGATCGGTTGCATGTGTGAGATGTCTCGAATTAAAAAAAAAAAGACGTGTGGCACTCGGGGACTGCCGCGGTAAAGCTATTGCATAGCATTTTGTATCAACTTATGCAATTATAATTATTTATTTATTTTATTTATGCAGTATTTCTTTTTCTTTGATATTAATTCAAGTTACACTTTTTTAGCGTGGTGACCGATAAGAAAACATTTTTTTTTCTTTTATTAAATAAAAATACGTCTAGTTGCACGCACACAAACACACTCTACTACCTGTGCGAAGCCGGGACAGGTTTACTAGTCCATATTAAGGATGTTTATTTTGTTTGTACTCGTTAAAAAAACGTCCGGGAGTCATTGCTAGTCCAATAATATCCCTTTCGGGACAACAAAAGCTCCAAGTCAATTTATCTGGAGCAAATAAATTATTTCCAAGAACCTACCGACATTACTTGAGGTAAATAAAAAGATAGAGCCAAGACCCCAGGCAACGCGTCCTACAAAAACATCTCTGTTTTGACTCATTTAGTCGCAAAAGCAAATTTTCCCAACCTTGAACCTATTTATATAATCTTTTGTCGTCTCAAGTCCGTATTATTCCCTGTATTTTTATAAAGGATTCTTTGTCAACCTGTTGCTAGGAAACAATATTATCTCGCGCGGGATTTTTATGATAGTTAACTTTAGTTCTTAGTAGCTTACGCCGTTGGCTTCGCTCGCGTGGTACCTGTATAAAGAGTATGTTATGTGTTAATCCAGGTCATAAATTATGCATACTCCAAGTTTCATCCAAATCCGTTCTGTAGGGTAGATAGATAGATAAATAACTCTATTGTACACCAGAAAAAAATACAAATTTTTAAATTAACTAATTAAACTATAATACTAATCCGCGGTTGTATAATGGGCTTATGGACTGAATTTTCTAGAGCGAGAGGGGAAGAATCTGCGTGAAAGAGAAACAAACATACATCTATCCATACATCCATACTTACAAACTTTCTTATTTATAACTAGCGGCCCGTCCCAGCTTCGCACGGGTTTTAGTAAGGATCCCTAATCTTTTCTAGGAATAAATATAGCTTATGTTACAGAAGGTGAATGTAGCTTTCCAATGGCGAAAGAATTTTTGAAATCGGCACAGAGTTTTTGAGTTTATTCATTACAAACATACACATTACACAAAATACAAATTTATCCTCTTTATAATATTATAAATAAATAAATAAATATATAGTATATAGTGTAGATAGAAATATAATTCTTCTTTAGGTCGTTAGAGGTTTTCTTTGGTTCGTCACTGTTTTATATATATGTTAAGGCGGGTTGTCATTGGCAAGGCTTTCTTGGGTAAGGATGAGGTCGACAATGGGGCGAGCTTTCCCAGGAAATGCCAATTAACTATCTTTTAAGTCGTTAGGGTCGTAAGTAAATGGAAAAACAGACGCTGGCAGCTGATTCTTTAATTTAGCGCTTAGTCCTGATGGGTGAAATATGTCTATGGTCTTGTGCCGGAATTTTTAGGCCACTCGACCCCCGAAATGGCTTAAGAACCGAAAAAGTAGGAACCAACAAATACCACAAAGACTTTCTAAGCCAAGCAGTTTCTAGCCAATTCTTCTCTGTTTGGTCGCGTTACAACTTTTACGACGATTTTTATTACAAACAAAATGCGATTCAAAGTGTACCTTATAGGTATTCAGTATTAAGTATTCGATGTTTATGGCAATCATATTACATAAGTAGGTACTTACATTAAAATTCAGTCAGATGTTAAGACTAGGTTAGAATCAATACATAATATGTACCCAGTTAGGGTGTTCACAACAGTAAGTAGGAGCAGACCGATATTTTAAATACATAAGAGTATTGATTACTTGACATTATTGTTATCTGAGTCATTCATAAACTCGACAAGAGAATAGTATAGAAAAACGAATGAAATTATTTGAAATAATTTCATTCGTTTTTCTGGTAACTTATTATATTTTTTTACAGCCATCGCATTTGGACCCGAGCTATGTATTTTTAGTTTAGACGAAGGTATTAGTAGGTTGTGTTTGTACCTACATTTGAAACGACGAAATTGGCCAATGTTTTTTGGAAAAAATTGGCATACCTTCTCACGAATTTCCACATCCACATCCACATCAGCCTATATCAGTCCACTGCTGGACATAGGCCTCCCCTAATAAAGGGGGATATAATCATAATCTCCACGCTGGGCATGCGGGTTGGGGATCGCACCACACACAGCTTCTCGCACCACCGACGCTGCTGCCCGTCAGTGGCCAGGGGATTTAGCTGTGTCGATGTAGGCTGTGCTATGCCGTAATCAGCCGGCCGCCAGAGCCCCGTTCGTTGTTTAGCAGGGTGCACCACGTGCAGGTGAGGTTGGCTTGGGTTCCGAAGATAGGGGTTGGAACCCTGTACACCCCACGAATTTACAGATTTCTAAAATATATATTGAGGACCGTGTTAGGATTCGTAATGTAGCAAAGTGTGGTTTACAGCTGTCAGGCACTTTTATGTTAGCCAAGATTCGGTACGCATTCATTTTGGGATATAAACAGGTCCTGCAGGTTCTTATTGAATAAACAATTTTTTATTTTGATTTTGAACTAAACGTCTATCTAAATAGTGAACAAGCGAAATGTTAAGCTATTTTTTTTTAATGATCTGCTAAGAACTCTGCAAGTAGTTTTTTGATTGAATAAAATGGCGAATTTATTACAATTAGGGCAAGTTTGCTGACGATGATATGTAGCTACGTACTCAGTCACAAATTCCTCCTTAATTGACAACAGTCTAGACGAGTTTAATACTCGTTACGTTAAGTAGGCTATGACACCCCCACCCAATGAACCAGAAACTAGACTAGTCTCTAAACTAAAATATAGGGATTCGAAAATACCAAATTATTCTAACATGCATTCTTTGCGAACACACGAGACGAGGTTTCGATGTCTCATCATCTTGGTTAAGCAACACTCCGCCCGGTCAGTACTTGGATGGGTGACCGTTTAGTGGCACTAAAAGCTGAGAGCCTCCGTGCTCCGGAAGGCTGATAATGTTCGTCCCGGCTTTTTCAGTCGTTAAGCGTGTCGGAGGCCTTCCGGCGAACTTGGCTCATAGTTTGTGATCTGGATTAACACTTAAGCATATTATTACCTAGTCAATGAGTTTACCATTTTATATATTTAGATAAATAGAACCTAATGAGCCATGATGGCCTAGTGGGATGTACCCCGACTTAAGATCTGCAGGTCGTGGGTTCGAATCCCAGCCGTGCATCAATGGATTTTTGGTTTCGAAAAGTTTATGTGCGCATTACCACGACCTCGAAACGGTGAAGGAAAACATCTCGAGGAAACCGGTATGCCCTCGAACTAAAAAGTTCGAAAAGTTTATGCTAAGTTAGTGCTCCAATAAAAAGCAGCGATGGGCTTGCAACCTGTCACGTGGAATGCTAGCTGCTTGCAAAAAGTGGGCATGTATCGAACGTAATGTTTGGACTTGCCTCTGACTACCCCCGTTAAGGTATCCTCAATAGATTTGCGTACTGAGCAATATCTGAAGATATCCATAATGGGTTATGGATGGATGATCACGAAGTGTAGGGAGACCCCCCACCAGATGGACCGACGACATCGTCAAGATTGCAGGTAATCGGTGGATGGAGAGGGCTTAAGACCGTTCGTCGTGGAATTCCTTGGGGAGACCTATGTTCAGGACTTCTATAGGTTGTTGATGATGATGATGATCCATAATGGGGAAAAAGTCATGAAAAAATGATGTTTCTTTTTTTGTTTTTTTTATAGAACCAAAGTTTTCTCGTTCTAAAGAAAAATCTAGAGGCGTTATCATGTTTTTCCATCACCATTTTAGGCACGTTTGTTATAAAAATATTTACTGAAGTTTTTATAGGCTCTGCTTTGCTCTGTATTCACCTCGTTTGTAACCACAACGTCTGGCAAGAAGAATCTTGCCCTTGAGTTCAATCTCAATATGTTTTATACTAGCTTTTGCCCGTGGTTTCGCTCGATCATCATCATCAGCCTATAGCAGTCCACTGCTGGATATAGGCCTGCCCTAATGAACGCTATTGCGTTCTGTCCTGAGCTGGACAGTTTGGTCAAATCGGCTAAATTGTAAGACCAGAAATAACTGCTATAGGTACTTACCTAATTATAGGTACTTATATGCAAGTGAAACCGAAAATTCTTTACCTAATAATGTTTATTCAAAAATTTTGAAATTGAAAATGGTAAAACTTTTGAGTAGGTAGGTACTTTTTACTACATTCTGTTTTGGAGATAATGAGCCTAATAATAATTAGATAAATAATGCTGGACGTAAGCAAACAGCATCATGTAGCCCCAAACTAAGCAGAGCTTGTATTAGGTATGGGAACCACATGAATGACTCATATAAGTACTACATTATATATATTTTTTGTAAAAACATTCAAATTTATACATAGAAAACACCTTGACCTAAGAGAAATACCTGCAAATAATGCGAATATTTGTCACGCGGCGGGAATCGTACCCGCAACCTTCTGTGTCTCAGGCGGGTTTTCGCCCACTGAGCCACAGAGGTCGAAAAAACTACACACTGCTATTTTACTCAAAAAAACCTCTCCCTCATGCCCCACTGGCTAGATAGAGTGACGATCTGCGAAAGGCTGCTGGTAGAAGCTGGATCGAGCTAATGACAAGGCGCAATGGCGCTCATCAGGGGAGGCCTATGTCCAGCAGTGGGCTGCTATAGGCTGATGATGATGATGATGATTTTACTAACCTTAATTAGTCAATTTACCTGTTAAAAGTAGGTATACTTTCTATATTATATTGGTATGTATATGTAGGAACCGACTTGGAAAGTTCGATAAAAATACTTTGTCGATCAACATCTCATCCAAAACCATCTTTGTAATAATACAATGACCATCAAATGAAAAGAGACAGCATGAGGCTTCTCACTCGAGATGATAGAGAGGGAAGAGTCTCGCTCTTCCTGTTCTAGGAGTAAAAATAAAAGATAAAACCGGTCCGTGCTGAGACCGGTTTTGGGATAGATTTTTACATCATTATTTTATTTTATGTAATAATCCTTTACATTCTGGCAGGTTTGAAAAAAATAACGACGAGTTTGAGTTTGTATTCGTATGTTTTTCCGAAAAGGGGTAAATCAAATACCGAACGTCAATTGTTTTTTCAAAGGTTTCGCAATTTTGTACTTTTTTTTCTGGCTTGACATTTTAGGCTATGTAGACGACGTGCCTCGCGTACCTGAAATCATACAAACATAAATATACATACAAAACATTCAAAATATTATAAACTAAAATATTGAGGTAGATTCTAAAAGAAATCTGTACTTACCATATGTGTTTAATAATAAACGGAGATCTACCCTCCGCTTGTGGGTAGACGGGCAAAAGTAGTCGGCTCCGAAATCGCGAGGTGAACGGTCACCCGTCTACGCGCAACGCTCGGTACTTCTTCTAAAGTGTTAAACAGTGTTTTAAATAACGACTTTCCACCACTCCACGCTTGTATCACCTACAAAGTTTCTGGTTCTTCAGCCGGATAACGTGGAACATTGTGTTAAAGTCGCATAAATGTACAAAACTCCACCGCAACGCGGCCGCCATTTCGAGACGACGGTGCGCACACGTAGCGCTTGGAAAAAAGAAGAACTCATGCAAAGCACGATGAAAGAAGATCCTGTGCGCGACGTACGTTCGGAAGTAGTAAAAAAAGGAAATATAGATACTGCGTTTAGTGTCGTCACACGACCGAAAACAGAAGGCGATTGTTTAAAAAGCACCCATAGTTTGAAACCTTTATCCTCGAAAAAACAGTCCCACTCATCAACAGCAAAGTCGATTGAAGCTAGAAAAAAGCAACTAGAGTTTGAAGCCGCTAAAGAAAAAGCTGAAATCGAAAGACAGGCGATTGAAAAGAACGCTCAGCTCCAAAAATCCTTAGTGGAACAAAAATTAGCTGCGGAAATAGCAGCCCTAGAAAGTGCATCAAGAAGCCACCGTAGCCGTAGTTCTCAACACCAGCCCACGGAAGTAGACTCCATCGAAAAAGTGGAACAGTGGCTCGAGCGAAGTCAGATAAAAAATAACGGCGAGGCCGATCGCGGCAATGAACGCGACTTCGCTGCTGAATGCAGCGGCGGCGGTGCTGGCAGCGCGGGCGCCGATATGCAGCAACTTGTTAGCGCTATCTACCAATCTAACCTGCAAAATAAACAGTTAATGTCTAGATTTGCTACTTCAAAAGACTTACCTCAGTTCTACGGAGAACCTTTAGAGTGGCTGGCTTATAAACAAGCCTACGATGAATCTACTAAAATATGTACGTACAGTGATGCCGAAAATATGTGGAGATTACGCAAATCCTTAAAAGGGGAAGCAAAAGAAACTGTTTCTTCACTTCTCATCGGGAACACGGCTCCGCAAACCATCATTGAAGCGCTCGAACTCCGCTACGGCAGACCTGAAACAATAATACACAAAATTACATATCAACTGAAGAAAATACCACCCCTATCGCATAACTACCACCACGAAATAGTAACATTTTCAATTAAAATCAAGAATTTCGTGGCCGCAGCAAAAGCAGTGAAACAAACTGATTACCTTAGAAGTCCCGAATTAGTGTCTTCCGTGCTCACTAAGTGTCCCAGTGCGCTCATCAACAAGTGGTCTGATTACTACAGTGCGAGCTGCAACATAGAAATACCTAAGTTAGAAGTGCTGGCCGAATTTCTATATAATGAAGCGAGTAAAATCTCAGCCGCTGGTTTGACCCACTTACATAGTCAATCTGATTACCGTAAGAAACCTGAAGACCGAAGGCCGCACTCAGTTCTACTCAGTACCAAGCGTGACGTCACGAACAGCTGCAAATTCTGCAAAGTTAGTAGCCACAAACTACCAGAGTGCGCACGATTCAAACGCGCGATGACAAAAGACCGATGGCGCTTCGTACGAGTCAATAACCTGTGTCATAAATGCCTACTAGCTACTCACAACCGCGACACCTGCTCAGCAGGCTCCTGCCCAATCGATGAGTGTGGACTGCCTCATCACCGTCTTCTGCACTGGAAACCCAAAGCCAGTGCAAACAGTGAAAAAACTGAAAGTGAAAATATATCAACTAAAAATGACAAAGTGTTAACCAGTGCTATAATAGAGGAAAAAGTGAACATTGACTGCTCAGTGAATAATGAGACTGTGGCCCACGCGATGATGAGTTCAAAATCATGCGTGTTTTTGAAAGTGGTACCCGTGGACATCCATGGACCGAAGGGAGTGTTCCGTACCCATGCCCTCCTGGACGACGGCGCGACGGTATCTCTGATATCAGCTGATATCGCTAACAGTGTCGGTCTACATGGACAACAACAAACCCTCTGTGTTCGTGGCGCATGGGATTCTGAACTAATATGTGAAAGTGAAAAAATACAGTGCAAAATAACAAACATAAACAATGACTCATTCGAACTCAGTGCAAGAAAAATAAATAAACTCGATTTACCGTTACAAAAATTATCTAACATAAATATAAATTACTATGAACACTTGAAACATTTGAACAGTTATCCGTGTTGTGAAAATGTGAAACCGACGTTATTAATTGGTCAGGACAATTATCATCTTATCGCCCCCATAAAGACAATTATTCGTGGCAAAAGTGAACCCTGCGCCACACTTACACCGCTAGGTTGGTGTGTGCACGGCGTCTATCCTACAAGACGTCAATATTCAAGTTCAATGTCAGACTACACTATGATAACAGTGCAACAGGCGAGGCGCCCCCTCGCCCCCGCTCCCAGCTGCCTACCCCGCCACACCTGCGCCCGCGCCGCTGCCAACACCACCCCACTGGCGGCGGCCGCACACACAGGTACCTGCGAGATCACAGCTGACGAATCGCCTTCCGTAAGTACGAATGTCTGTACTTGTTGCCAGCTATCTGACGGAGCGATACACACGGACCTAAAGTATGACGAGCAACTTCACGAACTTGTAAAAAAATCTTTTATGTTTGAAAGTATTGGTGTTCACAATAAACCAAGAGAAAATAAAAATGATATTAAAGCCGTAGAAATTATAGAAAAATCTGCAAAATTTATTAACGGTACATGGGAAGTTGGCTTACCGTGGAAGAACGAAAGCGCAAAGATGGCAGATTCTTATTGCAATGCGTATCGTCGACTAAAAACAATAGAAAGAAAAATGACACTCGACCACGGATTTGCTTCTAGATATAAAGAAAGAGTTGATCATTTGTTCGTCAACAATTACGCCTGTAAAATCGATTCGAATGCAGATGACCAGAGAGCAACGAAAGTATGGTACCTACCTCACTTTGGAGTGGACAATCCGAATAAGAAAAAACTGCGTCTCGTATTCGACGCCGCTGCTACTTCTGCTGGTCAATGCCTTAATGACTACCTACTCCAAGGTCCAGACTTACTAGAATCATTACTTGGCATTATGTTTCGCTTTCGAGAACGACCGATTGGGCTTACAGGAGACATAAAAGACATGTTTCTTCGAACCAAAATAAGAGAAGAAGATCAAGATGCCCTGAGGTTTCTTTGGCGTGATAGTCAGAACGAGAATGAACCTATACAAAAATACAAAATGACGTCATTAATTTTTGGCGCTAATTGTTCTCCATTTATAGCTCAATACATAAAGAATTTGAATGCGCGGCGATTTACCACTGACATGCCTGAAGCTGTACACGCTATAACAAAAAGTCATTATATGGATGATTATATCGACTCGTTTGATAACATAGACTCAGCCCTAAAAACGATGAGAGACGTCACCTACATACATCAGCAAGGCAACTTCGAAATAAGAAATTGGACGTCGAACGAACCTCATGTATGTCAGAATATAGCTAAAGAAAGTTTGAGCGAAGCTGTGGTAAACTTCAAAGAAGAAGAAGACAATCTAAGCGAGCGTACCCTTGGGTTGTTATGGTACCCTAAAACCGACACCTTTGGTTTCAACTTATCACTACAAAGAATACCAGAAAAAATATTAAAATGCGAACAAAAACCTACAAAGAGGGAACTTCTACGCATTGTTATGTCTATATTCGACATTTATGGCCTGCTTACGCCGTTCACGATTCAAGCTAAAATAATTATTCAAAATACCTGGAAGTCTACAATCAAGTGGGATGAACAAATACCTGTGAAAGAGTTCGAAGTTTTTCGAGATTGGATGTCCCAACTTCATGAAATAAAAGATATTCGCATACCAAGATGGTATTTTAATTCTAAACGACAAGTTATGAGCGACGAAAGCCTTATCAGCTCAAACGCAAACGAGACAATAGAACTTCATTTATTCTGTGACGCGTCACCGCTCGCCTATGCCGCTGTAGCCTACTGGCGCGTACACACTCATAATACAAACGTGTGCGTGTCATTCATTGCGAGCAAAAGCCGTGTTGCACCTATAAAACCTTATTCGATTCCTCGGCTCGAGCTACAGGGTGCTGTATTAGCGTGCCGCCTCGCCGATGTTATACAAAAAGAACACAGAATGCAACCAAACAAAAGATATTTTTGGACAGATTCTATGACTGTATTGCACTGGATAAAAAACGATACACGAAACTACAAAACATTTGTCGCGAACAGACTTGGCGAAATCGACGAATTGAGTAAAATGAGTGAATGGCACTACGTAAAATCAGACAAAAACATAGCAGACGTAGATACAAAAAATATGAATTTTAAACTACACAAAGACTGTGAATGGTTCCTAGGTCCACATTTCTTGTACGAGAACGAGAGGACCTGGACGACTACTGCACCTGAAACAGAAAATATAAAAATTAATGAAGCAAGTTTAGAAAAAGTACACCATGTATATACAACACAACGCAATTGTTTACCTGTTCCGGATCCAGAAAAGTTTTCTTCATGGATTCGCCTCTTAAGAAGTACTGCCACCGTCCTACTGTTTGTAGAAAAATGCAAGAAAACCTGTAAAAAAGAGATAGACACAGAATTATTACAACGTGCTGAAAGGTTGTTGATTCGCTACTCACAGATGGAATCGTTTCCTACAGAAGTAAACTTATTGAAAAATAATAAAAACATACAACCTGACAGTCGACTACGCACGCTGACGCCGTACCTGGACGAGTGGGGCGTACTCAGAGTTGGTGGACGAGTGGAAGCTGCAACAAACGTGAGTTTCGACGTCAAACGACCCGTAGTATTAGATGGACGTCACCAAATTGCAAGATTGATAACTAAAAATTACCACGAAAAATCGGCTCATGGAAATAATGAAATGGTAGTAAACGAACTTCGACAGCGCTACTGGCTGCTTAACATTAGACCCACGGTACGCACTGTCGCCTCTAAATGTTTGTTTTGCCGAATAAAACGAGCCTTACCTTCTGTGCCACGTATGGCGGACTTACCTGAAGCTAGACTAGCACATCATCAGCGCGCCTTTACTCATTGCGGCGTAGATTTATTCGGCCCGATGGAGATCACAGTCGGCCGCCGACGGGAGCGTCGCTATGGAGTACTATTTACCTGTATGACAGTACGAGCCGTGCACATCGAAGTAGTACCATCACTGACCACGGACTCTTTTATAATGCCGCTCAGACGAATGGCATCCAGAAGAGGATGGCCGGAAAAATGTACTCCGATAATGGTACTAACCTGCGTGGTGCTGAAGCGGAACTAAGAAAGTCTTTCCAAGAAATGAATTCGAGTAGCATCAACGAAGAGATGACTAACCATGGGGTAGCCTGGACGTTTTCATCACCAATAAGCCCACACAAAGGAGGCGCGTGGGAACGCCTTATCAGAAGCGTGAAAGCCGCACTGAAAGTTGTCCTGAAAGAAAGAGCGCCCCGGGAGGAAACATTAATAACTCTGCTCGCTGAGGTGGAAAATATGATAAACAGCAGACCATTAACCCACGTGAGCGTCGACCCGAACCATATGGAAGCCCTAACTCCAAACCATTTTTTGATTGGCTCTTCGTCAAACCTGCCTGTACCAGGAATATTTGATGACGGGGATCTGTACCTGAGAAAGATGTGGCGAACAGCACAGAGGCTAGCCGACTTATTTTGGCAACGCTGGGTCAAAGAGGTACTACCTGATCTCCTACCTAGGCAAAAGTGGTGCGAAGAAAGAGACAACCTAAAACCCGGAGATTTGGTAATCGTTGTGGATCCGAACCATCCCAGAAATACTTGGCCAAAAGGTATCGTGAAGAAGGTATTCCCTGGATCAGACGGGCGTATACGCACCGTAGAAATCAAAACCAAGACTGGTGTGTTGACTCGGCCAGTCACTCGCTTGGCACTACTTCCTGTTGCTAATCAGTGTCCCGGACGTGACACTGGGGGGAGAATGTAGACGACGTGCCTCGCGTACCTGAAATCATACAAACATAAATATACATACAAAACATTCAAAATATTATAAACTAAAATATTGAGGTAGATTCTAAAAGAAATCTGTACTTACCATATGTGTTTAATAATAAACGGAGATCTACCCTCCGCTTGTGGGTAGACGGGCAAAAGTAGTCGGCTCCGAAATCGCGAGGTGAACGGTCACCCGTCTACGCGCAACGCTCGGTACTTCTTCTAAAGTGTTAAACAGTGTTTTAAATAACGACTTTCCACCACTCCACGCTTGTATCACCTACAGGCTATAATTGATATAATATCAATATATTATATCAATTATAGCCTAAAATGTCAATATATTATATCAATTATAGCCTAAAATGTCAAGCCAGAAAAAAAAGTACAAAATTGCGAAACTGGTCCAATGACCAGGATAATAATATATTGGATTGGATATAACTGATATTGAACCAGGGTAACCAACATAGCTCTCAGAATCAGCAAGTTGAAGTGGCAGTGGGCAGGCTCACATAGCCCATAGAACCGAGCCCATAGAAAATTTTCACAGATGATGTATTTCTGTTGCCGCTATAACGACAAATTCTAAAATCAGAATAAAATAAATATTTGAGGGGCTATCGGAACCCTTTGTGCGCGAGTTCAACTCGCACTTGGCCGGTTTTTAATAACAGTGTTAACATGCTAAGCGAAAAAACTCCAATAAAAAAATGAGAGTATGTAAATATTGTTCTCTTTCCAGTTTTTAAAGTTTTGTAAAGTGTCTACCTACCTATTACTGACAGCTACATTTTTATCATGAACATGAATGTAAGTAACACATGTTTTTGGAGTATTATTTAGTTCAATACACGTTGTGTCTTGAGTTAATAAATATTGTACCAACGTAGATACGTTCGGTTTATAGATCTTTATTTTCTCAAAAGAATAGAACTTTTCACTACATGCGAAATAACAAAATTATACTTACAAATCTAGAATAATCTGTGGGCTTACAGATAACATTTCTAATACAGGTATACGTTCATAGGTACTCTGCCTTCCTACAAGTAAGTAGGTTAGGTTAGGCTATAGCAAGTCATTAAACTTCAATGGTGGAACTCCAAAGAAGCCATAAATACCTCAACGTTTTAAAGTCTAACTGTATCTGTTGATGTGGTTTACATTCAAGTTATCGTGCGGTTATTTTGAAAGCCATTGCACGTTGTGCAAGTTCTGAGTCACCACGCGGAAAAGGGCAAATTTCAAGACATGGCCTTCTTGATTGGCAATCTCAAGATTCTCTACTTAGAGTGGTTTTATTGTACCTACGTATTTAGTAAATACTTAGGTAACATGTACGATGCACTTTCGGGCACCTTGGCTAAGGTCAAAGAGTTTGCATGGAAACTTTTTAGAGCTTAGCATTGAAATACAAAAAAGTTTCTATTTGGTTAGGCCGATTCCATGTCAACTTTATTTTGGTGTGCCAAACAAGGAGTTTTTCTAAGGAAATGCGCGCTTTCAACAGAAATCTGTCCCTGATTTTTGTTATCCTGATAGCTATTTGCTCATTAATTGAATGCCTAAAAAGGGTTTGTGAGACGAGACACCAAACCTTTTTGGGAGAATACATTAGGCACAGATTTTTGATCCAAGTACGCACTCCCTAATAATAAAAACTCCTGGTAATTCCATAGTCGACGCAAATTAAAAAAAAAACAACATAGTGATGAGCTAGAGTTCCGGTTCCTAGCAGAATTACCGGTTCTTTCAGGGGCACGTATGAAACATAATAAAGGGAAAGCCAGAGATAGATATTACTATTATTTTACAAAACATTTATTGAACATTCATTCTTAATTTAAATCGAGACTGACAAAGTTTTTGTTGAAGGGATGTTTCTACTTAATTAATAAATTCGGGACATGTAATAGTTTAGAATATAAATTATAGTTTATTTCATTTTATTTTTGTGGATATTGTTATTTATTTGTTTTTAATTTATGTTATTTTAATACGTGTGTTTTTGTTTTAATTTAATCCTTTATTTCAAATACGATTGTTAATTGTTCTTGAATAAATAAACAGAAGCGGAAACAGAATGTCTTCAAAAAAATTGACCTCATTATTTTTATAGTCTTATAAACCGACTTCAAAAAAGGTGGAGGTTTTCTGTTCGGCTGTATGTATTTTCACCGACTCAGTCAATTGTGGACCGATTTAAAAAAAAATCTTTTTTGTTTAAAAGTGTTATACTTCAGGGGTACTTGTAACCCTGAATTTCACTCTGAATTTTTATTTTAGTTTTTTCAAATGTTCTTTTTTATTTTTTTATAATTTTTTTATTGTTATTTGTTTGTTTAATTTTAATGTATAATTATATGGATTTTTAATCTGAAATAAATGAATAATTAAATATTTTACGTCACACTTAGAGGTATTTCAATAAAACATAAGTTGCTTGAACTTCTGAACATAACTTCAAGAGAAAAGCATGTCCAATCAACTCTCACGCTCGCCGTTGTCGGTTACGGTAAGCAATTACAATTTAATCGTTGGGAAGTAGCTCGTTTACTAAGCACCTATTACACATCCAAGATCAAGCGAACTGATCTTTTAACTGCCACTTGAGTCTTACTTTCTTTTAGACTAGACTGGGCCAAGGCATATGTTACCTACCTAAGTGTTTTGTTATACACTAGAAACTAGCATATTGACTGCGGGAATAGGACATGACGCTAAGTAATATACCCGAAGGATGTGACCGACACGTGATGCTGGCACCACGGTGTATTTTAAGCACTCAAAGCGTTAGGAACATTGACTAAGAGCGTTGGACATGTTTCTACATGCCATGCCCGGAGAGTACGGGCAACCAACGCCAACGTGCTGACTGGTGCGCCACCTGGTGTGTGTTAAAAACATCAACCCGCAAGTTTGCAGTCAATGTGCTAAGTAATGCAAAACACAACGCAGACACGCCCTCTGTGAGTCATTTAAATCTTGTCTTTGGACAATAATCCAACAGTTTATTGATTTTATAATAAACACAAGCAAGTACGTAGACAGGTAACTAATGCGGACCATTGTATATCAATTAGTAATAGCTACACACCGGTTGCTAAGCGCACTTCAAGCACGTACGATCTACCTAAATGATTATGATTATCTGTCATCAATTCACTGTTACACAGATTAAACAAAGAACAAAATGATCTGCCTAACCTAAGGTATATACCTAATACCTACCTTCGACAAATAGCTTACTTATATTGGTAGTAGACGCACAGAAAGCAAAGTAATTAGGTAGATAACTAGTTAATTTACTTAATATATACCTTACCTTTTTAATTATTAAAAAAAATATTTTTATGTAGGTAAAGATAAATTCTTTGTACCTATGTACTAGTGGCTAAGTCAGGTGTTGAGTTTTTAACTTTTTAAGGCCGCCCGAAGGCCTCCGTCATGGCATAATGACTGAAAAAGACGTAAGCAGATCTAAATGCCACTAACCGGTCACCCATCCAAGTTAAGTACCTTGTGATCGGCGTATACTCCGGCATATACTCCGCGTATTACTTATGCATCTACTTACTCAATAACTACACCAGTATTTAATATAAACTTATGCACTGATAAAAAATTACTGTCTAAATTCAACTCAAGTTTTAAAGTAATGTAGGTACGATATTGATATAAAAAATAAATTCGATCAAACCAGAAATACTTAGAATCTGGCGCGTCCGGTAGAGGTTAATAAATAAAAAAATGAAGCAGGTAGGCGAACCACCCGCCTTTTTCGGCACCTGTCGTCTACGCTCAAACAAAAACTAAAAGATAACAAAAGAGTTTTTGTTATCAAACGTATCATTACCTCGATTCCAAGATTGGTCGCGAATCCACTCGTGAGTCACGCACTTTTACTACTTTCAAAGAGTTTTAAGCACAGTGAAGTGAATTTGAAGTGTAACAAGAGTATTTTTACGGTTGACCGCGGCACAATACCGCCTACGCCACGCCTCGCGCACTTTCCAAGTCGAACCGGTTTTCAAAAGGACTCGTAAAAGTACCGGAGATTTCAACCGAGAGCGGCACTACACTTCCCTACGAACGGTAATAGCGGACTGGCTGGAAAAAAAGTTAACGGGTGTTGCCAGTTACTAAAGAAAAATTAGTACCATACACCCAAGGTTTTTTTCAATGTAAGAATGACCAAAAAAATATATTATAAAATATATAATTACAGTTTTTAACTTCAATCGCTGGATTAAGTTCAATTCAGATTTACTTAGAAAAATACATTTAAACGCTTATTATACCATAGTAATTTTATTTTGTAAATTTAAGGTTTATATTTTTAATCTAATATAGGTTGGTAATTAATGGTAGTTTCTATGTAGGAAAAATTGATAATAAGTAACTCAGAAAATCTAATACAATAACATGCTAAATTGACTGTAATATTTACCTGAAACTTTTTGATTTTGTTTTGAGTAAGTGCGTAAATTGTTTTGCATGTGAAATTGATGTGATTACATCAGAAATTTCGGCCAGCTTTGATACCGAAGCTGACCAACAAGTTTGACCCCTGTTAAGCAACTTATTATCTTAGCTGCTTAGACATAAATCGTTTATCAAGTACGTGCAATCAAATTTCTGCGTATTTTTTACCCCGTTATTGCTATTACTATAAATTAATAGTTTACTTACAAGTTTTGGATGTACGTAACGGATCACTATGGAAAAATACTTTGTTAAGCTATTGCATAGCTTCTATCGAGGGCCTTGAGCGCGGGGACCGAATCCAGAAATTCCGTAACGAAAAAAACCTCACGCTCCCCACTCCGACGGGCACGGAAGTGTGGCTTGAAGGCCGTGCATTGTCTAACGTCGTTTTTTTTCAGCAGTCTTCGACACGGTGTTTGTGTGCGTGCAACTAGACGTATTATTATTTAATAAAAGAAAAAAAAAATGTTTTCTTATCGGTCACTCACCACGCTCAAAAAGTGTAACTTGAATTAATATCAAAGAAAAAGAAATACTGCATAAATAAAATAAATAAATAATTATAATTGCATAAGTTGATACAAAATGCTATGCAATAGCTTTACCGCGGCAGTCCCCGAGTGCCACACGTCTTTTTTTTTACTGTGTTCGCCCGTTCTTATCAGGCTTCTGTCTGACGGTGCTTATCGACTAAATGATTAAATAAATAAATAAATAAATAATAAATAATGCGGGACGTAATCACAAAGCATCATGTAGCCCCAAATTAAGCAGAGCTTGTATTATGGGAACCACATTATTGATATACTCCATATATATATTCATATCGTACATAGAAAACACCCAGACCAGAGACAAATATCTACAGAACATGCAAATATTTGTCCCGCAGCGGGAATCGAACCCGCAACCTTCTGTGACTCAGGCGGACCTTCGCCCACTGCGCCACAGGGGCCGTGTCCAAATAAAAAATAAAGTTCCTGAAAAAGCACGACATTGCATAAAAAATACATTACTAATTATAATTTTATCTATTAACAGAAATGAATGCTAACATAAAATCTATCTCTGACATTTTATGTTAAAATCCAGCAATCAGTAAATTTTTTTGGTCTGACAACCCCACTAAACAACTTTCAAACCGCACTCGGCCGAGTTCGCGCGCACACTCGGCTATCCTCGTCTCGCCACAGAATGAATAAAGCGCGCTCCACATTCTCCACGAGAGGTTTCGTCTCGGGTCTCGCCAAAACTATTGACGAGACGGGAGCAGCTCTCTACATTCTCGCTCGCGCATTTGTGCGCTCGGTACTCGAACGAGATGGACGTGGAAACAGCTGTCGCTGCAGCATTATGTGCTGTGGCTTATTACAATTATACGTTTATTCGAGAAAAAAAAGTTATCAAGAAACGTTGGAAAAAGCGAAGATGGTGGATGACAGCAATACATCGCAACAGAACAAGGTAAAAATCTATATAATTTTAATACTACACAGTAGATGCGGTATGGAACAGAATGTTTTGGTTTTGAAACGTTTTATAGACCTCCCAAAGAATAACTTATAAAAATATCTGCAATAACGACTAGTAGTTAAATAATTTTAAATATGTATGATAAATGTATTTATCTATTTGACTGAGTTATTTGATCAAGAAATTTAATAGCTAGCAAACAAAAAATTACCAAATAGTGTACATAATGTATGTAGTACCTACAGAACCAATTTATTAACCTTTTTTTTCTCGATTTATAATGAAATTAGTATGATGTGTCTGCAATAAAGTGTTACTCATGGTTTGGTTTTATTTCAGTGAAACGATGGAGAAACAATTATCAGAACTAATTTACGAACCCAGTCGTGAGTTTCACAAGTTCACTCGGATGTCAAGAGAGGATTTTGAAGATTTACTCTCTAAAGTTAACCCATTTATTATAAAAAAAGATACCCAGTTACGTGAAGCTGTTCCTGCTAAAATACGTTTGGCTCTCACGCTGCGCTTCTTGGCTTCAGGAGACAGTTACGAAAGCCTACATTTTCTTTTTAAAATTTCACCTCAATTGATTTCTCAAATTGTACCGGAAGTATGTGAGGCTTTGAATAAAGTCTTAAAGGATGAGATAAAGGTGAGTTAATAAAAACAAAAATATATTAAATTATTACATTTATTTCAATGAAAACACACTAATGTATGTAGGATGTAAAATTAAGTGGAAGTGCAAGTTAGCTACAATATTTATAAATTATTCGCGGCTAGCTACTCATTACTATGAGACTTAAGATTTGTGTGGACCCAATCCACGTGTGGACTTAATCGATGTATATCTATGTATTGAAAAATTAAATAATTTTATTTCGTTCGGTGTTCCCTGCAGACGGAGGCAAAATTAGTAAATCGGATAAAACAGTTATAGAATTTTGATTGTTTTGAGTACTCTCCAGACATGAATCTGGAGATAATAGGCGATCTGGTATGTGGAGTAAGACTGGATGTTGCATGTTTGTGTTATAATTGTCACTTTGTTGTGACAGATGTTGTTGAGACGGTTGTTGCTGTGACAGATGTTGTTGAGACGGTTGTTGCTGTGACAGATGTTGTTGAGACGGTTGTTGCTGTGGTAGATGTTGAGACTGTTGTTGTGGCAGCTGTTGTTGTGTTGGAGACGGTGACATATAATATGATAATGCTGGGGTAGATAATGGTCTGTCTTCAAATAAATAACGCTCAGTAGGTTCTGAATACGAAATCGGACTGGAGTGTAGTCGGTTCATTTTAGTGGAGAAAATAGGTTCAGAGTAAGAACTATGAGCAGAAAGTGGTGAAGGTGTTGTAACATGTCTATGTGAAGTGTTGCGTGAAAGTAGACGAATGATCGTCCCATCGAGTTCATACATGACATTCACTCTTTCATGTTCTGGAAATTTTCTTAGTTTCTTCGCTAACATTCTGCCATAAAGATCGCACTCATCTTCTTGATGGGCAAAATTATTCTCACTTTTTTGGTTTAATACTGCATTAAGAGTATTAAGCGCTTTGTTCATAGTTTTTCCAGCTTCTATTAATTCTGGAGGGTTTTTACGTCGGCGATTTGTTTGCAAAGTATTAGATGGTCCTGGTGTAGGTTCATTAATTGTGATATTTCTGTCTTCATTCACTGATTCCTGAGACCCTCCTACGTCATCTTGACTACAATCAGTTTCTTGGATCTATGAAATAAACCAAAGTACCTGTTAAATAGTTTGTTTGTATGGATTCTAATCTATTTTAATTATTTACAGATACCATCATCAAAAGAAGAATGGATTGAAATAGAAAAAGGCTACAGAAATAAATTTCCCCGATGCATTGGATCATTAGACGGAAAGCATGTTGTTATAGAATGCCCTGCCAATTCAGGATCGGAATATTACAATTACAAAAAAGATTTTAGTATTGTTCTCCTCGCCTTAGTAGATAGTAATTACAATTTCATTTTTGCTGACATAGGAAGCAATGGTCGAATGAGTGATGGAGGTATTTTTCGGGACACTGAATTATGGAACAAAATTGCAACAGAAGCACTCAATTTACCTGATCCCCATCCATTACCAGGTTCTGACATAAATATACCCTACGTATTACTAGCAGATAGTGCATTTGCACTTCACAAAAATGTAATGAAACCGTACCCTGGAATACATAATATTGGAAATCCGAAGCGTATATTTAATGAAAAATTATCAAGATCACGAGTGATTGTTGAAAATACGTTCGGAGTACTTTGTACAAAATTTAGAATTTTTAGAAAGCCATTTGCGCTGTGTCCAGAAAAAGTTACACTTATTACTTTGACCTGTATACTATTGCACAACTACCTAAGAAAAAGTAAAACCTCGTCTCAAGTTTATACACCTCCAGGTACCATGGACATATACGACAATAACAACATGCTAGTTCAATCAGGATCATGGAGAAATGAAGTCGACGAAAACGGCGCTCTTCGTAATTTACCAAGAGTAGCGCGTCGGTCAGCATTGGACGCAATAGAAGTTAGGGAAGAGTTTACAAAATATTTTTGTAGGTAACTTCTGTAATTTAATTGAAGTTTTAGAAATTGATTATCAATATGTCCAAAATCATTATTTACTATTAAACATGAAAAATCTAAGAAATAGATTTATTAGAGACCAATATATTTTTTTTCATTAAACCTCATGTACAGGTTTAATGAAAAAAAAAAATATAAACAACGTAGGTATATTAGCGAAATTCTATAAAACTTCGCGGGTAGGCGCCATAACTGCTAACATTTTCTAAACATTTCTCCTGTCTATTTATTTGATTTAAAATAATAATAGTTTAACTTAAGTGTTAAAAAGTGGTTTATTTCTGTGATCAAGTGACCTGTAATTGATTATAGTAGTTTTCACGGTTTGTTATGCAGTAAATACTTTCTTTTCAATTTGCTGCTACCTATTGGCTGTTCCTTTCTGAGCTACAAAACAATGCCCAACTTACAAGATATTCTGGACACGCAGAGACAACTTGAAGAAAGTCTCGGCAATAGAATGGCTCAGTTCGAGAAAATGCTGCTGCCCTCATCTAGTTCTGAGTGTAAGCCAAACTTAGACGCAATCACCAAAGATTTTAATGAGTTCAGATTGTTCACAATGGATGCATTAAAACTTCTCAGAACACAAATAGAGTCACTCACTACACAAATTGATGACTTAGACAACTACAACCGGCGAAATGCACTCCTATTCCACGGTGTGCCGGAGAAGGATAACGAGGTTTGCACTTCATTATTATTGTCTATAATTAACTCGAATATGAATCTGAGTAGTGTTCAAGCAGCCAGCTTCTACCTATGCCATCGTCTGGGAGCAAAGTCTGACAGCAAAAGTCGCCCCATTCTTGTCCGCTTCTCCGACATTAATGTGAGAGATCTGATTTGGCGTGAGAAGAAATTGCTGAAGTCTAGTCCAACCGTCGTTTGCGAATTTCTTACTAGAGCAAGACACGACCTCTTTTTCTCTGCTCGTAAGCATTTCGGTGTCACCAACTGCTGGACGAATAGTGGAGTGGTGTATGTCAAGACACCGGATAACGCGAGAACCCGGATTGGGTCGGCGCGGGAATTGTCCAGGATCGTCACTAAATTCCCTGTTGAGAGCAATAAACCGGCCATCGCCGCAAAGTCGGTTGCTGCAGCTCGCTCGAACAAGGCAAGCCCCCAGCGGAGCGGCGTTTCTGCCGAAGCGCCGGCATCGATTGTGCCCCCACTCACACGCAAGAATGCTGCTGCGGCAGTTAAGACCAAAGTCAACAAGTAACCCCCCACTGACCGCCGCACCTGGTGTTTTGGACGATGTTCATTCCTTTGCTCGGTACTCAGTGCGCTTCTATTTTATTTTGCCAACCCTCGCAATTTGTAATTTATTTTTAGTTAGGATATGACAAATGTTTGTTTTCGTCACTTTCTTGTTTCACTCCCGTCACCATAGAGAATATAATACCCACTGTCAGTGTCACAACTATTTTACTTCTTGTTTTATGGCTTCTCACGTTCTTGTAGACCTAAGTTCTTGACAGGTAACGTTCCTTTATACGCAAACTGTTTACTTGCAGGGTGGTAAAATTAAAATATTTTTTGTTTCTTGGTTGTATGTATGTAGCCCGATTAATGTTTAATTAAACTGTGTTTGTAGCCAATAGGTACGCAACTGCTAATATATTTTTTTTATAGTAGGTATACTTTTAAATTGTATCTTTGGTATTGTTATTTGTTTTGCCTATACTTAGGCGTATTTTATTGCATTTTTATTTCTAGTATCTAGTTTTTTTTTTTTAAGTTTGTTATATTTGCCACTTAGTGATCTTAGTACTTAATTTTACCATATTATTTAGTAGGTATCTATTATTATTAGTAAATTATTTAAGTAATATTATATCAGTAGCTAAGTAAGTAGAAGCATAAGCAAGTCTAGTGAGTTGTTAGGTACTCTTTAGCGTACATGTCTCTTTGCTCTAGTGATGACTCATTTGTCACAGCAGATCCAGATGATTCTTATGTCAGTGCTGACCTCCCTATGACGCTTGGCGATGAGCTCAAACATATATTCACTCCATACTCTAAAAATCTAAACATCTGTCACATAAATGCTCAGAGCATTCCCGCGCATTATATTGATGTTCTCGAGTCTTTCGACTCGGAATTGATCCACGCGGTACTTGTCTCGGAGAGCTTCCTGAAACCATCACTACCATCCACATCATTTCCATTACCCGGTTTTGTATTAATCCGTAATGATCGCACAGGCAAGGGAGGCGGCGGAGTTGCTATCTATCTGAAAAGTAACATCCCTTATAAATTAATTACACAGTCGCCCTCTGCGTATAGTGCATCACCGGAATTTTTATTTATAGAAATCGATGTCGGTGTCAAGTTTGTGCTTGGAGCGGTTTATGTTCCGCCTAATATTCCGTACGGTGACTTGGAGAAAGCGTTGGAGGATCTCTCATCTGACTATACCCGCTTCTTGGTCATGGGTGACTTCAATCCTAACTCGACCTCAAGATCTAATACATTGCACTCTATAGTCCACTCTACGAACCTTAACATCTTGGATTTGTCTCCTACCCATCATACCGCAACAAGTGATTCATTGCTCGACCTGATTGTAACGTCTAATATAGACGATGTATCGACCCATGGTCAACTCACAGCACCGGCTTTTTCCAAGCACGACTTGATTTATGTTTCACTTAAATATAGGATTCCAAAACTAAAACCCATTATACTCAATCAGAGAAATTTTAACAAATTGGATAATGCTGAATTAGATGTCGTTGCATCGTGCGTAAATTGGTCTAGTGTGGAGGTGCTTGACACGGTGACCGATAAAGTTGACTTCCTCAACAATAAAATCATTGATGTATTCAATGAAGTTGCTCCGCCCTGTTAAAATTAAACACAAACCGTCTCCCTGGATCACTGATGCCATTCGTAAAGCCATGTCAAAACGCAACCGTGCTTTTCGTAAGTACAAGAAAGATAGGTCGCAGGAGAATTGGGACGCGTATAAGAAATTGCGTAATAGGTGTAACTTGATATGTCGTAATGCTAAACGCCGCTATATTTCAGACCAGATTGAACTCTCAAGCCCGGCTGGCATCTGGAAGTTCTTTAAGTCTCTTGGCTTAGTTAAATCCAAAGCTGTCAATGCTGATGTCCCAATTGACCTTAATGTTCTAAACTCCCACTTTACTTCCTCTATAAAAATTAGGCCCACTACAAAATATGATACTCTCCTTGAAATCCACAACCTTCCTCGACCCGACACTTCCCCACTTGTTTTCTTGCCTGTCTCCCAGGATGCTGTTAAAAAGGTTTTACTATCCCTGAAATCGAAGGCTGTTGGAAGTGATGAAATTGGACGTATAATGGTTTTACTCATCTCTGACCATATTCTTCCGACCATTGTCCATATAATCAACTTTTCACTGTCTTCTGGTTGTTTTCCTGAACAATGGCGTAAAGCTCATGTCATCCCATTACCAAAAATATCGAACCCGCTTCTTCCTAATAACTTTTGACCTATTTCTATCTTACCTTTTCTATCTAAAGCCTTGGAGTCAATTGTCTATAAACAAGTTAACGACTATCTTAACGAAAGTAAATTACTTAACGTCTTTCAGTCGGGTTTCAGAGCAGGACACAGTACTTCAACTGCTCTCCTCAAGGTCACCGAGGATGTTAGATGTGGAATGGAACAGGCTAATGTCACGGTTTTAGTCTTAGTGGACTTCAGTAATGCTTTTAACGCCGTTGATCATGAAATTCTTTTAGCCGTTCTAAACCACCTTAATTTTTCTCCATTAGCCGTTCAATGGTTCTCTTCTTACCTTGTTGGCCGTCGTCAGACGGTTCGCAGTGGTCAAGCTTCCTCGGATTGGTGTGACCTGGATGCCGGTGTCCCTCAGGGGTGCATACTTTCTCCATTGTTATTTTCCTTGTTTATAAACATGCTTTCCTCTAAGCTTCATTGCTGCTACCATTTTTATGCGGATGACCTCCAACTTTATCGCCACTCTAAGACCGAACAGTTGGTTGAATGTATAACTGCTCTTAATGACGATCTCTTACAGCTTCAGGCATGGTCTGACAGCTATGGAATCCAGGTCAATCCTAATAAATGCCAAGCTATCATCATAGGTGGCTCCCGTCAGCTTGCTAAAATTGATCTGGAAAGTCTAACTTCCCTGCGTTTTAATGCTACTATCATCCCTTTCTCTCCTGTTGTCAAAGATCTTGGCATTCTGCTAGACGCTAACCTGGGTTGGTCTGCACAGGTTAAGGAGGTATCACGAAAATTTTTTGCTTGTCTTCATTCTATTATGCGTTTCAAAAACTTTCTCCCTGAGAAAACCAAAATTTCATTAGTGAACTCTCTCCTGGTACCAATCATCGATTATGCTGATGTAGTATACCTTGACCTTTCATCAGACTACCTTAATAAGTTAGATCGACTACTTAATTCTTGCATTCGTTTCATATTTTGTCTTCGGAAATATGATCATGTATCCTCGTACCGTCGAAAGCTCAAATGGCTTCCTATAAGAGAGCGACGAAATTTGAGAATTTTGTGTCTCCTCTTCTCCATTCTGAAGGACCCTTCTTCGCCACAATATTTAAAATCCAAGTTTTCTTTCCTGTCCGACACACATGAACGCAATCTCAGGTCTTCTGGTACTCTCTGCCTTGAGGTCCCTCTGCACACCTCTGCTTATCGTGCTAACTCATTTGAAGTGGTGGCAGTGGGTCTCTGGAATGCTCTCCCTCTTAGCATCAAAAAAGCATCCTCCAAACTGGCGTTTAAGCGCCTTGTGCATGATTTCTATTTCGGTTCCAATGACAAGCATGTTTCTACCTAATTAGCTACCTAATGTTATCTCCTACTTTGTTTATTTTTAATTATCTGCAATTTGGTAGTAAGTATTATTTTTGTTATTTTATCTTTGATGTTGTGTTTTAATGGTTATGTACCAACCGTTTTTTTTTTTATATTTTATATATTACTGTTTCATTATATATATATGTGTATGTGTTTATATATTTATATATAAATTTATTTTTAAGGAGATTTGTTTGGTAGGTTAGTTTTGTTTTTTATGTATACTTTTCTCTTTTGTTGTTCTTTCTAGTTATGTTCATGCACGCCAACAATAATTTTCTACCTATCATGGTTGACTGGCAGAAAATGCTTCCTAGCATTAAGTCCACCAATTGTACTATTTATCTCTGTAAAGTGCAATAAAGAATTAAATAAATAAATAAATAAAACTATACTAAAGAAGATTTGTTTGCCACAGAAAAAAAAAAATTTTTGGACATGTGACATATTGATAAACTTCGATTCTAGCAGTAAAGAACAATAAAAATAAATAATATCTACTTACGGTTATTGTGTTTTTTGTTTTGTTGCTGTTACTATCGATGATATCCCCTAAAAAAGAATCCATCAAACTAAAAGCAAACCATATCGGCGTATAAATATCATCAGATCCGGCTCCTGATTGTTCTGATGATTTTATTTTTCGTTTATGCATTCTAAAAGTAGTCATGAGGGAGTCTTTCTTGCTTTTTAATTCTTTGATCGATATATTCAAGATTCCACTTATTTCATTCCACGCGTCGTGTACTTTGTTTCTATCCTTGTGTTCACGACATTTAGGATCCCATATTATAGGATAACACTGGTAAGTTTCTAAAAACCTCAATTCGAGATCGTGCGTCCAAATCGTAGGCATTTTCGTTCTATCGTGCGTGCGCGTGCGCTCTTCACCGAAATCAACGTGCGCTCACCGTGCTCCCTGCAAGCAGACTGACGCGGCGGGAATATGGAGGGAGTGTTTTGTGTTTCGGCAAAACTACACGAGAGCCCTTTGATTCGGATACGAAATACCGACACGGGATGGAGACTGCACGAACATAGGCGAGACTTGCCGAATATGTCCTCCACACTCTCGTATTCGCTATGTCTCGTGTAGTTTTGCCGAGAATGTGGAGCGCGCTTAACAGTATGTTCGTAACCGACACGGTTCACGGATTCATAAAAACGGTTAAAAGAAAGGAAAAACAGTTTTTTGTGGCATGAACCTTTTATAGTTGAAATTCCATGTTTTATTGGACTAAAATAATAAATATTGTGTGTTTTGTTGCGAACTAGGGTTAAAGAGGCCAACAAAATTAAGTAACAAGCCTTTAAAGCCTTTCTTTACAGTTACCTACCTACTTTAGGTACCGTATTCAATACGGCGTATTCGATCGATTACGGTGTCTGACCTAAGTACCTACCTAGATAATTTAGGACGTCAATTTCTTTGTTTTCCAAGAACAGATAATCGTTGGGGTAAATGAGTTCTTGAATGGAGACCGTGGATCGGCAAAAGTAGTGTAGGACTCACTCCGGCCAGGTGGAGTGACGATCTGCGAAAGGCTGCTGGTAGAAGCTGGATGCGTCGAGCTCAGGACAGGGCGCGATGCCGCTCATTAGGGGAGGCCTATGTCCAGCAGTGGACTGCTATAGGCTGATGATGATGATGATGATGCAGTAACTGTATTAGTAAGATATCAAAAACTGTACTGTTCACGATGCAATATGATGACGGCCTCTGTGGCGCAGTGGGCGAAGGTAAGCCAGAGACTGAGGTTGCGGGTTCGATTCCCGCTGCGGGACAAACGTTTGCATTATTTGCAGATTTTTGTCTCAGGTCTATGTGTTTTCTATGTATAAAAATGTAGGTAATTACTTTACAAAAAAAGACGTGTGGCACTCGGGGACTGCCGCGGTAAAGCTGTTGCATAGCATTTTGTACAAAATGCTATGCAATGCATGCACGCACACAAACACCGTGTCGAAGACTGCCGAAAAGAAACGACGTTAGACAATGCACGGCCTTCAAGCCACACCTCCGTGCCCGTCGGAGTGGGGAGCGTGAGGTTTTTTTTCGTTACGGAATTTCTGGATTCGATCCCCGCGCTCGAGGCCCTCGATAGAAGCTATGCAATAGCTTAAAAACGTATTAAGTAGTTTATCACTTTATCAGTGATGTGGTTCCCATAATACAAGCTCTGCTTAGTTTGGGGCTATATGATGCTGTGTGATTATGATTGGTGTCCAGCATTATTTATTATTTATTTATTAATTAAACAAAAACATTGAAAAAAACCCATCGTCGAGTTTTCTCGTTACCCATACCACAATGTTTGAAAACGAAAGCTTTTAATAGAATAGAAATAGAAATAGAAATCGTTTATTTGACAAACACACAGCAACAGAGCAAGATATAAGATAGTAAATTACATTAGATTATGAAGACAGTAGTAGACAGGTATAATAGTAGATTGTTTTACAAGGGACTAAACCATCCCATTATATACGAGGTTGTTATACTCCCGAGCTTAGCGAGGGAGGATGACAAGACCGAGTTATAATGGGTGGTTTTGGCCCGAGTAAAACACTCTACTTTTCACTTCGATTGCGAGAAAATAAAACAATTCCAAATTAGTCAATTTTCAGAAATTTTATTAAAAATTAAATGTGCAGTTAGAGCAATTTTGAATGTTTAGTGATATGTTTTTCCCGGGCAATTTTATTTCGGTTCTCTGTGATTGGGATGTGATAATATTTTGAGTTGATTGTTGTGGAGTAAAAGTTGGAGAGACTCGAATCATGCTTGAGTTTCCTGCATTATTAAGATCTGAGTGCGGCTTCAGCTGAGTTGACATATTCATCCAATCCCGCGATGTAGATGCTTGGGGTTCTGTAATGTTTGGTAGAATATTGATTCCTTCCATAATCCGCTGCGTGACGTGATACTTGTTTTGTATAGAGTCCTCTATATAACCTTCAGCCACTTGATCGGACCTCCATCCACCGTGGCGTTTTAATGTCGTTATATTCGCACCAGAGTCCGCCAACAGAGTCGCGGATGTTCTGCGGAAACAATGGCCCGTGTAGAGTTCCGGATTTGGTAAATTTAGATAAGTGGCAATATCTTTAGGCATGTTACCAAATTTATTTTTGCCTATGACTTGCCTTGTGCATTTACCATTTTGATAATTTAGAAAAAATCTTCTCGTTGAAACATTAGTGGGACGTAACTCCTGATAGGCTTTAACTATATTAAGGTATTCTCCACTGATGACAAATTTACGCTCTTTGTTTGTTTTCGTGTTCGGCAGACTCACAGCTTGTAGGTTTGTATCCGTTTCTACGTCTTCTAGCGTTATATTGGCAAGCTCTATTCCTCTGCATGCACCGCTGATTCCATAAATTAAAGCAACCTGTTGAACAAAAAAATAAGTGTGTTAATAATCGTAATAATCTAGGTACATAATTTAGGTATGTAGGTAGGTATCTATTTATTTAGTTTGAGTAGAGTACATAAGTAGGTTACCTTTGTTGCCAAGTATTGTTTATTTGGAGCGTTATTTAAAAATGTTTCGATTTCTTGTGTCGTCAAGACTTTAGATTTTTTTGCCTTGTATCCAGTGGACAATTTCTTCAGTAAAGCCGTTAAATTTACATATTTTTTAATATCGACGTCGTGTCTCGTTTTTAAGGTCATTCTTAACATTGAATATGTGCTCCAAAGAGTCGACGATTTGAATTTTTTCGATAATTCATCAAAATAAGTGAGAAAAACCCCTTCTGTAAAAGAATCCACACGTTTCTCATCTCTCCATTTCATAAAATTTTCGTAACTCTTTAAATATATTTCACGTGATTTTGTCGGCAACAGATTCATAATTATTTCTTTGCCCTTTTCTTCCATTTGCATATTAGCATCTTCACTATCACTTGATGACATTTTTCACGTTCACAATTTGAAAGTTAAAGTCAGGAAGTTAAACGTAAAAGTTTGTGAATTGGAATGAAGAAAATTCTAGAGATTTAGCGCCAATACCATCTTTTTTTTAAAATCTCTATACCTTCAATAACCCTCAACGAAACAGTTCGCATTCTACCGTGAAGGGAAGAATCAACCTTCATAAAACATCACCAAGACGGTTCTATTTTCAAAAAAAAAGATTGACGGAGCACCAAGAAGTCGAGTTTTTATATAAGAGAACGAATGCTTTGTACGGGCTGATGATTTTAGACAAAAATTAAAAAGAAAAAATACTTTTTAGCCCTAGGTATTAAACTCGAGTTTTAGGCCCGCTAAGCTACACTATTATGATACACTTTTTGAGCAAGAGAAGTGAAAAATAACATACAAATGATTCAACATATAGATTGGGTACTAGGTACAGTGATCTAAACACAAAAAGACAAATAAGTAGGTATAGTATGTACCTAGGTCGCTCCGTGCTGGGCGCCGCCAAACTGGTCCTGTCTCAGCTTTAATGCTGCTTGTGAGGCAGCGCAGAGGGCTTACCACGGGTTTTGATAGTTTTCGAAAACTTTTTAGGTTTTGGTATCTTTCCATACATTTTCGTACAGCGCCTCTAGGGAAACGTGCATGAACTACGAAAATGTTTCTAAAGATCAGTGTTACCGTTTCTTATTTGGAGAAAATGCTAAAACATGTTGCAAAAAATGATAAATAACTTTTAAAAATGCTAAATAAAATGCTAAAATCTATATTTTTCTTTTGAATTCCTTAGGAATTTTGAATTTTTAGGTAACGTACAAAAAAATGTTAATCATAAAAATATGCTAAATGCGAATTTTTCAAGCTAACAGACACGAAAATATGCTAAATTTAGCATTAAAAATGCTAAAACAGCAACTCTGGGAAAGATACAGAAACTTATAAAGTTTTCGAAAACTATCAAAACTCGTGGTAAGCCCTCTGATTTTCAGACAGATTAATCGGTGAATTAATCAGTGCGTCTCCTATCCGTCATGACTTACGGAGCCGAAACGTGGACACTAACAGTAGCGACTAGTAACAGTATATATCAATGGTAGCGACTAATCCACCAGTTTAATGTCGCTCAGCGAGCTATGGAACGAGCTATGCTCGGAGTTTATCTGAAGGATAGAATCCGCAACGAGATTATCCGACATAGAACTAAAGTTGTCGACATAGCTCTGAGAATTAGCAAGCTGAAGTGGCAGTGGGCTGGATATATCTGCCGAAGAACCGATAACCGATGGGGTAAACGACGTCTTGAGTGGAGAACAGGACAGAACAGAGAGCAATGGCGACTATTAAAGGAGGCCTATGTCCAGCAGTGGACTGCTATAGGCTGATGATGATGATGATGATGAAACAAATACAACAAACAATTATACCTACTCATAGGTACCTACAACTACGAAAACACTACCAATTATAGCTACCTACTTACTTTGTTGTAATTACATCTTCAAACAAAGAAAATTTTCACATTGAGTACCTATACCTACCTACTTACTTATATAAAACATGAAAACGCCGCAGACTGACTCAATTTATTTGCGAATCGTGCATTTCGCTTCCGTGCTGACTCAGAATGTCTCAATACGTCCTCGATACGAGACGAAACCAGCAGCACCACTATGTTGGTTAAAAATGCCTATATATTGAAACTAGCTTCTACCCGCGGCTTCGCTCACGTGCTACCGGGATAATAAAATAAAATAATAATAAATAATGTTGGACGTAATCACACAGCATCATGTAGCCCCAAACTAAGCAGAGCTTGTATTATGGGAACCACATGATTGATAGAATACACATATAATTTTTGTTTTGTAAATACATACATATCATACATAGAAAACACCCAGACCCGAGAAAAAATATCTACAGAACATTCAAACATTTGACCCGCAGCGGGAATCGAACCGTGAAATGTATATTATACATAGTACTCAGAACCATTATCAGTTCTATGACCTAGTGTGTATTTTCCTATCATCAGAGCATATTAGCGAGTCTCCAAAATTGTATTTCATTCATGAATATACCTACTTACTTACCTTGATATTTACATACAAAAGTAGGTAATTTGATTCCCATCAGCCTGCTCATACAATAGACTGATGACGAAATAACGGCAAAACTTCTTACATCGACATGTGAAAGTGATCGACATGGGAATCGAACCCGCTATTGTTTAGCATGAAAGTGAACCGTTGTTCTAAATTAGGGTTTCGATATCTAGATCTAATTAGCATGTGCTAAGTAACCAGATAACTAAAGCGAATTAACTTACTGACTGGCCTTATAGCTCAACAACAACAACACCTTTACAGTCCACTGCTGGACATAGGCCTCCCTTATATGAAGGGGATATGCCCATAATCCCCATGCACGGCATGCGGCTTGGGGATCGCAAGGCATAACTTCTCGCACCGACGCTGCTGCCCGTCGACGGCCAAGGTATTTAGCTGTGCCGGTGTTGGCTGCGCTATGCCATAATCTGCAGCCGCTGAGCCCCGCGGCAGTTAGTTAGCAGGTGCACCACGGCCAGGTGAGGTTGGGGCAGTTGGTAGTCACTCAGCCATCTGAATTGCTGGTAGCGGGTTCGATTCCCGCCCGGGACAAACATTTCTCTTGAACATTGGTGTTTGTTGTGTGTCTGGGTTTAATTACCTATTTATATATTTTTATCAATCACTGACCTCTGTGGCGTAGTGGGCGAAGGTCCGCTTGAGAAGTTGAGACGTAGAAGGTTGCGGGTTCGTTGCCGCGGGTTCGTTGCATTATTTGCAGATATTTGTCGCAGGTCTGGGTATTTTCTATGTATGTATAATGTGTAAGAATTTACATAAAAATTGTAGCTTAGTTTGGGATTAGATTGAGAAAATGTTCAGCGTTATCTCTTTTTGTTCCTCCTACCACAGATAACATAATACTAATACTAGTACTCCTACACACCAAAACTACTAAACAGATTGAGTTGAAATTCGGCACATGTAGGTAGTTCTTGACTAGGAATAACATGCGAGTGAAGCCGCGGGCACAAGCTATTCTAATAATATAGTACCGTGTAGTCAGAAAGAAGTCCTACAAACATTTGTCAACATATTGTATTCAATCTTCTGGGAATTGGTGTTGGGGAGTGGCAAAATCTAATTAAGGTCACACAGCACTTGTACAAAAAGATCTTATTGTATTTGACATAACGATATCTTTAGATAGGTAGATAAATTATTTATGGTACAATAGAAAAATTCAACAGTTTGCAGGTAAAGGAGAATGCCGAGAACCCGTACCAATTGCGTCAAAACCGAACGTATCCCATTAAATTTATTAAATTTTATAAATGACATTAACATTTTCTATAGTTTCACACACCAACGGGATTATTAATCAAGTAAAAAAATATTTTGTTGATTTGGTTTCCACCGCACGCCGCCATTAGACTGCAACAACCAATGATATATAAGTTGCTATGGCAACAAACATTGATGTTTTTTAATATTTTGACAGTAGAATCGACTAAAATCTTAGTGGATATTTTTTTGACGCACTCACTTTAATCTTGGTACCGAGCGCCATACATCAGACGGCGTTCTCCTTTACAATTAAAACAAAAAAAGGTACAAATATCGGTCTTATCGCTAAGCGATCTCTTCCGGACAACCTTTGGATGGACCTTTGTATCGTTAATAGTATAATGAACTTTGAATTATTTGTACATAACACAGAAATATGATAGATGTAAATATGATGAAATAGATTTAAGAACCTCTAATGGCGTGCCAAACTTTGGTGTTCCTAGCAAATCATCTTGGTTAGGCAACACTCGCTTTATATGTAGGCAGGGCCGGTCCTTAGGCGGTGCGAGCGGTGCGACCGCACCGGGCGCCTTCAAGGGGGGGGGGCGCCAAAATGAACCAAAACGTGAAACAAAAGACGCTCGACCGAGCGCGCGAGTCGTGTAACAAAATTGTGGGGGAACGGGAAGCGGGGCGGGGTGAACTTTTGTCCGTCACTTGTTTCACTATAGTTCTTCCATCTTAGGTTTTTTGACATTTGAAACTGAATTCTGCCAACGTTCTTAGCTAAAACAGTCCGAACCCAAAGCTAAAAATGTTCGTTTTGCAATCCATTTTTTTTCGTAATAAATTAATGACTTTTCATAATTAGCTATGATGCCCTAATAGATAGAGATATCATACAGATGGATGACAAGAATAAGTTAATTGTATTATTTGCATATCAAACAACACTTTTTAATAATATGACAGGATGAATAAGAAAATAATCCTATAGACATTAATATTTTGTATAAAAATGTTACCAAATGCGTTGCCAGTTGCTAATATAAGGATAAAAAGTCCGTCGAAATCAAATGAAGTCCGAAAACGGACCAAATTCAGAAACACTGATGGAAGTAGTCATTGCAGCTATCTAAATACTTGGTTTAGCGATTTGACAACGTAAAATCGATAATCGATAATACTTCTCGGTTTTAGTTTTTGACATAAAATAGGTAACTTTAATTTTATGTTACTAATATATTTAAAAATAGGTATTTACAATATATTGGTATTTATATAGCAGGTATGTCGCGTGGCTTAGTATTTGCTTGCAAAAAGTGATCGTCTGTCAAATATTATCTTTTGCCCTCTGAATACTCCATTTTACGGATTCCTCAATCTATTATAATTTATTCCCATATAGATTGGAGTACTAAGCAATATCTGAGGATATTCATGTTAGGAAAATTCATGATGATGTTTGATCTTTGTTTTCTTCTGTTATACGTAAATAGTACCAGCTATATTAATACCCTACCTATATTAATAAAATTTATTAATCGTCGATCAACAGCAAACTGGCAAGTCATCAACTGGTGAGTCTTCGCCTAAATTTATTAGAATTGGTTCTTGCTCTCTTATGTTATCCAAAGTCACATCCCTTTCCCAATTCGATAATATTAATCGTTTGGTCTTTTCCACCACATTTGCCCAATTTCAGGTGTCACTTAATTGCAGGCATTCTTTAGCAATTCGAGCATCTTTTTGGCTGTAAATGGTGGGCTCGTGTTATATCTGGCAGCATATCCTTTCACTTGTGCCCAAATAAGTTCTATGGCGTTATATTGGCAGTGGTATTGCGGAAGTCTGAGAACTGCGTGATCGTGTTCAGCTGCGATTTCATCCACAACGTACAGAGGTTTCTGTTTTTTAGTTTTTTAAATGTTTACCAGTTAACATTTCAACATAGATTCACAAGCCAGTTTATGATATCTGACTTTTTGTTGGCTTGCGTTGGCATTTTATTCAACTGGAGAGAGTGATATGGTGCGTTATCCATGATGATAACATTTTTTACAGGTTCTTCTAGTGCCAGCAGTAAGTCCTTAAACCAACCTTCAAAGACTTCAGAATTCATTTCTTCATGGTATTCCACGGTATTTTTTGATTTAAATGCTAGCAAAGCTCCATCTACAAAACCTTTTTTACTTCCTGCATGACAAACGATTAATCTTTCTCCTTTTCATATAGGTACTTTTGAGGTAGACGCAGCATTATCATCAGTCCAGTACCTCGACAAAGTGTGGTTAGCATTAAACCACGTTTCGTCGATAAAAATTACGTTTTCCCAGTCCTCTATTTGTTTTGCATCCTTCAAAAAGTTACACCGGTCTAGGGCAATATCTGTGTGCTCCATAAAAAGTTTTCTTTTATTCGCTTTTTTAAATAAAAATGCAATTTATTTTAATTCTTTTGCTAACGAAGAATTCAGCCCACGAAACAAACCACAGTCCCGGAGCGACATTGTCAACTTCTTTTACGTTAACTCCTTCGATTGTCATCTCAATACATTTCCCATTTCCCTTATAGTCCAGTCATTTAAGCTTAAATTAGGTAAGAATCTCGGAATTCGAGATACCCAGCTGTAAGTCTGTAAATACTTGTATATTGACATCTTATTGTACATTTTATTGATATTAGGCATTTTAGAATGACCTACCAGACAACATACACTGGTTGCTCTAGTTTGCTCATACGCCCAACAACCTCCTGTGTTCATGTGAAAAAGCAATCGTGAAAAGCATTTTTCCTATGACGCATGCTTGTCACAGTTTTCACTGAACATCATTTTGACGTACCTATGTTCAAACCTAAGTTATTTGACAAAAGAGTTTTCATGTCTTTTTCATTCAAAACTTTTTACGCCATTTAATTTTATTATTTTCTTCTACAATATTAGCAATACAAAAATAATAAAAATAATTATAGTTCTTGATGTAATAATTAATTTGTTGAGATATTAAGACCCAAAAATGATAATGACAAAATAATGTTAACAGTTTTTTTATTCGACGATGGTGTCATTAATCGATTCAAAAATCGTTCAATGTTATGTGGCTGCAATCACTAGTTCTGGACTTTGACATCTATCAAAAATACATTTAAAAGATGGAAATACCATAATGGTTGAACCAGAACATAATAAATAACAGTTAACAATCATTAAAATTTTACTCATAAAACTAACGTGAATTAACTCATTCATATTGAAAAACGGGAATTTTCACGTACCGTTACATCGGTGAAGGCACCGACGGCGTTTCGACTCGTTAAGAGAGTCTTCATCAGGGTGAGTGAACGCGACGCTCTCCCTCCGCGTCCCGTCTTGCACTGCGTGCGGCAGCTCTTGCTGCTCGGCTCGACACGCCTGATCGGTGCCTTCACCGATGTAACGGTACGTGAAAATTCCCGTTTTTCAATATGAATCATTAAAATTATTTTTTTATTTGTCCACCACTTCACTTAGAGGTATTCGCGCAAACTGGTAATTCGCACGTACTTTTGACAGCAGATTAATCTGAAGCCACTGCTTTTTCTGGTGGAAAATAAAGCAACTGCTTAAATTTTTTTTTATTTAGTGGGGCGCCATTTTTAGTCTTCGCACCAGTTAAAAATGTTAATAGGACCGGCACTGTATGTAGGTATAAATATAACCTTGTTATACCTACGTCCAAATTAAATATACATAGCTCGGGTCCAAATGCGCTGGCTGTAAAAATTTACAATAAATTACCAGAAAAACTTAAAGCCCAAGAAGAGAATAACATTTTTGCTAATAATTTAAAGCACTTGTGACTTGTGACTATTAAATAATAGTAGATTGTTTTACAAGGGACTAAACCATCCCATTATATAAGAGGTTGTTATACTCCCGAGCGTAGCGAGGGAGGATGACAAGACCGAGTTATAATGGGTGGTTTTGGCCGAGTAAAACACTCTACTTTTCACTTCTCTTGCTCAAAAATTATTCTTGACGAATTTCTCTTGACGAATTTCTAACTGAATCAACTAATAATAATGACAATCAGTAATGTGCAAAGTATATAATGTAAGTACTTATTTAAAATATCGGTCTGCTCCTACTCAGTTGTGAACACCCTAACAGGGTACATATTATGTATTGATTCTCAACCTAGTCTTAACATCTCACTTATTTTTTTGTTTAATGTACCTACATATGTAATATGATTGCAATAAATATTGAATACTGAATACACTCAAACCAGTACTTGGAGGCGAGACCGTGGCATTGAGATTTGAAGCCTCCGACTGACGACGGCTGGTATAGCCGGGATCAACATCTTAACGTGCTTTCCGAAGCACGGAAGCGCTAAATGGCCACCCATCCAAGTAGTGGCCGGGCGACGTGTTGCTTAACCAAGATAATATAGAACACCGAGATAACCACCCCATGAGTTCCTTCCTTCCTCGTAGGAGTTAGCCAACTCTGGTGTCGGAGTTTTTAGACCGACCGAAGGCCTCCGTGTACGGTTTCACCATACATTTTGGTAATTTGCGCGCGCTGCGATTTACTTTGCATCGCACGCGCTGCATCTTTTACGGAAACAAATAATTTAGAGCATTTAACATTCAGTACGTGACCTACTCGCGCCAGAGACACTACCAAGGAAAGATTTGCCACCTTTACCTTGTAATTAACATAACTTTGAATACACTAACTTTACTTGTGAATCTGGTGTTTACGTGCTCAATCTAACTAGCTAACCCTCTATGAACTATCAGTGAATCGTTGGTGCCGTGTAAGGGAAACAACTATCAACCTACGTAGCATCTTCTCCATGTAAGGTCGGAGGGTGGAAACAAGCAGCCCTTAGCCCTTACATTTTGGTCCTTCGAGGAAACAAGGTATTTATGCTTTTTTGTATTTCTTGACGATAGCGAATCGGTTGAATTGGCCTCCCACCAGCGGGAATCACCAGTAAAATTGAGAAGGCGCACATATTGTCATATAAGTACGGGAAGCTGAATACCTATACCGACCAGAAGTCCACGGAAACTCTGTCGTCTTCTCGTCGTGAACCAGCACTGCTCTCCTCTGTCACCGTAAACTACGTGGCCGAGCTAGAAGCTAACTAACAACATAGATTGTTCTGTCACCGTCAGCTACGTGGCCAATCTAGAAACTACCTAACATTAACATCCATTGTTCCGTCACCATCAACTACGTGCCGAAGCGATCTAACTCTCTAATCTCTTTACTACATAAATAAGACTTTCGATAACATGGAAGTACTAAAATTACAAGAGGAGTGCTTCAACAACATCAAAAATCTTTGTTCTAACTATGCCAAAGATAGTAAATCTAGGAAGACGGAAGATTATCTTCGTATTCGACTCCAGTCCCTCGAAAATCAATGGCGGGACTTCGAGAGGCGTCATATGACTCTCCTTGAAGCTATTGAGGATAAGACTCATAGTTACTTTACGGAAGATGTTTTCACCAAAACTCAGAAACTCTATCAGAAAACGAAGAATGATATGGATGGCTTATTGAATCAACTACATGAATGCAAAACTGTAAAATTTGACTTAAGCGGTACCGTTGAAGAAACCACCGATGAACATTTGAAAACTTTATTAACACGACAAGAGTGTAACTTCAAGGCGCTTGATCGTGCGATGTCTAAAGTTAACTTAAACACTATGACAGAGAAATGGGAGTTGGATGATCATCTGTCTATTTTGAAGTCTAAGTGGGACGTGATCGACAAACTTCATTGGGAGTTGGAGGCCGTACTGAAAGGCTCTGACATCACCTACTACAATATATTTGTGTCGATAGAGGATAAGTACGATGAACTGAAGAGAAACATAAACTCTAAGATTTGGTCGACAGTGCATTATCAACAATCTGCACCAAGAATTGAGGTTCCCGAATTTTCCGGCAGTTACTCAAAGTGGATTTCTTTCAAAGATCTCTTTCTAGAAACCATCCATAACAACCCAATGATCAACAAGGCTCAGAAAATGCAACACCTTAAGACGAAATTGCGCGGAGAGGCTGAGCGATTGGTACAACATCTTCACATCAGTGCTGAAAACTATAGCTCTTGTTGGGACATACTGTCTCAACGCTACGATAACCATCGTCTTCAGTTCACCTCTTTTGTTAACATAATGCTCAATTCACCCGTTATCAGCCAACCTGATAGCCAAGCCTTGAAGAAGTTGCATGATGTCATCACTGAATGTATGAACGGATTAACGAACATTGGATTGAACACATCTACTTGGGACCCACTTATCGTCCATCTCATGTCGCAGAAACTTGACGCCACCACATACACAGACTACATGAAAGATCTACAAGATCATAGAGAGCTACCACATTTGGATCAGTTTCTTTTCTTTATAGAAAGCAAATTCATGGCTTACGAAGGCATGAAAACTGCTAAGAAAGAAGTACCAAAACTAACATCTGCTTCCCAAAAATCTACCAACCAACATTATTCCCACAAGAAAAATAACTATGAGTTTCAGAGAAAACATTCAAAAACATTACATACTGCTTTTATTACGTGCCCTCACTGTGAAAAAAGACATGTGCTGATGCATTGTCCTAGATTCATCGACATGGATACAACACAACGAAACAACCTTGTATCAAAATTGCATTTATGTAAAAATTGTTTATTTAGTCACGGCGACGCAGACTGCTCGTCAGCAAAAACTTGCAAAGAATGCAACAAGAGACACCACACTATGTTACATAATAATAAGGTAACTCCTTCGGCATCAACTTCATCTCAACAAAGCTCCAATCATCTCGCTAATAATGACTTGGAGATACTTCTTACAACGGTTCAACTTAAGATAAAATCTGCAAGTGGAACTTACGTCACACTTCGTGCTCTCCTAGATCAAGGTTCACAAGTGAACTTGATCACTGAACAAGCCGCTCAACTACTTCGATTGCCTAGAAAACGGATGAGCGCCACAATATCGGGAGTTGGAGCGCTTTCAGGAGACTGCAAAGGACGTCTGCAACTAAACTGCCAGTCGATACATTCCGACTATGCGTTTGAAACTCAAGCGCTCATTTTGAAAAAACTTACAAATAACTTACCTAACTCATCCTTTAATACGCCAAACTGGCCACACTTAGAAAACTTAAAGCTCGCTGACCCTGACTTCAACAAATCTCGCCCGGTCGATCTACTGCTTGGAGCTGATGTATACTCGAATGTTATCCTTGAGGGAGTCCTGAAAGGAAGTCAACATGCTCCTGTTGCACAACAAACGCACTTAGGATGGATTCTGTGTGGCAAAATGAAAACTTTCAATTGTCATGCCGTTCTAGTGGACCTCAACAGCATTAGCAAGTTCTGGGAACACGAGGATATCACTCAGGACAGCAAGGACGACATCTCCAAGGACGATCAGTGCGAAGAATACTATTCAAAAACAGTACAGCGAAGTTCAGATGGAAAATATATTGTGAAAATGCCTTTTGTTCCAAATTACGAAGAAAATATAGGCAATTCCCGATCTATTGCCGTCTCACAATTTTTACAGCTTGAAAAACGGCTCGAAAGAAACGCGAAACTCGCTCGTATGTACAGAGACTTTATAAAAGAGTACACAGAACTTAAGCATATGGCACCAGCGCCCTTAATCACAACTAAACCAGAATGCTATCTACCACATCACGGCGTTCTACGGGAGCATTCAACTACAACAAAACTTAGAGTGGTGTTCAACGCTTCTCAAAAAACATCAACCGGTCTTAGTCTCAATCACTTACAAGAGAAGGGCCCTAACATGCAGAAAAACATTCAAGCTCTTATTCTGAAATGGCGGTCCTACAGATACGCCTACACTGCAGACATAGAGAAAATGTACCGCTGTATCTGGATCACAGATGAACAACAGCAACTGCAAAAGATCATCTGGCGAAACGCGCCCTCAGAAAAACTGAAAGATTATGTCCTATGTACAGTGACATATGGCATGAAGAGTGCACCATGGCTCGCGATGAGAACATTGAAACAGCTTGCCATAGACGACGGTCACATGCACCCCGAAGCGGCTCAAACGCTACAAGAGGAGTTCTATGTTGATGATTTAATTAGCGGCCACAACACTATCTCCGAAGCTCAACAACTACAATCGTCGCTCATTAACTTACTTAAAGGCGCCGGTATGAACTTGCGGAAATGGTCGTCTAATAATAAGGCTTTACTAAAAAACTTGAGTAATGATCAAATATCAACAGAACAAATATTTGACTTTAAACATGAAGATACAAAAAAGACTCTTGGACTCGGTTGGAACACTACAAATGATACATTTACATTCTACTGGGACTTAGAAGAAAAACCGCGGCAACAACTAACTAAACGCCATCTTCTATCTGAGATCTCGAAGCTGTATGACCCGTTGGGGTGGTTGGCGCCAATAACTGTGGCTGCCAAACTGCTATTTCAGAGGGTCTGGACAAGTAAACTTGCTTGGGATGAAACTTTACCTACTGAGTTACAGCAAGAGTGGGTCAAACTGAAAACCGACCTTCATCAAATCAAAACAATTAAACTAAACAGATGGCTGGGCTGGACGCACGGGCCTATTGACCTACTATGTTTTTGCGACGCAAGCGAAAAAGCATACTCGTGCGTAATCTACAGCCGTGTTACTAACGAAGGCGTACCTACAATAAATCTACTTGCAGCTAAGACTAGGGTTGCCCCGCTGGCGCAAAAGATTACGCTGCCTCGTATGGAACTCTGTGGTGCCCTTCTATTGTCACAACTAGCAGAAAAAGCGGTTTTAGCTTTTAAAGGACACACCGTAACTATACAGGCTTGGAGTGACTCCCAAGTTGTGATCGCCTGGCTGCAGGGAGATATTACAAGATGGGAAAGATACATTGCCAACAGGGTGAGTAAGATCAAACAGGTCATTCCGGCTGAAAACTGGCTTATCTTCTCTTGGTAGTCATTTAACTTTAACTTTAAGTAACTTCTTTTGGGGTTGCCAACATGTACGGTTTCACCATACATTTTGGTAATTTGCGCGCGCTGCGATTTACTTTGCATCGCACGCGCTGCATCTTTTACGGAAACAAATAATTTAGAGCATTTAACATTCAGTACGTGACCTACTCGCGCCAGAGACACTACCAAGGAAAGATTTGCCACCTTTACCTTGTAATTAACATAACTTTGAATACACTAACTTTACTTGTGAATCTGGTGTTTACGTGCTCAATCTAACTAGCTAACCCTCTATGAACTATCAGTGAATCGTTGGTGCCGTGTAAGGGAAACAACTATCAACCTACGTAGCATCTTCTCCATGTAAGGTCGGAGGGTGGAAACAAGCAGCCCTTAGCCCTTACATTTTGTGGTCCTTCGAGCCGGATATGAACCAGCGACCTATGGATGGCTGGCTATGGATACATGGCTTAACGACTGAAAATGCTGGGACCAACATCTTAACGTGCCTTCCGAAGCACGGAAACGCTCAAATCGAAATGCCACTAAACGGTCAACCATCCAAATAGTGACCAAGCGGAATGTTGCTTAACCAAGGTGATCTGTTAAAAACAACGAAGTAAGCCAAGCCACAATGTGCAACAAGTGCTTCAATGAGTAAGTGATTCTCGTCCATTCTGATCCACATCGATACACACCGTCGTTGGAGGTCCAATCATCTTCATTTCAACTATTTTCCCACTGCTGATTGATTAAGATTATGCCACTTGGCTCTATTACGCGAAAAAAAAAACCAAACTCTTTGATCCCATGCTAGTCTGGGCTAGGTCTCGCCCAAGGTTTCTATTTGCCTAAATATCTTCGAAAAAACCATCAGTTTGATACCTCGATGTAAGTAAAAAGACTCATGCATTCTATTTACACAATTTTATTTGCGAATCTCGTGAATACTTCCAAATAACGGGGATCACACAAGGATCAATGTGGAGACCTTTCTTACTCAGAGATCTTATTCAATTAACTAAGCTTTATTTATTTTTTCCTTATCTTCTTTCAAACAAGTAAGAGAATTACGGTCAAAAGAAAATATATTTAATGATTTATTTATAGTTCAGAAACACGAACAATTTATCAAAAGTAAAATGTTTAGTCAAAGTGACTTTTAACAAAATATTTAATTATTAGCTTTAAACTACCTTAATCATTATTAAGGTAGGATAATGAGATAGTGTAGTGCTACCAGCGGGGAAACATAGACAAGAACCGCACAAAATAGAGATGAATGGAAAAACGACGGAGGCCACACTTTTAGGTATGTGGCCTCCGTTGTCCAAAAAAACCAACTTCATGACGTCATTAAATGACGGAGACAACAAAAATGAACTACTTTGCAAAACAAACCACATTTATTATTTTAAAACTGTTCAAAGCACTTTAGGTAACTTTAAATTTGTTTCTCATAATAAATGAATACATTTCTTCTTTGAGAAAATAAACTTAAAACAACAATTTTAAACAAATAACATATCTGAATAAACTTAAAGGCTATAATAATAATAAACTTTACTAACTAGCATCCCACTTGTGGACATAGCAAGAAATATGAATCATGATAGACCGTACCTACCTAGTAGGTATTTATTAAAGATCGCTGTATTTGCACAAATGGAAAGTTATTTAGGCCTCCGCAAAGATTGCTCACCTCGAGTTGTTAATTAATTAAAGAACTGTAAGCCTTTTCACTTATTCGTGATATAGTGAATCTTTTCTTAACACTTTCTGATGTGGTGTTTATCTACACCTACTATACTTTCAAGAGGTAGGTATACTTCAGCCATATTGGATGAATAATGTTTGTAAACAAACATTTCAACACTTTTTGCAATTATTCCATAAATACGTAATATTTCAGTTTAATTATGTCATAAATGAAACTTTTACTATATAAGTAAGATATTAATGAAGTTTACATATTTATAAAACAAATAATAAAAAAGTACTTTTGAGGTTAAGTATGGGTGGTTTGTTTATATTTATTCTTCATCGAATTTGACTAAAGTATAGGTATTACAATAGAAGCTAGTAGTAGGTAGTAGAGTATCATCATTATTTATACTCAACTAGCGACCCGCCCCGGCTTTGCACGGGTGCAAGTTATACCAAACCTTCCTCTTGAATCACTCTATCTATTAAAAAAACCGCATCAAAATCCGTTGCGTAATTTTAGATCTAAGCATACATAGGAACTGACAGCGGGTAGCGACTTTGTTTTATACCATGTAGTGATACTATTTACATAAACTGTTAACTGATTATTTATCCATACCTACTGTGTCTGTATTTTTTTACCATGAATATTTTTGATATTTGTTTAATATGAACCTAATCGATTTTGACTTTTTATGACGTTACGCGCCATGCGCGATGCTTTCAGTCAAAGTGTTAACGACTGAAGCTGTGACAGACATCTGCGGGGTGATCGGCTAACTCGCTAATCGGATCCTGTTTTAACTGTGACAGTTTGTCAATTGACGTTCATTGAATTTCGACGGATGAAATGTCAAAGTTTGTAAAAACGTGGATCGGTGTCAATTATTTCTGTTTGCAATACTTTAATACTAGACTTATAAATCTGTGGTTTGCAACAGAGTTAGCCGATCACCCCGCTGAACGTACCTTCCGAAGCACGGGTACCTACATCATGAAGAAGCGTTCATGGCGAGGCTACTTCAGTGACCTTCGCAGATATCTGAACATTCGCTCGGTCACTACTTGGATGGATGACCATTTGGTGGTATTTAGATCTAAGTGCTTCCGTGCTTGGGGTGCTTGGGGTGTAAAGGGTTCCAACCGTCATCGGAACCCAAACCAACCTACACGTGTTGCACCCTGCTAGCTAACAAACGAGGCTCTGGTGGGTGCTGATTGCGGCATAGCGCGGCCTAACATGGTCACAGCTAAAGCCGATGAACAGCAACAGCAACGTCAACGGTGCGAGAAATGGTGCGCTGCGATCTCCAACCCGCAAGCACAACCAACTGCGCACAACCCAGCGCAGTGGACAAATAAAGCCTGGTGTGGTGGTGGTGATGGCTTCTCTGCTTCGGAAGGCATATTAAGATGTCGGTGCGGTAAATAGGCAAGAGATAGGATAATTCACAAAACTAATCATCAAAACTGCGAGTCACCTTGGTCTTGTCACAATTTAATTTCAAATTATGATTTGCAAAAAGTAAGCAAACTCATCGAACAAAAGCGAATTAGAAAAGACCTTTCTCCAAAAGAAACGTATTTAAAAGGTGATTACAGCGTTATTGGTAATAACGAGTTATAAATAACTTTCTCCCGTGAAATTATTGAGGAAGTACCCGAGCGTGCGGTTCGTGGAACGAGCGGTAGCGGGGTAGGCTATCGAGCAGATAAATTAAGTTTGAAATCTTATATTAGCAGTTTTTTTTAATACTTTATAATCAAGGCTTACGTTTCACCGCCATCTCACTCACCTGTTGGTATTCTAGCGGTACGTACCTATGTCTAACGGTGAACGAAACTTTTGCGCATGGGTCTCTCTCTCTTTTGCTTTTAAGCTTATGTACTTTTGACTTCTGAATAACGATCAGCGCTAGAGTTTCTTGCCGCTACTTGTATGTGAAGATGCGGTCAACGATATAGCACGCTTGCCCAGAACGAACCTATTTAGTTACTCTTGAAGCTCGCGCTTGAAGACCCCTAGTCATAGCGATCGGGAAACACTGACGCCGAATGACCCCTCCGTTCTTAGGATGTTCTAAGTAGAAAAAGTGGCAGCAAAGCGCATCGTGCGGGCAGAAGGAATCTCCACCGTGTAGGTACCTACAGATTAGATTAGTCTATTCGATGTTTGTAGCTATGAAAATTCCTAATATTTATTCTAATGATTATAACTGTTGATGGACTATCGGAGACGGGTATCATCATCATCATCATCAACATCAATCAGCATTACGTATGCCTCCCCGAACAACGGCTTCAAATTAGCTCTATTTTGAGTTTCACCACAGAATCTATAAAAAGGAACTACAGTGTATAATGAATAGAATGCAGTAGATAAATACCGTTGTATAACATTCATCAATAGCTGAATACCTATGAATATCCTATTACCATCCTAGAGTAGAGTAAAAATTATTATGATTCTAGCTACCTACAACTTTTGTCGTAGGTAGCTAGAATCATTTTGAAAGCTAGAAATTGACATCAAGCTGTCACTAAATTCTGCAAGAGTGTAAATCAGAATAATTTCCACAACTTCCGCAAATGTACTAGATACATTAGCGGAAGATTAGTATTTACATAAATTCCAAGAATAATCCCAACCTGTTCAAAAGTTTAAAATAAAAAAAAACCGTTTATTGCAGGCACTCAAATATACCCATATCATAATAAGATTTGTAAGATTAAGTTTTGGCGTGATTGAGTAACGAATATCCATCAAAACATTCGCATTTATAATATTAATGTGATGTGATGACGTCTTCCAATGATTATTTATTTATTTGGTTGTACACTAAACAGTTACAATTTAAAGCTACCTAAGCATTGTCTTCCTCAACTTGTACCAACCGCCAGAACTACTCAAAAACCATTCACCATTGTTGCGGGACGATCGTGGGATAACACCGATGCAGTCGTGACGGCGATGGTCATATAAGCTCGTGACCATCTCGTCTTCGATTAATTTAGAACGTGTTTATTAGATGGCTATTTGGGCGTCATCAAAATTACACGGAAAAATGGTAGGTCTTTTTTCGGCTTGGCGCTAATGTGTTGAAATGTGCTGTAGAATCTTCAGAAAGTTGCATTGCTTTAGTTAGACATGTAATTTTTTGTGTAATTAATGTGGTGATCAACAAAGTCAGATCGTAGATTATCTATTCATTTTTTAACAAATCAATACCCGCCGCCTTGTTATACAGGCTGCTTTAGTGAGCGATCAAAGAGTTCTACTCTAGCTAGGCATATGAACGAGACGGAATTTCGCACGATAACATAGCTGCTTCGTACTCTATTATACGTGTAATAATGAGTGAAGGTATCATAGTTATTGTAGATTATAAAAATGTTGATTCCGTCTGCGTTTGATCTTTACAAAACTTTTGATAAACGTCCTTTGAATGTCATAAAAACTACCATTTCGTATGAACCTGGCAACACTTTACAATGACGGCTCACGTCACGTATTCAATGTCAATGTCAAACATTTAGCTGACTAGCTGTCAAAAACAAATCTATAAAATAGTTTTTGTTGATGTGACGATGAGATGCGATTTCTAATAAAATTAACTTGAAAAACTTTCATTTTTTGTGAAATTACGCTATAAAAAAGAGTCTACGACTAATTATCTTCATAATTGTGATGCAGAAGTCTTCATAGCGCAGTAAACAAGTGAGTTAAGTGATGAAATACATAAGAGTCATTTGTATGTAAACTAATCTTGGTTGTGGTGCTCAAATCGTTGAATATGTAATGTACTTGATATCTGCCTAAGTATTTATCTTTAATGGATGTCCGAGGTCTGCATTCCATGGGCGTTTAATAGGTATTTAGCAGTAGAGTAAAGCATAATAAATTGTAAAATTATCCAATCTCATCAGTAAGGAATTTTATGAATCGTTGTGTAGGTATTTGTGCTTTCTTCTGTTGTTTTTGATTAAATTCACTTTGAATATAATTAGTTTCTATCCTTATACTCAAAGCAAAAATGTATGTTTGCTTCTCACTGCACCATAAATTTCTTAAAGTATTCCTAGTTCTCTAATAATATTTTTATTTTGAAAACAAGGCGATAAGTCCTAAGGCGCTGATATATGTAAGTAGGTATATAATATAATTATTAATTTATGTTTAATATATTGAAATGTGTACTACTAATCAATCTAAACATTTCATTTCAATATCTATTTGTAGGAGTTTTGGCAGGTTATTATAAGCCCTATAAAAATATAAAATATTTAATAACATATTATGATATTAAACCTTTATTTAATAAATTATTTTACCAAACACTACTTATAAAGTGTGTGGTCCAACCAATACCCTGGTACTTATGCCTTATTTACTAAATAAATAATACTATTTTACTACATGTGTATTATAGCATTTGACTGACCTGATAGCTCAGTTGGAGTAGTTCTGCCTTCTGCATTGTAGGTTGCAAGCTCAGTTCCCGCCCGGGTCAAACATTTGTGTGGTCAAAATGAATGTTTATTCTGTGTCTAGATGTCAGTATCTAAGTATGTTTATCATTATCTGGTACATATTAAAGGTTCTGCATGGTTTGTTTTTAACCTTGTGTTAGATGTGGATCCAAGCCAACCTCACCTGCCAGCAGTACATCCTGCTGACTAACAGATGGGGCTCTGAGGGCCGGCTGATTGCGGCATATCGCAGTCTATAACAGCACAGCACAATTGCCTATCCGCAGACGGGCAGGAGCGCCCACAGCGCGAGAAGCTGTCCTGCGATTCGCAACCTGAATGCTCAGCGTAGTAATTTTGGGTCCCCACTTCTTATAAGGAAGGCCTATGTCCAGCAGTGGACTAAATAGGCTGGTATTGTGTTGTTTTGTGTGTAAGATGTCCTGTTTATTTTTTATTTCATTTGCAGGTAATGGTTCATGATGGAAGGCAGTACAGACTCCATCAGAGCGTTGGCTTGCAAGTGGAGTCTGGCCGGAGACGAGAAACTGCTGAAATTGCTGCAGACCACGCATCAGGTGAGGAATGGAGACCTCAAAATTTTAGAGTTGTAGATGAGCTGAGCGGCCAACTTAATATTTATTTTGGTATGGATAGTTACATATAACTTTTTCGTACACCATACAAAGAAGGTAGAGGCTGCTGGTAGAAGCTGGATGCGTTGAGCTGAGGATAGGGCGCAATGCCGCTCATTAGGGGAGGCCTATGTCCAGCAGTGGACTGCTATAGGCTGATGATGATGATGATGACGATACAAAGAAATACAATATAATTAAATAGGCATTAAAAATAATGGTAGAATGGGCGACCTTATCGCGTTGAGCAATCTCTTCCAGGCAACCTTTGGATAGAGAGAAACTGAAACAAACAGGAATTGAGGTGTTAGTATTTTAGGTATGAACTACATTAATTGACAAAGATACCTTTTATCAATTCTCATTCAATTACTAAAGTTTACATCACAGAAAAAAAATGGTTATATTTGGTAGTTTAGGAGTATTATTTTCTAAAAGGTAGGCAGAGATACCTAATGAATTTCTGTTATACAAATAGCTTCTTAGTCATAACAACAACACCACCAGCCTATCGGTCCACATAGGTATTGCCTATTAAAAGGGCCATATACTTATAACCCCCATGCAAAGTGAGATTGCAGGGCACAGCTTCGCTATCATCAAGAATAACTTGATATTATTACTACGAAGTCGAGCTGAAGACAGGGCCTAATCGCGCTCGTTGGGTGCGGCCTATGTCCAGCAGTGGACTGCTGTAGGCTGGTGTGGATGATGATTATTATTACCACTACAATAATAACAGCCACTCATAGCAAAATGCATACCATTATGTAGATAGGTTAATAAATAACTTTATGTATAATAGATATAAATTCTTTATTGTTTTCCAAACAACATAAACATACAGAATAAAACAGACAATAGCAATGATGAAAGCACACAGTCTTATCGTTTACAGTGATCTCTTCCAGACAACCTTTTGGTAAAATGTAACATTCCTGTATAACTGTAACATTATCCTCATTGGCCTCCGCCATTGAGCACAAAATGTCTTAATTTGGACTAATACATATCAATTGTATTACAGAAGATAATATCAAAATGCCAAGAGGTAAACACAAGGTTGGATGAGATGGCCGCGGCGCTGGACGGAGCCAGCATAGATCTGCAGAATGTCAACAATAAGTGAGTATCTCGGCAATATGCTAGATGTCTAAAAAATTCTATTTAGTCCGTCATTTACAGTATCAAAAAATATTGGCCAATGACAAAGCGTTGAAGTTCCGCGTGACGTCACGGCTTAGTACACTGTACACATAGCCGTGACGTCACGAGCCACTCCCGAACTTTGACGCTCTATAACTTTGTCAATTTCTATTGACTTGATAAAAACTAGTTAAATGTTTTTTTACACAGGCATCATCACTATTGCAGTCAACTCAAATGTTCACCCACAAGCCTAAATCAGTCCAAAGCTGGACATAGGCATCCCCTAATAAAGGGCAATATGCCCATAATGTCCAGGCTGGGCATGCAGGTTGATATCCCAGGATCACAGCTTTTAGCACCATCGATGCCGCCCGTCGGCGGCGATGTAGCTGTGGCGGTGCTAGACTGCGCTGTGCTGCAATCAGCCGGCCGCGCGACCTTCCCATAAATACTGGAACATGCTACCATCTGCCTAAGTCCCTCTTCAATGGGGTTCCGTGGAGGAAACTTGTGAAAAGAGTTTTTAACATATTTTTATGTATGTTTTTTTCAGATTCATGGCACTAAGTAACAGTCAGTTCATCGAGTCTCGTGTATATGATGATGATGCTGATGTACTAGCGGAAACTAAACCTGTTGAGGTATGAGATTATTACCACAGAATAATAAGGAAGGAAGATATAACTAAATTATCATAGTAAAAGACCAGACTTGCTGCTAGAGAGCGAAAGTGTTTTCTAAGTACAATTTATTAGTTTATAACACTTTACTAGTTCACTCTTTTTAGGGTTCCGTACCCAAAGGGCAAAAACGGGACCTATTACTAAGACTACCGTCCGTCTGTCTGTCTGCCTTTCAACAGGCTGTATCTCATGAATCGTGATTCTTTCTTTCTTCGTATGAGCTAGTGGTTAACTCTGGTGTCGGAGTTTTTAGGCCGCCCGAAGGCCTCCGATAGTGACCGTGATAGCTAGACAGTTGTAATTTAATGTCGCCATTAAAACGCCACCCTGTATTATAGATAGATAGGTAGATGAACTTTTTATTGCACACAACACCATTAAAAAAGTACGAAAACAGAGAAATGAAATGGTACGATTGGTGGTCTTATCGCTTAAGACAACCTAAAATAGATAGATAGATAGATATATCGTTTATTTACAACTACAATCACACACATAAACAAAAATTTTAAGATTTAACAAGTAGGTAATTTGACATTAGGTATACATACAATATGAATAGTGAAGACATTATATCTAGAAAAATATAAAAAATAAATTGAAAAAACAATATGTACGACAAAACATTGTGAGAAAGTGTTCCATCAAAGTGTATGTGTACCTAAGAATGGAAAGCTGATGAAAGAATTGAGCTATTAAATCAAAATCAATTATATTAGAATTGATTATATCTCAAAAATACCACCTCTAACGCTTTCTATTGTACTCACTTGTATTGTCACATATCGAGATTGGTTTTTATTTCGTGTGGAACTGAATTTACGATATACCCCTCTATATCCCTCCTATATCCTCCCTCAAATGTGTTCAAGGTAAAATTGCCTGAATGTGTTCAAGGTAAAATTGAAAAAAATGCTTGTAGAAAAAGCTTATTATAGTATTCGTGAATTTTTAGATGATAAAAACCTTGACATTTTTTTTAATAATGAAGAAATATAATTTATAATGCTTGATATGTAATCTAACTATTGTATTGTAGTTTTGACCTCTCTTTAATGTTTGTGTGCCGTTAGGTGAAGCACAGAGATCCATGTTTACCTCTTTACCATCTGATATTGTATATTTACCTGTGTTTACAAACAAATAAATGAATTGAATTGAATTGAATCAAAACTAATGTAATATTTAAGAAAAAATATTGTACAACTGACATTTAAAAAAATATAAGCCTATCAGAGTTTCTTGCCAATTCTTCTCTGTTTGGTCACGTTACGAATTGGTGTAAATTAAAAAAATTACGATTCAAAGTGTACTGTAATGTGCGTACTGAATAAAGAAATTTTTCACTTTCATATGCAACAGGTGTCTCCAAACCCCGAGGGTGTGGATGAGGTGTCTCTCCTGCAGAACAGTCTGCGGATCCTCGAGCAAGCCCACGAGACCGCAGAGATCATGGACAGTGACACCGATGATAGCGATGCTGAGATATGGTAATACTACACTATGTTTATCATAGAATAGAAAAAATAACAGAATTTTCACTACGAAAAAAACGTTTAAACAAATAGCTACTTTAGCTGCAACGCAATGAAGTGTTATTCAGCTCGTACCTAACATTTTATATTCGCCTACACCTTGCATCCCTTGCTATAGGTAGCTCTTATATCTTCCGCCGCGTACTAACGTGCGGACTGAGACTGGCATTGTTTTAATATGTTCACTAAGCTGGATTGGATGTAACCACCGGCCTTTGTTTTTCTTTGATCAGTCGTTCTATAGCTACAATGAATTTATAATATAAAAATTAACTAAGTGAATACCCAGGTGAAACTATTCTTTTGAATGTAATTTAATATTTGAAGGTACAGGGTACCTAGTGCCAGTTTTTTACCAGCTCAATCGCGTTTACGTTTACGCAAATTTATATGGAATCAAAGTAGCGCCATCTGGCGAGAGACGCGTAGTACTGACTCCTTTCCATACAAATTTGCGTAAACGCAAACGCGATCGAGCTGGTAAAAAACTCGCTCTAGTTTTACGAATAAATGATTAAGAAACACGTCTACACAGTAAAAAGTCTGGATAAGCAATGCCACGCCAGCGCCGCTGCTTTTATAGGCGGAGCGAGGGTTGCCACTTTCAAATATTGGTGTCTCGTAAAAAGGCTTATTACACTACACGGTATTCAGCCAGTTAGCCAGTAAGCGCGACCAAGTCCAGTATGACAGACTTACTAAAACCAACTTTGACTGACCCACGTTACTACAAATGTTCAACTTTAAGATCCCAAATAGATACCCTCGTAAACCCCTAGCACCTCTATGCCCTCCGCTTCGAAAAACAGTATTAGGCTCTTATTCTCCGGTCTCAAGGCTTTGCAAGCTTTATAATAAAAAAAATAATAGTCTTGACGTATTTGGCACAACATTCGTTAAATTTAAAAACCAGGCTCACCTAATTGTTTGATTCAATATAGTATAAGTTTAAATTTTATAAGTAGCTAGGAACCAGTTTAGGTTATTTCAATTTGCAGCATTTGTTATTAAGCATGATGTGTTTACTGTCATAAATTGTACACTTAGTTCTTATTATATTATATTATATTGTATTATATGTGTTTTCTTTTCAGTGTAACAATTGTTGTAAACCAATAAATAAATATAAATATAAATATAAACTTAGTGGCTTACTCTTATTACACTACGCTAAGTATAAGACAGTCTTACTAAGACAGACTGATGCTGCGTGCTCTAATATGCCTTTTAGCCTTGTATAATAAGATTAAAAGAGCTTATTACACCACACGGTATTCAGTCTGTGTTACACTTAGTAACGTAATAAGTAGTGTAATCAATTAGTCAGTAAGACTGAATACCTTGTGGTTTCTAGCCTTTAAGGCGACTATAAGGGTCTAACCTCCCTCTCGCTCGCACTATTCAACATTTTTGAAGATATAAAATCACTGAATGTAGTCATGCAATATAGCAAACCTTCGCGGCCTAGAAAATAACAATACAAAGGTTCAGCAAGAATATCATGTTGATTCTCTCACGTTTTCCTACCAAAAAATTTGCACCATAATTGATCACATTGGTACAAGTTTTTTGGTAAGAAAACGTGATAGAATCAAAATGATATTATTGCTGAACCTTTGAATTGTTGTTCTCTAGAACGTGAACGTGCTATTTTGCATAACTGCATTCAGTGATTTTGTATCTTCTAAAATGTTGAATAGGGCGAGCGAGAGGGAGGTTTGACCCTTTACGCGCTTTAGCGCCTTAACGATATTGTTTGAGGTACAACGTTATTTCCAGTGTTGTGTTGAAGCCTAGAGATGCGTACGCGCATCGTCCGCTGCCGTACATCATCGGCTCTCAGGCCTGGAAGAACAAGTGGCATGCTGGTAAGTCTAACTTCCTATAGAAAGATACACCTTCACTTTATTTTTTAAACAAGCTTTATGCCCACCCAGCTACATCATCAGACCCTGTATACCAGGTACAAAGTACTCGTCAAGACGAATAAACTAGTCCAAACTAGATGGGGTTATGCCGTTTTATAACGGAGTTCCTATAGCCGTTCTCCAGCTCCATCATCAGATCAGCTCCATGTCATTTTATTTTATGTTATTATTTATTGGAACAACAGCTACATTATAAATAGTGAAAAAGTAGGTATAACAAGACAATGCTATGTAAATAATGTAGCTCACGGCGTTATTCACCTATAAGACATCATAATATTGCATTGTCACGCGATATATACATCATCATCATTTCAACCTTTATCGACCCACTGCTGAACATAGGCCTTATTTTAATTATGCCACTTGCCTCGATTCAATATACATACACGCGTATCAGATACTGTGAGAATGAATAAGTATTTGTATAAATAAAATAGCAGTTACTGTTGTAAGTAATTTTTCAAATTAAATATTGAAATTAGTAACCTCTTTAAAATCGGTCTAAAATTATTAAAATTTTTACAGATTAAATATTATGTTAATAATTAATAAGTAACATATTTTAAATAAATAACAATTATTTTTGATATAAAATTATTATTTTTTATACAAAATAATTGTTAACGGAAGCTATTTTGAAGTAGCCAAAAACTGAAATTCATTTTAGTTGTACATTGCAGATAAAATTAAATCGTTATTATTTTTCAAAGGTATTTTTCTGATTTAATAACATTTTATTTGAGGTATTAAATGTTATTAAAGTAGTCAGAGGTGGTACAGAGGGGAAGTGTATTGAAGGTAGTCAGGGAGTCCGAGGCGGTGGATTCTGACATTCTGGTTCGACCTCCGAGAAGGGAAAGACATCCCGCTCTGCACCCTGTCGATATTATTCGGCTTTGACTACACCTCCATTTGCTGCAAAATGAGCTAATAATTTGAATATGTTTTTCGGCCTCTTGACAATATTTTAAGGTTATTTTGTAAAATAACATTCTACCCCTAATTGCATAAACATAAAGGAAAGTTTTAACATGTTTTACTGAAGTAAAATGATTTATATTAGTATTTCAGTATATTAATTTCCCTTCTGCTCATACGGGCAATTTCAGCTCAATCGGAAACCGGGAAGTGTGTCAAATTGAATAGGTCAAGCGACATATCATATCAGCCAGTATCCTTCCTACTATCCTACTAATATTATAAATGCGAAAGTTTGTGAGTATGGATCAATGTTTTTTACTCTTTCACGCAAAAACTACAGAACAGATTTGGATGAAACTTAGAATATACATAGTTTGTGACCTGGATTAACACATAGGCTACTTTTTATCCCGGTACCACACGAGCGAAGCCGCGGGCGGAAAGCTAGTGTTGCATATATGGACATATTCCAGCTTGAAGTCGCTCAGCGAGCTATGCTCGGAATTTCTCTGAAAGATAGAATCCGCAACGAGACTATCCGACATAAACTAAAGTTGTCGACATAGCTCAGAGAATTAGCAAGCTGAAGTGGCAGTGGGCTGGACATATCTCCGAAGAACCGATAACCGTTGTAAACGAGTTGAGTTGAGTTTGCAAACGTAGTGTAGGACGCGCTCCGGGCAGGTGGAGTCGATCTGATGTCGGCTGCTGGTAGAAGCTGGATGTGGAGCTGGAGACTGGAGTATATAAGCATTCGAAGCGCTCGTGGCGTGGTTCACTTCGCTGTTCTTAGCAGATCACCTTGGTTAAGCAACACTCCGCCCGGCCATTACTTGGATGGATGACCGTTTAGTGACATTTATATCTGAGCGCTTCCGTGCTTCGGAAGGCACGTTAAGATGTTGTTCCCGGCTTTTCAGTCGTTAAGCCATGTCGGAGGCCTTCGGGCGGACTAAAAACTCCGACACCAGAGTTGGTCACTAGCTCATACGAAGAAGAAGAAGATTATGCATTTAAAATAGTTTTTATCTTATATTTCAGGTTTGGTGATTGAAGACAGTGACACTGACAGTTCTACGTCCAGACAAGATGTCAGAGAGATTGAACAATACTCAGAGTCCGAGGAGGACGTACAGACAGACAAACACCTGCCTGATGTTAATGTAAGTTCTTATTTATGAGCTCTGTGGCGCTGTGGGCGAGTACGCCTGATCAGAAGGTTGCGGGTTCGATTCCCACACCGAGACAAAATTTGTCTCAGGATGGGTACGTATTTACATGAAAAAAATTATATAAGTTTATCACATACTAGCGGCCCGTCCCGGCTTCGCACGGGTTTTAGTAAGGATCCCTAATCTTTTCTAGCAATAAATATAGCCTATGTTACTCAGGGTGAATGTAGCTTTTCAATGATGAAATATTTTTGGAATCGGCACAGTAGTTTATGAGTTTATTCATTACAAACATACACACAGTAGTGTAGATATAGATGTATATAAGTGATGTGGTTCTGTTTAGTTTATTTGGGGCTACATGATGCTGTGTGATAATATCTAACATCAATATGAAAAATATGCAAGTTTATGTGTTTGTATATTATTTAATTAGTATTTGTCCAAGCACAACTCCATAACGGCTGAACGGATAATGATAAAACTTGAAATACATGGTTTGTAACCTAGATTGACATAGGCTACTACCCGGATACCATGCGAGTGAAGCCGCGAGCGTGAGCTAGGCTTCACCTTAAAAAAATGTTTATATGAATGTGTTTCTACACTACAAACTACTACATCTATTTTGATAGATAGATTGATAGAAGATTCTTTATTGTATTTGTTGTTTCGGGTGAAATAAATATATTTTCTTTCTTTCTTTTTCTTATTGCAAAAGATAAAATACAAGTACACAGGGGAACTTAATGCTGAATACCATTTTCTTCCAGATAACCTTTGTGTAGTGTGGAGATAGATTGGTAGTGCTGCAAATTTTATTATTAAAACTGTAGAAAATTATAACATAACTAATAATAATAAATGATATAGAAAAAAACGAAAAAAACAAAAGAAACCAAAACCATAGGTACTAAAGATAAAAATATACTTACATACAAAAACTAAAATATCATAAACATACATAAATTACTTAAAGTACATGATACCTAGAAGCTAAATTTTTTCATTTACTATTTTTTTGAGAGATAAAATGATTATAAAGTTTGAATTTGAAGATTCTTAAGGAACAGAGCTACGAATATCTGCTGGTAGAGAGTTCCACAGACGTATAGCGGACACTGTAAATGAGTCCGTGTAGAAGGAGGAGTTGTGTTCGGGGTCACAAGTCGTAGATAATGCAAGGAATGTGAAGGACGATCTTGGGCAGATAGAGGGGAGAAACGTTTTGATGGGTTTTATAATAATATTTCTATTCATTTTCTAAACATTAGTTTCTAATTATCTATACCTACATAATGGAACTACTCTTCATGAACATTCCAAGGCTTCTCAGGCCTGTGCAGGTCCCAAGGATGCGGATTCTTGTAAATTTCTGGCTCTTCCAATTTGATGCCTCCATTCACAACTTCATCCAAAAATTTCTCGATTTTCCCACCTTTCGTTGCATCAATATCGCTGTATATTTCAACTATACCAGAACTATTCAAATTATTTTTTGTATATTCAGATATCCGGCAGCAGTTCGTCGTTGCACTCCCACGAGGTGGCTGACAAACGGCCACCCGCCGTCGTGGCGGCGGAGCTAGCAGCTTGGCTCGGTAACGCGCCGCCTGTAAGTAACAATGGTATTTGTCTAGTCACCGTATTTAGGAATCATGGCTGATAATTAAAACTAATACTCAATATGTTTATTGTTATAAGTAAGTAATAAGTAAGTTTAATGTGGTGGTAAGGTTTAATGGTAAGTTCTTAAGGCTCGTTAAGATGTTGGTCCTGGCTTTTTCAGTCGTTAAGCGATGTCGTTGACCTTCGGGAGGCCTAAAAACTCCGACACTCTTCGACACTAGAGTTGGCCACCAGCTTGTACGGAGAAGGAAGAAATTGACCCTGATGGGCACTACAACAGTTAGAATAGTTAGAGAGAGGACTATACAATACAATACATTTATTCATAACACCAAGTTAGATAGATCTAGATATTATAGTTATAAATATTCTACCTAATTAAATAAAAGCGATTGTTGATTTGTTTGTAACGCTTCAAAACTCAACCGATGAAATTTCGCACACGTCAGGGGTCCAGAAAGGAGGGTATCTTTCATCCAGAAAAAATGACTGTTCATAACATTTGACAAAATCACACCAACGCGAACGAAACCGCGGGTAACGGCTATCTAGTATTATAAATGCGAGCGAACGAAACCGCGGGTAAAGGCTAGCTAGTATTATAAATGCGTTTATTAAAAGTTAGTTTATTTGTTTGTCAGTCTATACAATAGCAGTTAACTAAGGCCGAAGGACCAATGTTGTGGTGTAGCCTTGAATGATAGTTAAATTACTATTTCACTTCTCATGCTCTGAAAGTACTTATTTGTGCAGGATATTGGCTGCACAAAATCGAATTTTGTGCACAAGTGCGTTAACATATCTACTCATAAATGTATCTATATTAAGGCAAAAAAAATGAGCCATACACCCAAACACAATAAGAAGTTCATAGATAGAATTTGTTATCTTATAATATTTATTTTAATTTATTTGCCTTATGTGTTTTATAAGACATAAAAACAATTTCCTTCAGTATTCAAAACTGTAATAATTTTACTTTGAATTTTAATTATAGAAATGTTATGTTACATACTGTTTTATTTCCTCGCAATCGAAGTGAAAAGCAGAATTTATAACTCGTCCACAAAACCATTTCATCCTCGACATTACTATGAAAATAGAAATGGTTCGTTTTGTGCACTTGTTGTATTATCTACTATAAAACAATCGTTTCTTATTAATTCGATAAAATAATGAGCACTTTGAGGTCGTCGTGATAGAAGTGATGTAATGTCAAATCAATTTTCAATGGGATGACGACTGAAATATTATAATTAGTCTGTCATTTACATTATCAAAAATTATTGGACATGTTTTTTTTCTTTTGTCAATTAAACAAAAAATGACAAATATATAGTGCGTTGAAGTTCCGTGTGACGTCACGGCTTAGTACACTTTTTACATAGCCGTGACGTCACGGGCTCCACTCCCGAACTTTGACGCTCTTTAACCCTGTCAATTTTTATTTAATTGATAAATAAAAAAATACGTGTCTAATATTTTTTGTTGGTCTATCTGACAAAATTATTATAACAATTATTTTTTTCACCCAGCTGTCATCTCTATTGTTGCCAATGTAAAAGTTACCACAATCGTTGCAACACGATCGAAAACGTCGAGAAAATAATTAAATAAGGTAAAATCGAGGAAGACCCTATTAACCAAATAAATAAATGATCGCGGCCCTAGAAACCCAAGAGGCCAATGTCTTGGCTCGAATTATGAATCTGTTAATATTTTTATTTATGTACATTTCGTTCAAATTATTTATTATTTCGATGAGTGTTTCAGCGAAAGTTATATACTTATTAATTTTCATTTCATTTCATTTATTTCAACTTTAGGAACTTATAGGACACATAATTACGTCAAAAACTATTAAAAAAATTCACATTAGAAAAAAAAATAACACAGATCAATAAACTTGGTACTTTTAAACAAAGAAGTTGTATGTACTACAGGAAAAAAAGTCTCTATGAAATTTTTACACATTCATTATGTGACTATCTTAGTCAGAATAATTCACTTCACTGGCCTGTGACCTTACTACAAATTAATTTTGCAAGTTATCCATATTTTTGGATGGAAATGGAACAGTGCTATATTTACCAAATTAAATAATAACCAACAATATTAAATTAAATTAGGTTTATTACAGTTTTACATGTTTAGATTTGTTTCAGGTTGTTAAGGAACCCGAACCTGAAGAGGACTTGCCGCAGCCTACCACCAAAACTGTGTACAGACCTCTCAAACCTGTTACAAGTGAGTTCAACACAACCCGGCTACAAGTACCATGTACTATCAGCTACAATGGTAAAGTAGACACTTTACCATCTTAAGGGTGCATTTTCTGTGAAGCGACTAGCTGTTAGTCCCGCCTTGTCAAATTTTAAATACTAGTAAACAAAAACTGGAGGCTTATACTTAATTCGAATAGTATAAAAAACAAAGGGCTTTCTCAAAAAGCAACAGATGTTGTATCTCCGATTGGTGAAAATAAGTGGACAAAGAAAAAGGCGGATCAAGTTAAACTGCTTGCAAGCGAAACTGTTTTAAAATTTGTAAAGGAGACTAGTTGCTGATAGTACATTGTACACTACTCAATGATATGACAACCTCTGTGGCAGAGTGGGCGAAGGTCCGCCTGTGACGCAGAAGGTTGCGGGTTCGATTCCCGCCGCGGGACAAATGTTTGCATGTTCTGCAGATATTTGTCTCGGGTCTGGGTGTTATCTATGTATGATATGTATGTATTTACAAAAAAAAATTATATATGTAATATAACAATCATGTGGTTCCCATAACACAAGCTCTGCTTAGCTTAGCTTTAGCTTACATGATGCTGTGTGATAGTTGAGCATTATTTATTTATTTCTTTATTTATATGTCGCTCTGAAGTAAGCTGCAAGTACAAGTAGCGGCACGAAACTCTAATCGCTGACCGTTATTGCGCAGAAGTCAACAGTAAGGTATCGTATGGGAGCTAGAGGCGAGAGAGAGCGAGAGAGCCATGCGCAGAGGTTTCGTTCAGCGCTAGACTAACGTGCCGCGAGCGTATTGCGTATAGTACTCGACTGAAGTCCTCTTCAGTCACGTTATGCTTTTAGGATGTATGTTTGTAGTCATGTTTGTATGTATATTTTCGCCCTCCGGCCAGGTAGAGTCACGATCTGGTGTCGGCTGGTAGAAGCTGGATGCGTCGAGCTCAGGACAGGGCGCAATGCCGCTCATTAGGGGAGGCCTATGTCCAGCAGTGGACTGATATAGGCTGATGATGACGATGATATTTGTAGTATTATTTGTCGGTCGCTGTAGCCCAAACGGCTGGACGGATTTTGACTAACGAGGTGTCGTTGGTTTCGTCTAGATCACGAGGTGACATAGACTATAATTTAATTTTTGAAATTTCAAAAAATCAAATATGGCGACTGTAAAAGTCAAAAGTCAAAAGTCAAAATGCATTTATTCAGTAGGAACTGTATAGTACATTTTGAAACGTCATTTTTTTTAATTTACCACCAATTCGTAACGTGACCAAACAGAGAAGAATTGGCAAGAAACTCTGCTTGGCTTATATTTTTGTAAGAAACTCTGCTTGGCTTATATTTTTGTAAGAAACTCTGCTTGGCTTATATTTTTGTAAGAAACTCTGCTTGGCTTATATTTTGTAAGAAGCCATTTTCAATTTACTACTACACTATTACACTATTAAACTGACAAGTACTAAAAACTTCATGTTCATAAATACTTATTTATATACACTCTAGGGGTAGGGACAACAAGACTAGGTGGCATTGGGGTACTCTGCGTCGGTTCTGTGATATATTTAAAACCTAATGTAATCAAGCCGGGGCGCACTGATTTGCGGACAAGAACCTTTCACTATCATACACTATTCTTGGCTTCTCGTATAAGTATAGAGGGCTTACCACAGATTTTGATAGTTTTCGAAAACTTTATAAGTTTCGGTATCTTTCCATACATTTTCGTACAACGCCTCTAGGGAAACGTGCATGAACTAAAATCGGCACCACGAGTTCTATCGACTCGTAGTTTTCGACGTCGAAAAAAGTTTTCGATCAGTTTTGTGCTAATTTGGCAGTACGAGTTCGTATTTTGACAAGTCTGTGGAAGTAAACTATGTAGTCTAACGTAAACTTTCAGTCGATAGATAAATCTTTGTGAGAGACGTTATCTTGAAAACTATTTGCTGGAAAGTTGTTGGATTTTCTGCGTTTAGGTATATTTTCGAGAAAAGAGCGCGTTTTGTTGACAAACAACTAAACACCATTTGCAAAACGTCAAAACGTGTCGGTTACACGGTTTGTTTCGTCTCTTTTCCTTTGCCTGTGTGCAAGAGAGATAGAAGTATGCAGCATGAAGTTCGTTCAATCGAGCTAGTCGATCAAAGATATGGTGTAAACTATGCTATAAACATAGAACTCATGGTACCAATCACCGGAAAATCATATGGTATATCGAGCTCACCGAAACCATCACACGGATGGTATGCAAAAAACTCATGGTAGGCCCTCTGTAATGAACGTAATGTAAACTAATCGTGTACATGAATGATCGGGATGTTTAATTTTTATGATACCTTTTAATGGGGCGCATGGCCCACCTGATGTTAAGCGCTAACCATTACCTATCACAAAGCATTGGCTCGTAGATCACGTTTTTTGGAACGTGATCTACAATGCAATGCCCTGCGTCCATCAACTTGAGGCATGAAGGTGCTAAGCCTCTTGTGCCTGTAATGTCACCGGCACCCACACCCTTCTAACGAACACAGCACAGCTGCTTCACGGCAGAAACAGACATGGAGCTAGCACGCACCCGGACGAACCCTCCACAAAGAACTATATACTACTTGTAATATTGGCTCCCTAATGTATGTGTCTCCCAGTGTTGTACTCAATAAAGCTTATAATAGTGTATATTCTGTTGTTTCCTTTTCTAAACTTAACAAAATTTTTGCAGCTTTAAAGTTATAGCTATCCTTGTCTTTTACACCTAAAAGAAAGGGATAGTATCACTTTTAGGAATGTCGAATTAATTTTAGTTTAGGAAAATGCACAACAGAATCGACATCAATACATACCTTATTTCCTTACGTTCAAGGTACAATATTCTCCGACGAGCCGCCTCCGCTTGAAAGAGAACACTATTCATCGGAGAGTCAAGAAGAGGATGACATATTCGCGGAAATAAACAAGAAACAACCTTATAACAATAATAATATGGAACATAATCGTGTGGACGATCTGTTTGGGACGGTCACTTATGATTATAATGATTTTAGTGGAAAAAAGGTAAGATTAAGTAAATAAATCATCGTTATCATAATTTCAGCCCACGCCCACGGCTGGGCATAGGCCTTCCTTTGATTATGTCACTCTTGATTCTGCAATAAATAAATAAATAATTTTCAAAACTGTAATTTCCACGTTCCTTTTTTACAGTGAAGGCATTGACGCCGTTTCAGCTTATTCAGAGAGCCATTGTTTTTCAATATGATATTTATTTATTCACGTTCATCTCATGAGTATAATAAATAATGCTGGACGCTATCACACAGCATCATGTAGCCCCAAACTAATCAAAGCTTGTATTATGGGAACCACGTCACTCATATACTAGTTATATACATTTTTTTTGTAAACATACACATCAAACATAGAAAACACTCAGACACTAGACAAATATTTGCAGATCACACAAACATTTGTCTTGCTCCCAACCTTCTGTGTCTTCAGATCGTCATTATAGACTCATATCATAGGAATAGAATCAAAGTTGTCGACATAGCTCAGAGAATTATCAAGCTGAAGTGGCAGTGGGCTGGAAATAGCTGCCGAAGAACCGATAACCGTTGTAAACGAGTTGTTGAGTGGAGTCCGCGCGACAGCAAACGTAGTGTAGGACGCACTCCGGGCAGGTGAAGTCGATCTGGTGTCGGCTGCTGGTAGAAGCTGCTGGTGGAGCTGAGGACAGGGCGCAATGACGCTCATTAGGGCCGACGTCCAGCAGTGGACTGATATAGGTAGACTGATGATGATGATGATGAGCTAGCGTCTTCTTGTCATGGAGTAGTACTAATAACAAATTTTGTATTTCAGATAGAAACAACTGCAAAGCAAAAGTCAACCTTATTCGATGAGGAATCAGAACCAGAATTGTTTGTTGATAAACCAGTTGCTAAGGAAAATAATCAAAGTACCAAAATCACTGATAATAATGATACTGCTACTAAAGTAAGTATCCTTATATTATAGAGGGTAAAAAATATATTTGTGGTTCCAGTTCATAAACTATGTAGGTAATACAAAGGAGAATGCCGTCTGATGTATGGCGCTCGGTACCAAGACTAAAGTGAGTGCGTCAAAAAAATATCCAATAAGTTTTTAGTCGATTCTACTGTCAAAATAATTAAAAATGAGGGTTATTGCCATAGTAACACTTTACATCAATGTTTGTTGCCATGGTAACGTATATATCATTGGTTGTTGCAGTCTAATGGCGGCGTGCGGCGGAAACTAAATCAACAAAATATATATTTACTTGGTTATTAATCCCGTCGGTGTGTAAAACTTAAGAAAATATTAATGTCCTTTATAAAACATAATACATTTTATGGGATACGTTTGGTTTTGACGCAATTGGTACGGGTTCTCGACATTCTCCTTTCATCAAAATCCATCCAGCCGTTTACGGAGTTGAGTGAGCCAGACATAAAAACATAAACTTATTAATAATATTGCAAATGAGAAAATAAGTTTGTTTATTTGTCCTCTACGCCTAAACTGCTGAACCGATATTCATGAAATTTATTATGAAAGTAACGTTTGAACAAGCAGTGATACAATGCAAGTAAAGTTGCTGACGAGTTTAGTAGTTTTAAGATACCTATTGATGGAACTAGCTCATAGCCCTGGTGTTAAGTAGTAACCATTACCTTTAACAAAGTGTTGGTTCGTTGGTCACGGATGTATTAATCACGTATTAATATAATTGTATTTTCAGAAACCAGTTGGTGGAATATCATTGTTTGGATCTAACAAAGGAACGGAAAGCATAGGAGCGGCCATTTTGAAAAGAAATCAAAGAAAATCGTCGTCATCCGGACACGAGAGTGATGACAGCTCACAAAACACTATCAGAAACGAACCAGCAGAAACTAAACGGAAAAGTAGCGAAGAAGTCGATGCTAACGCTATTTTTGATAATCTTTTCGCTAAAGCTAAGCAAGCTGAACAGAAATTGGTGAAACCTGTCAAAATTGATGAACCAGTTAAAGTTAAGCCTAAACCAAAAGAGGTTAAAGATGTTAAAGATCTATTTAGTGACAATATTTTTGATGATATAGATGATATATTTACTAGTAACATTAAAATACCTACTAAAGATGATAATAAAAATGTCAAGTCTATTTTTGATGATGATGATGATGATTTATTTTCGAATGTTGCTAAGAAACCTACTACTAAAGCTAGTAGTAGTATAGTAGCTACAAGTAGTCAAAAGAAAAGTATTTTTGATAGTGACGACGATTTATTCAGCGATATAAAAGTTACTAAAAAAGATGAAAAGACTAATAAAATAGAATTAGGAAAAGAATCTCTAACGAACAAACCAAAAACTTTTAGTAAAGAAATCAATGATACAAAACCTCTAGTAACATCGAAAGAATCAACCATTTTTGTTGATTCTGCAAAAAATAATAAAGTAACTGAGCCTAAAAAGAAACCAAAAGCAAAATCGAAAAGTATATTCGATTCAGATAGCGATGATGACTTGTTTTCTGATATCAAAACTGCTAAACCTAAAATACAATTCAATAAGAATAGCATAAACAATTCTGAGACAGAAACAGAACTTTTCAAAGAAAAGAAAGAGACAAAACCAGTTGTAACATTAGAAACGGAAAAACCTGAAGTTATACAAAGTCCGTCATTGTTTGAAGAAGACGAAATAGACGATCTATTTATAAACGCTAATAAAGCTAAAGAAGTTGCAGCTATTACACCTAAAAATGAAGATACAAAAACAAGTATTCCTAAAGAATCGCCAGATTTTAAAGATATACACAAAATGCTGAAAGACCAAGCAGAGGTCGAAGATATTAATGAGAAAATTGTAGATAAATCAGATATTTATATAGAAAACATTCCTAATAAAGCAGAAAATCCTGTAATTTTTAATAAAAAACTTGACGTTTTACCCAAAATTGATGAAGTTATTACTAAATCTGACCAGTCTTTTGATGATAATTTACTAGAAGACAATTTATTTACAAAACCGAAAGATGAAATAGCCAAAGTAGCGATTGAAAATGATTTCATAGATGATGCAATAGAAAGTAGTCAGGAACCTATAAAAGAACAAAGTAAAAGCAGCTCGATTGATATATCAGTAAAGCCTAAACTAAAACAAGTGAGTGCAGTAAATGAAGCTTTAAAAACTGAGGAACAAAAGCTAGATTTCTCTAAAACAATAATTCAAGAAAATGTCAAAGCAAATGAACCTGATCAAGTGTCAAATGAAAAACAAGACTTATTACCAGAGAAAAAGAAACCAATTCCGATCGCAGCTGCATTTGACGATATATTCAGTGAGCCACCAGCATTTGAAAAAACTAAAGAAATAAAAAAAGTTACGAACGTCAACGCATTATTTGAAGATGATTCCGACGACGAATCATTATTCTTCAAGAAAAATGATGTTATTTCTGATGAGAAACCAGAATTATTCTCACCTAGCGCTGATTTTGGCATATTTAATGACGAACCGCCGGATTTAGATGCTGATTTGAATACAATCAAAAATGATAATTTTGATGATTTGTTTAGCTCTGCGCCTAAAAAAACTGCTAATACAAGAACACTGAATGAAAACCAAGAAGACGAATGGAGCGATGATCATAAAAAGATGACAGAATCTATTCCAAAAACACCATTCCCCGATGATTTTGATACAAACCTTTTTAGTTCACCAGGAACTTTCAAATCAACAACTGTCAAAGTTAATAAAGAAACCCCTGAATCTGATGATGAACTAATCAGTAATATTAAAGACATAGAGACTAGCCAAAAAGAAGATATTAGATTTAATTCTGAATCTAAAACAGAAAAAGGTTTAGATCAAGTTGATGATACAAAAGATAAAGAGGTCAATACAGAAAATACTGAAACGAAGAAAATTGGCAAAATTAATACTAAGAATTTCAATATTAACGTCCAAGCTTTGGTACCTGGGGCGTCGCCCAAAAAAGTACCAAAAGAACGAATAGATGAAATTGATAATATAAATACTGACAGTGGTAAACAAGAATTGAAAACTACGAAAGACATTGAAGAAACGGTAAATAATGATGATCCAAAACCAGTCAAAATAAGCTTTGAAAGTAAACCAGAAGCTGGAGTGTTGGATAATAACCTATCGAAACAAAGAGCTAGAATACAGGTTAAGAGGCGTCCTTCGACTCGTAGGGCTAGGCATGAGGCGGTTAGGAAATCCGTAATTGATGTTGATGATGATACTGATAATTCTAGCTCTTTTGATGAACCTAAACCTAAGTTTAATCAAGATAAAGGATCAAATATAAGTCTTGATCAAGATAAAACTAATTTAAATACTAAAGATGAATCGAAAGAAAAAATAAATGAAAACAAAAATGAAAAAAATAAAGACAAAAAACCTTATGAACTTAAAACTGATGATATTGATGACAATATAGCAAAATCTAGTGATGTTAAGAATACATTTAATATACACGATGAAATTACGAAAGATATACAAAAGAACGTTTTAAGTGATGAATTAGATTCTAAACTAAATCCTTCAAATGAAGAAAATGTTGATAAAACTAAAGATTTTACTAAAGAAATTGATAAAAATGACCTACAAAGAAGTCCACAGAGTACTACCAAAGTAGTTTACATACTCAACGATGAAGATATATTCAAAACGAATGACGATAATAATGATGATGATTTGTTTAAACCGGGTATCAAAACCATTGGAAATACTTATAAAGATACTAAAATTGACACTAGTACTACTAAAAATGAAGCGACTTCTAACACAAATACTGAAACCAAAAATGGTACAATGATAGTCAGAGAATCATCGAAACAACCTATTACAGAGGTCAAACAAAATGAGGTCAAGCCAAATGAGGTCAAGCAAAATGAGGTCAAATCGATTTTCGACCTTAGCGATGAGGATGAAGACCTATTCGGAAAAAGTGCCAAAATCAAGAAAGTAGATACAAAATCGAAATTATTCGATTCCGACAGCGAAGATGAACTATTCAGCGGAAGGAAAAGAAAGGATAAAATGAAAGAAGTCAAAAGTATTGTCAAAGGATCTTTGTTTGGCGATGATGATGATGATGATGATGATGATGACTTGTTTGGAACAAAAAAAACTGTTGCGGGTGAGTTAGTTTAAAATATGTAACTCTCGAGTCATAGAAAAATGTCATTAAATAAATATAAGCCCAGCAGAATTTTTTGCTAATTCTTCTCTGTTTGGTCGCGTTACGAATTGGTGTAAATTGAAGAAAATTACGACAAAATGTACTGTAATGTTCGTACGAAATAAAAAAAACACTTTCATTTTGACATAGATTACTTCGCTGTTCTAACTAACCCTAGGTTTGAAACCTAGGGTTAGTTAGCCACAACAATAAACATAGACGATGTTATAAAACATACAACAACATACAACGTTCCCTCCTCCATCTTCGGAACCCAAGCCAACCTCACCTGACCGTGGTGCACCTGCTAACTAACAAACGGGGCTCTGGCGGCGGCTGATTGCGGCATAGCGCAGCCTAACACCGGCACAGATACATCCCCTGGCCGCAGACGGGCAGCAGCGTCGGTGAGAAGCTGTTCCCTGCGATCCCCAACCCGCATGCCCGTGTGGGGATATTATGGGCCTTATTAGGTGAGGCTTATGTCCAGCAGTGGACTGATATAGGCTGGTCTTGTTACCACCCCTAAGAATCAATTTCTTTGTAGTAGGTTTTTTTATATTCTTATTTACTAGCTTCCGCCCGCGGCTTCGCTCGCGAGATGCCGGCCTATGTCTTAATCCAGGTCACAAACTATGTATATTCCAAGTTTCATCCAAATCCGTTCAGCATTTTTTGCGTGAAAGAGTAACAAACATTCATCCATACCTCCACACTCACAAAGTTTCGCATTTATAATATTATAGTAGGAAATAGGATTATTATTAATAAGTGATTATTAATATTGATTAGTTGAATAAGAATATTTCGAAACTTGCAGAAACATCAAAAATGTCCTCATCAAAACCAACAACTTCGAAAGAGGCGACGAAACCTTCAGAGATCGTGTTTGACGATCCGCTATCAATGCTTGATGGAGACTGACAAGCCACATCAGTCGCAGAACTGACGCCCAGTTAAGAAACTTTAAGCTGGATCATAGTTAGATGTATTTAATGTTCCACAAAACCTAACATAAATTCGACAATGACCTTCCCCATAAGGCATCCTCAGAAAGTGATCGACTCGCTGTACGTCTTCGATACTCCAGAACAAATTTGCAGAAGGTCTGGCAAAAGACTCGGCGAAGCAACACGTCTGCGGAGCTCTGGAGATGCCTTATAAATGGGGAAGGCGAAACATTGTCAATTTTCGTTGGATTTTTGTGCAACTCGTCAGAGAATGTTTGCGGAATTTGTACTAAACATTTTGTCTTTTGAATATCTTCAACTGACTGTACACGTCATAAAATCAACCAATGATAGACCATCAAAAACAACATGGCGATCAAATCAACCAATCAGATGTGAGGATCCGAAATCAGAATAGTCATTAGTTGAACTCAGAAAGTAATATTTATTTAGATTAGAGTAAGTGTGTTTTGATGAAGCGAATTTAATACTTACAATAATTTTATTTAGTTTGTATGAAACATTCGCTATTATTTTCTGTGACCTTATTGTGAAAAGCATACCTTACTCTTAGATCATCATCAACATCAGTCTATATCAGTCCACTGCTGGACGTCGGCCCTAATGAGCGTCATTGCGTCCTGTCCTCAGCTCCACATCCAGCTTCTACCAGCAGCCGACACCAGATCGACTCCACCTTATTAGTTTGATGTCAAAGCTTTACAAATCTATAGCTAGAGGGCGCTGTTCCATTTCCACACAAAAAAACATAAGCAAATTATGTTTAAAACTACGTCTAAATAGTTTTTCTCTCAGGCCTCTTTCGTATTTTTTGCTAGGCAGGTATCTTCTTTTATGTTAAGGTGACGATACATGTCAAACCTCCCTCTCGCTCGCACTATTCAACATTTTTAAAGATATAAAATCACTGAATGTAGTAATGCAAAATAGCAAAACTTCACTGCCTAGAAAATAACAATACAAAGGTTCAGCAAAAATATCTTGTTGAACCCAAAACGTTTTCCTACCAAAAAAATTACACCAAAATTTATCACAATTGGTACAAGTTTTTTGGTTAGAAAACGTGATAGAATCAAAATGATATTATTACTGAACCATTGAATTGTTATTCTCTAGAATGTGAAGGTTTGCTATTTTGCATAACTACATTCAGTGATTTTATATTTTCAAAAATGTTGAATAGTTCGAGCGACAGGGAGGTTTGACATATATCGTCGCCTTAAATGTTTAACTAACAAATCATGGCCTAATTTTGGCAGTACAGTGCCACAAGTATAATTTAGCGAGGCAGTACGCCGCTGTGCTTCAAACTAGAAAACGAATGTACTTTGATTACAATTTCTCTTGTCCACTTTTAATCACTTTCAGCATTTTAATACCCAAATGATTCGCAAATTTATGACAATGTTGTTGTCCGTAAACTAGTTCATAAAAACGCAACGGCCAACTTATCAGATAAGAGCCTACCCAGATAGGCGATTACCGCGCGAGTTGAGTCGTCTGACGTGACGATAGACGACGACGACAACTACTACGAAAATCACGTTGTTGTCAGTCACTCGTCTATCGTCACGATAGACGAAAGTTAATTAGCAAACCTCTATTATACACACGCGTAAATACCTTTTGATCAGACCCCTATCGCTGTAGGTGACACTTAGAGTTAAGAAGCTGTTGGTACCTAGAAGGACATTTGTTTTTGTAAAATGCTTTACATTTCTACATTATGCTTTTTCTAAACATTCCAATATACATTTTGTAAATTATAATAATAGGGCAATTGGTTATAATTTTTGTAATAAAATTGTATGTATAATTGTTATCGCCTAAGAATGAGATTGTTATATTTGGATAATATATTTTCTTAATTGTATAGAATTTATTAAATGAGATCGTATAAAGACTGTTTCATTTTTGCTGCTGACAGATTATTACACACTGCATAGTACCTCATAGATTTATTATAAAAATCCAAACTCTGATGTAAATCCACACTTCATTATTGCCTCTATGACGACCTCTGTGGCGCAGTGGGTAAAGGTGGAAGGCGCAAAAGGTTGCAGGTTCTATTCCCACCGTGGAACAAAAGTTTGCATTATCTGCAGAGGGCTTACCACAGGTTTTGATAGATTTCGAAAACTATAAAAGTTTCGGTATCTTTCCCAGTGTTGCCGTTTTAGCATTTTTAATGCTAAATTTAGCATATTTTCGGGTCTCTTAGCTTGAAAAATTCGCATTTAGCATATTTTATGATTAACATTTTTTTGTACGTTACCTAAAAATTCAAAATTCCTAAGAAATTCAAAAGAAAAATATAGATTTTAGCATTTTATTTAGTATTTTTAAAAGTTATTTAGCATTTTTTGCAACAAGTTTTAGCATTTTCTCTAAATAAAAAACGGCAACACTGATCTTTCCATACATTTTCGTAGTTCATGCACGTTTCCCTAGAGGCGCTGTACGAAAATGTATGGAAAGATACCGAAACTTATAAAGTTTTCGAAAACTATCAAAACCTGTGGTAAGCCCTCAGATAGGTTGAGTTTAGTCTGCAATGCTGATTGCGGCAGCGCAGCCTAACAATTATTTATTATCGGCGATAACGCAATGCGTTGATGCGGTATTTGTATTTAGATATGTATCTTCTGTCACTGTATCTAGTACAATAAGTATCAAGAAGGCATTGGGATGCATTAACGCACCTGTGCAGAGGAGGCTTTACGATTTAAAAAATTTATTAAATGGCTTCTGGGATAGTTTCCACAATTTCGTCAGTATCAAGTTTAACGTTCATAACAATACGAGGCAACGTAGCACGGTTTATAAGTACAGTCGTCCAGTCTTCAGTCAGGTCCTGTTTTCTGCTATAGCCATGGCGAAAATAGTCAGTCAGTTCGTAGACGACGGACAATACGCACGCTAGCACAGACCGGTTTCGCGTTTTTGCCCACTGCAGCGGCTCACAACATTTTTTGCATTCGACTCGCAATTTACATCTCGTGGCGTTTGATCTTCTTCTTCATAAATATGTTTAAATGCAAGAGCTGTGACGTGGAGTTCAGGGATGGAGCTCTATGTTCCATTTGTCAGGGTCATTTTGACTTTCGCTGCGCTGGAGTCACCGAGACGGGATATCGCAAGTTGGGAGAGAGAAAAGCGACATGGAAGTGTACTGCCTGTAAAAACGTCAGATCAGCAAGCCCATATCCATCACTATCTAAGTCTCCCATTCCTACGGACTTGGACACCGTGCTTGCGGAACTTAAGCGCCTGTCACTCCAGGTCGCGGTGCTCCCTGGACTTGACGCAAGCATTCAGACTATTAAGGCTGAACTATCGGAACTCAAGTCGTTTAAGCCTGAGTTATCAGACATCAAGTCTTCAATCGAATTTGTGGACCATAAAATTGGGGCCCTGTCTGATAGGATAACTGAAATGGAGAAGGATGTCCAGTCTCTGCAGAAAACTAAAAATGATGTGGAGTACCTGCAGTTACGTGTGCAAAACCTGGAGGGTCAGCTTAGAGATAATGAGCAAAGGTCGCGCCTTAATAACATTGAAGTAAAAGGTGTCCCAGTATCTAACTCCGAGAACCTGTTTGACATAATTGCCAAGATCGGGACTCATGTTAAGTGTCCGCTGCCTAGAGAACAAATAAACTACATTGCCCGAGTGCCGATGCGCAACGATAAGCTAAATAAAACTATAATTATAGCTGTGCACAGCAGGTATATTAAAGATAACTTCGTTGCTGCAGCAAAGAAATCTACCACAACTGCAGCTGATCTTGGACTACAGGGTGCCAACCGTGTCTTTGTCAACGACCATCTAACGTTGGAAAACAAGATCTTGCTGAACAAAACCAAGTCTCTGGCGAAGGATCGGGGGTTTGCATTCACGTGGGTAAAGGGATGCAGGATCTTTGTTCGGAAAAACCCAACCTCTCCTGTGATCGGGATAAGATCGGAGGCGGACTTAAAAAAGTTTTAATATATATAATTAAGTGCTTGCTTAACGTCATTATTAACGGCTTGCTTAACGTTACCAAACTATTTCTTTCTACTTGCTTTACTATAAAATCTTGCCAAGGGTTGACGAACGCTGACTCTCTAACTATTTGTATACGTTCTGGTTTGCTCAATGTAGTACCTGTTATGCGTCATATTTTTGCCTGCTTTGCGCTACCCGCATCGGTAAGTCAGCTGCCTATTATTTGCTGTTGCGCTTATAATTATTGTTTTATTGCCACTTTGTCACATAATTCTTCACTACGTTTATATTTGAAAAATTATAGTATATCCCATTGTATGAGCTTAATTAAAGATTTGCAGTTTTTTATATGTATTCTCTGGCTAATAAACTCATTCTTTAAAATTCGTTCCGTTTAGCATATACTACCAAAATGTTCGTGGCCTACGCACGAAAACTGCAACTTTTTTAAGAAACATCTCCATAAGCTCATACGACGTTATCTGTATAACTGAAACTTGGTTAAATGATAGCGTTCATGATAATGAGCTTTTTGACGACCGTTACATAGTTTGGAGGCGCGACCGTAACTATGATTTGACAAGTCAGGTTAAAGGCGGCGGTGTTATGATAGCTGTTCGCCGGGAACTCGTGGCTGAGTGTCAGGAGAAGTGGTCTTCGTCTGCCGAAGATTTATGGGTCACCCTCACATTGAAAAATCGTAATCCTAGATCAACCTATAAACTACATATCGGGGTGGTATACATTTGTAATGAAAACTTGGGTAATTCGATGTCTATGCAGCTATCTAACTTTGCTAAAAATCTAAGTACGATCACATTGGATAACCCGTTGGATAAAATTATTTTATTTGGTGATTTTAATATGCCCCTTGTTACATGGACTTTGGATAATGACGGGATTTCATTATCTCCGAGTAATCTACTAGGTTCGCATCAATTAGATTTAATAGATACCCTAAATACATGCAATTTATTGCAATATAATTCTATCTTGAATGATAGCCATGGCCGTCTATTAGATTTAATTTTCTCTAATAGTGATGTAATCGTAAAAGCTTCCGATTTTCCCCTCATTCAGGAAGACCCTCACCATCGGGCTCTCGTAACTTCAGCAGAGTTTATTCAACTACACTCCATTAAGCCACGCCCTTACACTAGGTACTCCTATTCCAATGGAGATTATGATTCTATTTGTTCTAAACTTAACACCATCAATTGGCAATCAGAGTTTGGTAATGGGACTATTGAGGATGCGGTCTCCTTTTTGTACAGCACTATTTACAACCTACGTGATCTCCACATTACATCCAAATTAGTTACTCCAACTCGTAAGTATCCGTTATGGTACAAGCAGCCCCTTATAAAAATACTTCGTGAAAAAGCAAAATATCACAAGAAATTCAAAACATACGGAAATTTGTATGATCGTGATTCGTTTAATTTACTACGTGAAAGAGCGCGTACCCTAGAGAAAGACATGTACAATACGTACATTAATAATATTGAAACTTCTATAAAACAAAATCCACGTGCATTCTGGTCGTATGTGAAAAGTAAAAACTATTCTAATACGTATCCTTCCGTTTTGAAGTACGGGAACCGTTCGTCCGACCAAGGTGATGAGATCTGCAACTTTTTTGGTGAATATTTCCATTCTACTTTCCTTAGTAATCCTCAGACTATTATCCAACCCACTCTATCTTGTGCACCTGACTTTGACTCCTCCACCGATATAAGTACGGTTGAAGTGCTCGAAGAAAATGTTTTAAAACTATTTAAATCTTTAGACCTCAGCAAATCAGCTGGTCCTGATAATATTCCGGCTATTCTGATCGTAAAATGTGCCAATAGTCTAGTTTTGCCCCTTACACTTTTATATCGTCGCTCCCTAACTGAAGGCACTGTCCCTATTATTTGGAAAACCGCTTTTATTACCCCTATACATAAGAAAGGTCCTAAAAATAGGGTAGAAAACTACAGACCGATATCTAAGTTGTGTTTATTTGCTAAGGTTTTGGAAAGGATCCTTTATGTACAACTATACTCCGCACTTAAGCAAAACATTTCACTTCAACAACATGGCTTCTTAAGAGGTAGGTCAACCACTTCTAATCTCTTACTCTGTACTGAGTTTTTAACAAAGGTCATGTCTGAGCCTTCTCAAGTAGATATCATCTACACGGACTACTCTAAATGTTTTGATCGCATCGACCATTTGGCTCTTCTTGAGAAGCTTCAGAGAATAGGTATTAGGGGTGACTTGTTCAGGTGGTTCTCATCCTACGTTCGAAATCGATGCCAAACTGTTGTGCTTAGGGGCTACTCGTCAATGCCGATGAGCATTCCTTCAGGTGTCCCTCAAGGATCCTTATTAGGACCTTTGCTTTTTACGATTTTTATAAATGATATCTCTTCTTGCTTCATTCATTCTAAAATTCTTCTTTATGCAGATGACATGAAAATTCTACTTCCAATAAATAAACCCGATGATGCCTTACATCTTCAAGCTGATCTAAACAGATTCCAGAACTATTGCACGCTCAATAAATTAGATCTGAACGTCTCCAAATGCTACGTGTGCTCTTTCACTCGTAAGCCATCATCATTAACCTTTAATTACTTTTTCTACGACTTGCCTCTTACTAGGGTTAATAAAATTAAAGATTTAGGCATAACGTTTGATAATAAGTTGTTATTCGATGAACATCTTAATAATATAGTCAAAAAGGCATCTCGTGCACTCGGTTTTGTGCTTAGAATGTCATCGGAATTCTCTAGTATCAAAACATTCAAAATCCTCTACTGTGCATACGTACGTAGTCATTTGGAATATGCATCGCAAGTATGGAACCCTTGCTACGATGTTTACACATCGCGAATTGAATCCATACAAAAGAGATTTTTACGCTACCTACAATATCGAGCTAAAACCTTCTTACCCGATTATATTGCAAGATGTCGCAAATTCCATTTCCTTCCACTTTCCAATCGTAGGGATATAGCTGATTTGGTATATCTTTTAAATATTGCTAATGGTAATGTAGATTGCCCGGAGCTTCTAGAACATTTAGGATTGCGTACTAGCACAGCTGCATTGAGAAAACCAAACATCCTATATGTCCCTATTGTCAGAACGAATTACAGACAAAATGCATTTTTGATCAGAGCAAGTTGCTCGTTCAACTCCTTGGCTAAAGCAAATATTGATTTAGATTTATTTAACACCACAACGAGTAAGCTTAAGCGCTTACTAAATGACAATTTCTTTAAACCAAAATAGTATAGCATATGAAGTTTATGTAATCTGTATTATTGTATTTTGTCGTCTACTTGCTGTTTTTCATACCTATTTATGTAAATTATTTGTGGAAACTTGTAATTGGCCATCAGGGTACATGTAGCAACGTATGTGTGGCTGCATGTATTTATCATTATACTATTGTGCTCCCACTTAGCTGTAAGTTTTCCCAAAACTTTAAAAATAAAATAAAAATAAAATAAAATAATAAAAAACGATCGACGCACAATTTTCTTCATCAGAAAATTCCCGTTCGATCTTCTTTTATTCCATTTTACTAATACTTATGTCTTATAACTAACGTATAACGGTTATAATACCATTACTACTAAACGACATACATAATACAAACATTAGAAAATATAATTTAATAAAAATTACAACCGTCGTTCAAGATGAAAAAAATGTTGTCCCCGTCATAAATCATATCCCGCGATATTCCACAATGACAATGACAAAGTCAAAGTCAAAGTCAAAAATCATTTATTCAGTAGGAACTGTATAGTACACTTTGAAACGTCATTTTTTTTTAATTTACCACCAATTCGTAACGTGACCAAACAGAGAAGAATTGGCAAGAAACTCTGCTTGGCTTATATTTTTTTAACGTCATTGTACTTACAAGACATTGACAAGAATTTTTAGAGACAGTTCCATCGGATTATGTAATTCAATGTTTGTTTTGTGTAACTCAGATGATACCAAGATATTAATAGACCTAGTGAAATTTGGGTCAAAATTAACGGTGCCTGTAGTGCTTTGAGTTTAATATATTTTTTTAGTGTTTTTCTTAAAATTTTTTTGTTTTTTCATTAAGAAAAACGCTACTAACTAACTACTACTTTAACTAGATAATAACTGAGCGGTTAATTCGCTAAGCTTTTCGCCTTTAAAGCAATCAATCCGGGTCGTCTACATGTCTCCTTGCGCGCACGCGTGTGTGTGTGTGGAACTGCAGGTAAGGGCCTCGGGCATATTCCCCACCGCCCTGGTGGCGTCTACTCACGGGGATTAAAATCCCCGGGTCATTTGGTTTTGTTCAATGAGGCCTTCCCTGGTTTTTTAGTCGGCTCCTCATGACACTTCGTTAGTTGGCAGCTGTGGCTACCTCAAACGGTGGTACTCCATGAAAGTGTTACTGTCCATCCTGTCGTGGGTCTTAATTGGCTTCTGGGATGGTTTCCACAATTTCGCTAGTATCAAGTATAATGTTCAAAATAATATGAGGCAACGTAGTACGGAAGCTCCATAGAAACAAAAAGACACTGACAAGAGGTTGTCAAGAATACCGCAGGATTTGACGTGATTTTGATAGAAAATTTTGATTTAATCTGTGCGTTGTTACAGAATAGTCTATGGCTTCCACCCTATTCTAGAAATTCCAAAGACAACAAAGCAAAAGCAAAGCAAATTGAAAATGGCGTCGCTTAGCCGACTGAATGAATCAAAGAATACATTTTCTTCTAATTCCTTCTTGTGACTCAATTTATTTTTATTTACCACTAATTTACTTTGCAATCGCGCTTTCTATTCCATAAAGTGCAAATCACGCGTTCTATTCTGTCTGTGTCCGTTATGGTTTTCCAACTTGACTCGGAGTAACTCAGGTGTTTAGATGATTTCTACGAAGTTCCCTGTGCTACAATGCTGCCCACTGTGGAGGAGACGAGAGGGTACGACTTCCAAGACCCTGAGAATGCGGAGAAATGGAAGGGACTCTTCGTTATCCCGCTAAAAAAGGTACGCTAAGTTCATGTTGTGTACACTTTGGTATTTCATTCTTGCGTATTACGAATTTATCATTTTTACTCTGAAAGTATGGTGCAGCTCGTTATAATACACTTTAAGTAATTTCTCTGTAAATTATGATGCAAATACTTGATGCTGATAAACATTTTGGTAGGTTTTTATGTATGGATTGGACCCCACATGTAACCTTTGGGTAGGACCTACCCTGATTGGTAAATAACCCGTTTTCCTCAAAAGAACATATAAAATTGAAATTTTATGAGTGATCCTGTAATTGTGCTGTTGATTTGAATCATCTTTGTTGTCTATTATTCACTAAGGAATGGAATATCGGTCAGGATAAACCGCTGTTGTTTATCTATCAGAAATCATAGTACTCACCAATTCCTTTTCTATCCTATACATACTAATCTTATAAAGATGAATGTTTCTGAAACATAGTGTAGTAGTAAAACTAACTAAACTTAGTGTTTGTTGGTCCTGCAAAACCTCTTTCCTTCCTTCTTCATAGTTTGCCGTAGCTAACTCCAAAGGGCAACTCTGGGTGTTGAGAGCTATTAGGTTGCTCAAAGGCCGTCGTCGACCTTCCCATCAAAACTACTGAATTGATTGAGCTGAACTTTTGCAGAACTTACTTCTAAATCAGAGTTGATCATTACAAAATCAAATCGAGGCAGTGCTAAAAGATTAAGTCATTGTTTCTATCACTTTTTTTATCACAGATTGATTTAATAGTAGCTAGATAACAAGCTTATTATTGCTTATTTTACTAAAGTAGCCGATACAAAATCTTCAGGTATCATGTTCCAATTGTGAACCACTCGGTTACTAAGAAAGTAATGGTCAACCACGGTGTTAGTAGAAGCTCTCAATAGCAGAAGGTGGTGGCCTCGAGATGGTCTTAAGGTTACTTTCTTGCAAAAGATATCCTGAATGTCTGGCAAGTTGTAATGATTAATAAGCATTTTACTTAATAATCTTCATGACTGAAAACTATGACTTTAAAATAAGCATAGCTTTAACAGTAGTGTCAGTACACACTCACATCATTATGCTGAGGTTGCACCTATACTGACCTACATATTAATTACAAAGTTGTGAAAATATTTCGCAATATGTTGCAACTACTGAAGAACTTCACCACATCTTCGGCTCTCCTATTTATTATTGTTGTACCCAACAGGGTCTATAATTATCTTGAATGCTGTAAATGGGGCTATCATGACCCTACTCACAATCAATGTGACTGTGGGGGCCCCCATCCAAACCCCACCTTCTTATTTTCCCCTTGTGCCCTACCACCTGCACAAGGGATGACATTATAAACACCACAGATGTTGGAGTGAAGGTGGCAAAGTTTTACTCAAATATATTTGTTTATTTATATTGTTTATTGCGTACATAGACATTTAGTTGCTTAGGTGTTAAAGTAAGCTTATATGTAAATCCATGTCCCCTGTAAGGGCGCTGCAACTTATGATTTTAGATTTGAGCATGCGTTTATAGTTTATAATTTTATACAAATTTTTATTAATTTAGACAAAAGATAATAATGTCCCAAAAGTTAGCAAGTAAAATGTCAAATATAAGGGATGTCAAGAATACAATTGTAGGTATTGTCAATAGTCAGCAATAGGTATGGCAATTGTTATAATGTCAAGATAGTTTTATCATTTAAAAATTCGTCGACGGAGTAATAACTTTTATTTATAAGGTATTCCTTTCGTTTTTTACGAAAGGGCAAGTCTTTGGTTTGGTCTTTAATGTAGTTTGGAATTTTATTATACATTTTTATTAATCGCGAGTACACCACCACACCACACCAGCCTATATCAGTCCACTGCTGGACATAGGCCTCCCCTAATAAAGGGGGATATGCCCATAATCCCCACGCTGGGCATGCGGGTTGGGGATCGCAGGGCACAACTTCTCGCGAGTACGGACATACGATAATGTAATGACTTGTTATGAACACTGAAACGCTAGAAGAAGAAAAGCCATCTCCATCATGCAACTATACAGGATATTTAAATGATGGAATGCAACATTATGGGCCAGGATTCTCTGGAGTAGATCATTGTGTCCAGCTTTACTGAAGATCAGAATCTAGAGGTGAAGAAGATGCTTGCCGATGCTAGGGCGACCTCCGTAGGTCTTATCAACAGGCACAAAAAGCACCTGCAGGACATCTTCAGGGTATTCTCTGAAACCCAACCTGGATGGTGACTAAATTGTGTCCACTTATGAAGTGGTTATCGTCTGTGACTTTTGACTATGTCAATGACACAAGGTTGCTTATGGATATCCTGATGCTACTGAGAACCAATGTGATCAATCAACATTCCAAGCTGGACAATTAGCAGAAAAATGTCGCCGAATCGAGTAATAAAGTTTTTTTTATGTATTAATGGCCAGCTCTTGACCTTTAGGCTTGCGTGAGCAAGGAAGAGGTCGACAATGGGGCGAGCTTGCCCAGAAGATGCCTATCAACTCTCCTTTTGAAGCTGTTAGGGTCGTAAGTCAATGGAAAACAGATGCTGTCAGCTAAGAGCTAAGCACGAATTGCGCAATAGCAAGTTCAGTGCACCGGGAATTTTGCCTGCGTCAGCGCGTAACGTGAGCGTGCAGCGCGGCAGCGCGGCGTCACCCGAGGCCTACATTCGCGACCCAAGTTAGCAGGTAAATGACCGCCCCGCCCCGATGTCCCCCCGATTGGCCCTCCGGACGTGTATACCTCAGCCTGCAACTATTGCGCCTGCTCTGCTTTACCTCCAGCAGAAGGAGAGTTACGCGCAATTCCCATTTCCTCCGTTGACCAAAATGTCGTCATCCCAGAAGCCATTAAATAAAGAAGTGAAGCGATGTTGTCATATCTCCATGACAGAGAAAATACTAGGTACACAGATACAACGACCCCGCCCATTGAGTCGATGAGTCCTCTAAAGAGGCTGAGGTTCCTCCACGTGTGCTCCTACACCCTTAAATCTGGCAACAGCCCAAGCCGAGGTTCGTACCTTAGTGGTGCTCTTGAGTTCGTTGCCCCAAGCTAACTTTTAATTGGTGGAGCGCCATCAAATAGTGTACTGTGAGCGCCATCTGCGCCACTGGCCCGATAACGTTGTCGCGGCCAGGGACTGCCGCGGTAAAGCTATTGCATAGCATTTTGTATCAACTTATGCAATTATAATTATTTATTTATTTTATTTATGCAGTATTTCTTTTTCTTTTATATTAATTCAAGTTACACTTTTTGAGCGTGGTGATCGTCTCGATTCGTGCGAGCTTCGTAGAGTCGTACAATACGTCTAGTTGCACGCACACAAACACCGTGTCGAAGACTGCCGAAAAGACACGACGTTAGACAATGCACGGCCTTCAAGCCACACCTCCGTCGTGAGGACGTGCCCGTCGGAGTGGGGAGCGTGAGGTTTTTTTTCGTTACGGAATTTCTGGATTCGGTCCCCGCGCTCAAGGCCCTCGATAGAAGCTATGCAATAGCTTAAAAACCCGAGCTCAGAAGTGAGCGCGTCGTCGTGAGGGGCGTTTCACTCCTGCATTTTATAACGTTCACATTGTTTTATGTGTATTCATTGATGATTAAAGCTGCTAGCTTAAAGTGAAATTCGTTTTGAATAGGGATGATGCCTGGGTAGAAAAATAGTACTTCTAATTAGTCCGTCAATTAGATTATCAAAAATATTGGACACATATTTTTTTATTTTTAAAATCAATGGAAAACGACAATGTTATAGAGCGTCAAAGTTCGGGAGTGGGGGCTCGTACGTCACTTATAAGTAAAAAGTGTACTTACCCGTAACGTCACGCGGAACTTCAACGCACTATAACTTTGTCATTTTTAGTTTAATTGACTCAAGAAAAAATATGTATCCAATATTTTTTGATAGTGTAAATGACGGACTAATTATAATTTTTCAGGCATCTAACCTATTAAGTATGCCATGCTAGATGAGCTGTGGGCAAAAATTGTCACTCAGTGGATCCCGGATACAACGAGACGGCGTCGCGGTAGACCACGTAGAATATGGCGTGACGAACTAGACTTCTAAAAAGATAGGGTCACTTTAGAACAGGATGGAAGTGGATGGAAGAAATGTGGGGAGGCCTTTGCGCTACAATGGGATGCTTCAGAACAGTAATTGATGATTAATTATTCAGTTACTGCGAGATGGGTCGACGACATAGTACGCGTCGCCGGGCGAGCGTGGATACGACTAGCACAAGACTGTGGTGGATGGCACAAACTCCGGGAGGCCTATATCCAGCAGTGGATAAAGTCGGGCTGTAGATGATAATGATGATTTTAAATTAATAAATCTATAATTTCCAGTTTACAGAAGACCACTTTATTGTGGCACCAAACCCTGAAAAGGAATTTTAAAAAATTCATAAATTATTTTTGTCATCAGGTTCTGGAGCAGGTGCATCCGTCCCTGAATGCGGAGGAGAGTGCGCTGGAGTATGTGGAGTCTCTCTGTCTGCGACTCCTCGCCATGTTGTGTGCTGCACCCTCACCGCTCACCGTTCAGGTAAGCTCTTACAATAATCCCCCTAGGTTATTAAGTCGTTTGTAGTATACAGGGTTGGGGCAAATTTTACCTTATCAAGGGCAGCTCCCTTTTATTTTGTATAAAACCAATCTTTGCATTAATGTAACGTGCAGTATATAAGGGGTGTACGGGATTCCAACCTCCATCTTTGGAACTCAAGTCAACCTCACCTGCACGTGGTGCACCCTGCTAAACAACGAACGGGGCTCTGGCGGCCGGCTGATTGCGGCATAGCACAGCCTACATCGGCACAGCTAAATCCCCTGGCCACTGACGGGCAGCAGCGTCGGTGGTACGAGAAGCTGCCCTGCGATCCCCAACCCGCATGCCCAGCGTGGGGATTATGGGCATATCCCCCTTTATTAGGGGAGGCCTATGTCCAGCAGTGGACTGATGAAATAAATTGAGTGTAAAAACGCCAATTCTATAGATAAGGGCCGAATGATATTGTTACGATCTGTAGGACGTGGAGGAGCGCGTGGCGCGTACGTTCCCCACTCCGCTGGACAAGTGGGCGCTGCAAGACGCACGCGACGCCACCGCCGCGCGCCGCCGCCGCTCGCTGCTGCCGCCCGACAGGATACACTGCATGCTGCAGAAGGTACATACATACATACTTACATAATTACTTACTAAACACCCAGACACAGACTTATAAAACACCCAGACACAGTACGAACATACATGTTCATCACACGAATATTTGCCCTGGGCGGGTATCGAACCCGCGACCTGCAGCACAGAAGACAGTTACTACCAACTGAGCTATGTGGCCAGTCATGCAATAATGATCTAATTTGTAATCAGCGGGGTGATCGGCTAACTCTGTTGCAAACAGAAATTATTGACACCGATTCTGTTTTTACAAACTTTGACATTTCATCCATCAAAATTCAACGAACGTCAATTGAAAAACTATCACAGTTTGTTAAAACAGGATTGGTGTCAATCATTTTTGTTTGCAACAGAGTTAGCCGATCACCCCGCAGATCTTGAACTATTTATAATCAGATCTTGTGAAAGACTTAGATACAATACTTTGTTATACATAATTGTTACCACTTCACATGACCTTTTTGCTCGTTCCATCTCCTAAAAAAGACTTAATTTGATTACAGGAGGTGCTTCTATACAAAATAGACATGTCAGTGTCAGTATTCATCACCGCGATACTGGAGTTCGTCAGTATAGATATATTCAAGCTGGCGGGAAACTTTGTGAAGAAGATATCTCAGAAGTCTGGCTACGAGACAATCACCTGCAGGGATATTAAGACTGCCATGTGCGCGGACAAGGTAACTGATCCTCCCTACTTCTTAAATATAAGATAAGTAAAGTCTTATCTTATCTTATCTAGTCTTATCTTATCTTACTTCTAAGTAACCCATTGTTCGTAAGTGCATCGGTTTTATTTATAATCTACCCACATTTGTGCCAATCTTTAATTCATTCATTGTGTAGTTTAATTTGATATAACTTTTGAAACTATCATGGTTGAGAACATAATTATTAATATCAACGGGATATTTACTCTCATAGTTTTATAGTCTTATGTATAAATATCTTTATAAGAAACATTATTTTATCTTTTCACTTGTATTGCCTAGATTTAATAAGCTCAAACCTAATACTTTTGTATATAAGCAGAACTATGTTTGCGTTAAGAAGGCGGTCGTTGAAGCTGCTACACAGTTTTTACTTTTGCAGTTTCATCGTACATATTTGTAACCTAATACCTAAGTTTATGTTCTGAATAAATAATTTTGAATTTTAAATTTACCATGATTTGTGAGTTCTATTGTTTCCCGTTATTTCGACGCAGTTGCATGCGCCATGATCACGGGAGAACTGAAGTCTGTGCGAGTGGGTAGTTACTGGCAGACGAATCGATCTACCCTCTTTCTCAGTCTTTTATTACGAACGACACCACTCACGGGAGACTTGTGATCATGGCGCATGCAACTGCGTCGAAATATCGGGAAACAATAGAACTCACAAATCATGGTGAATATCCCGTTGATATTAATAATTAGTTTAATTTGTTATTTTTCTATTCACTTATATGCATTAGCAGGCTAGTTTCTTTTCATTTTGTTTTGTATTTGTTATTTGAATTATATGCAACATAAATTCGTGTAAGTTAGGCAGCTCGCTCGCATACGTATTTAGCCATAATTCTTATATTAGTTTTAAGTTCTCTTATATGTGAATTGGAGTGGAGGCCTTTGGCGGTTTTTTTATTTATTTATTTGTTGCAGGTGCTAATGGACATGTTCTACCAAGAATGGGAGGCCCCCGCGGAGGCCTCCGGGTCGGACCGCAAAGGCCGCCGCGGGTCGTTGACCTACGCGGAGCTGGTCCGGGATCTGTTGGCCGATGAGAAACACTTTCTGCGAGATTTGAACCTTATTATAAGAGTATTTAAGGACGAGCTCGAGAATATACTGGAGTCTGATACTAGAGTGAGTATTGTTATACAATACATAATGCTATGTTTTTCATCCCAATCTAAATATGTATTCTGAGATGCTGACTGAATGACCTTTAATATCTGCCGAATAACCGGCAACCGTTGAGATAAACGAGTTGTTGAGTGGTGATCGCGGCTCGGCAAACGTAGTGTAGGACGTCCTCCGGGCAGGTGGAGTCGATCTGGTGTCGGTTGCTGGTAGAAGCTGGATGTGGAGCTGAGGACAGGACGCAATGACGCTCATTAGGGTTGATGTCCAGCAGTGGACTGATATAGGCTGATGATGATGATGACCTTTTATGCAGAAAATAATACTGTTCTCAGGGCAACAAACATGGCATTTGATAAAAGGACAATGCCGTCTGATGTATGGCGCTCGGTACCAAGACTGAAATGAGCGCGTCAAAAAAATCTTCAATAAATTTTTTGTCGATTCTACTGTCAAAATAATTAAAAATGGTAGTAATTGCCATAGTAACACTTTATATCAGTGTTTGTTGCCATAGTAACAGTATATATCATTGGTTGTTGCAGTCTAATGGCGGAGTGCGGCGGAAACCAAATCAACTAAATATATTTTACTTGATCATTAATCCCGTCGGTGTAAAACTAAAGAAAACGTTAATGTCATTTATAAAATATAATAAAGGAGAATGCCGAGAACCCGTACCAATTGCGTCAAAACCGAACGTATCCCATAAAATTTATGGCAACTAACATTGATGTAAAGTGTTACTATGGCAATAACCCTCATTTTTAATTATTTTGACAGTAGAATCGACTAAAAACTTATTGAAGTTTTTTTTGACGCTTTCACTTTAGTTTTGGTACCGAGCGCCATACATCAAATGGCATTCTCCTTTTATGGGATACGTTTGGTTTTGACGCAATTGGTACGGGTTCTCGGCAGTCTCCTTTACATTTACACAAGCGAAGCCGCGGGCGAAAGCTTGTTTATAATATTAGTTTAAAGATTTAATTATATAAAAAGTAATTTGTAATATTTTTTTACTATAAATCGTGTGGAATTAGCTCAGGATCGTGTTGTCTGGGAGAATGGGGGAGTCTGGTCAGAGTGGGATAAAGATGGCAAGTATAATAATATAATAATTGCTATTTTATTTTGTTTCAGGCAATATCCCTAATATTCGGTAACATAGTTGACATCTACGAGCTAACAGTCACCCTCCTAGGCAACCTCGAGGACGCTATCGAAATGTCGCAGGACTCGCCCACGCCCTACATCGGCAGCTGTTTTGAAGGTAACCATTCTCTTCATTGAATAACGACATCTTCAAAATGAATATGAATTTACCATCTTTTGTGGTGTAAATAAATGTTTGACTATTGTTGTGGCTACATCAGTAGCAAGAGCGTCGCCAGCCTATGGCCCAGGGGGGCAAGTTGATATGGAGAAAGAGAAAAGTATGAGTTGTAGGTAAAGTCGAGAGCACATGAAGCTTTCCACTTGCAGTAAAAGCCTTACATCTACAGCGATTGTAATAATATCTTTGAGTCCAACGTGTAAAGCTTCACGAGTTTCTTGATTGTATAATAAATAAAACGTATAAATAAGTTAAATTACATTTATTAGTAAAATAGAATAAAAATAATGTGGGAGTTTGAATTTGAATATACAGTGTATTTTAATATTGTAATAGTCGAAAAAGATTCTTTTTTGATAAGGTTAATTAAAACAATCTTCGGAGGTTTTATGAAAACTTTTCGATCACTTTATAATGAAAATCTTGTAAGTTTCCATGAATTAGTTTTCTGTGCACACTCATCATGGCCGGACCATATCGAGGCGCAGATCGTAGTTGAGCGTACGGAATACTAAGAATGGAATTGGTGAATTAATTATTAATAATAATAAATAATCAATAAATAATGCTGGAATAACACACAGCATCATGTAGCCCCAAAGTAAGCAGAGTTTGTGTTATGGGAACCAGATGATTGATATATTACATATATACTTTTTATTGTAAATACATACATAGGAAACACCCAGACCCGAGTCAAATATCTGCAGAACATGCAAACATTTGTCCCGCGGCGGGAATCGAACCCGCAACCTTCTGCGTCCCAGGCGGACCTTCGCCCACTGCGACGACTTTGACCAGCAGTTGTGTTTCAGAGCTGGCGGAGGTGGAAGAGTTCCGTGCGTACGTGCGGTACGCGAATATCGTCACGAGGAAGGAGTCTCGGGAGGCGCTCCAGAACATCGTCGACGATCCCGTCGTGAGTGTTTTTTAATTATTTTATAATGATAATACTTCACTGTTGTTATATAATACAACATCATTTACATCTAGTGAGGAAATAAGGAAACACAAATCTTATAATCCTAAAACTAAACCTTTTTTTTTCTCGGTGTGAAAATGCGTTACACATGTCCTCAAACTCGGGGAGAGTTGGAGGGGTCTGTCGGGCTCTCCGCCTGCGACTAGCTCTCGCTAGCCCGGCGGCCTACCGACTAAAAACACACCGTGTTCCGTCGCTCACCGTAGTGCTAGTGCATCATCAAACCATTCATCGCCTGATTTAGGGCTCGACGCTGCACCAGCACTTGACGGGGTCATGGGGTCCCGGTAGGATTCTACCACGGCCCCGTCGGTGATCGTTCGCCTGAGGCGAACCCCTCGTATTTCCCTGATTGGGGAAGGGGGATGTCCCGGAACATCACAGACACCCCCCACCATTGGAGACCTCTGCAATGCAGGGCTGGGGCTCCCCGCACCCATACCCCGCTGGTCTCCATCGAGCGGAAGAAGGCGGTTAAATTGTCGCCGCCTTTTGCCGGTCCTCCGCCGGCGAAGTGGGTCAGCAAGGGGATTTTCTTCCCTCACCCGCTCCGCTGTCTCCTTCTGCAAAATTACATCCTCACAGAAGGAAACCATACCCCATAAACCTAACCTAACCTAACCTAACCATAACACAATTCAATTCAATTCAATATATTTATTGCAAGTAAGAGATTTTTAAAATTTCAAGCAAATGCACATTTTTACAAAGTCGTTAAATTAATTTGGTACATAATCCCATGTCCCACAATCCCACACACTCATGTGCCGAGCTCCCAGGCTCTTTTGTCATCAAGATAATCATTGACATCATAATACACCTTAAGATTGTTTGAACACTTTTCTTAAATTTATTCTCTTATTTAACTATTATATCTGGTAATTTGTTGAAGTACTTAACACATTGTCCTAAGAATGAATTATTTACTCTAGCTAATCTAGTTTTTGTACAAGCAATTTTATTTCTATTTCTTGTATTGTACATATGCCCATCTCCAAGCCTTTTCATTTGTCCATAAGCCATTATTATAATTCTAAAATTTACACACAAAACTAATACAAAACAACATAATAGGAAAGAAAGAAAGAGGGAATAGAACATAAAAACTACCGTAGAATTATAATAATGTTTTACCTACACTATCCTCATACACGCGTCCCGTCGCGTGAGTTAAGCTGTGTTACTTTTTGCAGAAAAAAACAATGTGATTGACGCGCCCTATTTAATTCCTTCCTTCTTCGTCTAAGCTAGTGTCCAACTCATATTGAATACATACTAGCGACCCGCCCCGGTGTGTCACGGGTGCAAGTAATACATGCAAACCTTCCTCTTGAATCACTCTATCTATTAAAAAAACCCGCATCAAAATCGCTCAGCGAGCTATGGAACGAGCTATGCTCGGGGTTTCGCTGAAGGATCAAATCCGAAACGAGTTTATCCGACATAGAACTAAAGTTGTCGACATAGTTCAGAGAATTAGCAAGTTGAAGTGTGGGCTGGCCATATCTGCCGAAGAACCGATAACCGATGGGGTAAACGAGTTCTTGAGTGGAGACCGCGGCTCGGCAAACGTATTGTAGGACGCCCTCCGGCCAGGTGGGGTGACGATCTGCGAAAGGTTGCTGGTAGAAACTGGATGCGTCGAGCTCAGAACAGGGCGCAATGCCGCTCATTAGGGGAGGCCTATGTCCAGCAGTGGACTGCTATAGGCTGATGATGATGTATCAAAATCAGCAATAAGCATACATAGGGAGGCAGCAGAAAGCGACTTTGTTTCATACCATGTAGTGATAAGCATCTGGGCGGAGTTAGGCTGGCTAAGTATTTAGCGGTATCGCAAAACTATCACACTTCACATCACATCACACTATCACACTGGTTTGTTTGTTTTTAAAAGGTCTTTATTTAACAATAAACTTTACAACAAAATGTAAGTTAGACACGGTCTAACACATTGCAACATGATTTGTTTGACTGACAGCACACTATCACACTGATATTATAAATGCGAAAGTTTGTGGGTATATATGGATGTATGGATGAATGTTTGTTACTCTTTCACGCGAAAACTACTTAACGAAACTTTTTATTTACAAAATATTCACCTAAAATAAAATGGAAACCAATAGCATTTTGCACATTTTATGCAAAAATTGACCACTTTTCTTCCTCTTTGTTTCGTATTAAAATAGTACATTGTTCTCCGAGAGGAGAAAGTGACCGATTACCGTCGAGGGTGTCGTTTGAAGCCCGAGCCGTAGGCGAGGGCTTTAAAACACCCGAGATCGGGAATCGCACTTTCTCTCGAGTGATACATAGTGCTTTATACTACACCTACGAGGAAAATAAAAAACTAACTTGACTTTGACTTTGACTTTGACTTTGACTTGATTTGACTTTGACTTTGACTTTGACTTTGACTTTGACTTTGACTAGCCAGTGCTTTTTTTTTTAGCTAGTGGCCAGTGTCATTTTGCGAACTTGGAGATAAAAACTCACTGTAAAAACTTTTTGGCTTTTGATATTTAGGTTACCAGCGCATAGTCTTACCCAAAATTAAAAAAGAAAAACCACGTAAGAAATGGATTTTCATACACTTTTCTCTCCCGCTCAGATGCGTTTTCTCCCCGCATATTTGTTCGATATGCAATGACGTACTTTCTACCGTAAATTTGATAAAGTATCAAGGTACTTTCCGAGCAGGTGTAGTATAAACAACAATATCTTACATGTTGTTTGTTAAGGACAAAGCTTATACCTATATTATCTAGTTACAGAATGACAATACTTTGAAAAGAATACATATAGTTTTCAGTCATCATCTTTGGTATTACAGAACACAACCAAATTCTTAGAAAATGTTGAACAGCCTATATTGCTATCTCGCCCGCTCGAATCATCCATCAGCTAAACAGAGATGCGATATCCTTTGCCCGCGCCTCGAATTGAAGTTGCGAGCGAGGTTCGCCGCATTCTTAAGTTTCGTGCGATTAGTCGTATTTCATACTCTCAATTCCGATATTGGGGTCGTATGTTTTGTGAAATAAAGTAGGATGCTCAACGTTCGTACTGTTAGATTACAAACTTCGTGCCGATATTTCGGTTTTCGTTTGATCATGGGTACCAATCGCAAGAAACGAAACACGTAATTTCGCACTTCGGTGAATTGAAGACCCCCTGACCCTAAATGAGTGTTTGTCGTTCGTTCGCAGCTGTCGGAGCGTCTGGACACGGCGGGGCACGGGTTCCGTCTGGCTGTGAAGTACTACCTGCCGCGCCTGCTGCTCACTCCGGTTGCACACGTGTTCCTCTACCACAACTACGTGCTGGCGCTGCTGCAGATAGCACCAGCCAACGACGACAGGGAGAGCTTCAAGCAGGTACCTGTAGATTGTTGTACTAAGTTGAGCGAGCCATGCTCCGCATCAAGCTTTAAAAGGCTTATTAGAGCACTCGGTATTCAGTCTGTCTTACATTTATCGTTGTGTAATAAGAGTAAGCCATTAATTCGGTATTTGGCTTGATTAATTAGTTAGACATCTTAATTCTTTACTATAAAAAATAATAGCCGCTGTAAAGAGGCTTTGTTATGTAACCAAAAAAAATGTACAAATTAAGGCATTATTTTTTACATTTTTTTTGGTTACATGACAAAGCCTCTACATGTGACTGATGGTGCAAATGGCTAATGGAATGGTGGCCGAGGACTGGGAAAAGAAGTGTAATGTACGATTCACATTTACCGGCGCGCGTCGGAGAGCATCAGAGAGCATTTTATAACATGCCAAAGGAAATTGAAACATCAACTAAGCAGTTAAGTTCCTTATTTCCATGCAATTTACGCATCTTTGAGCTTTGTCAAACACTGATAAATATATCCGCTGCGTAAATTGCATGGAAATAAGGGACTTAACTGCTTTGTGAATGTTCCAATTTCCTTTAGCATGTTATAAAACGCTCTTCGATGCTTTCCGACGCGCGCCGGTGAGTGTGAATCGTACATTAGTCGTCTAGCACGAAGGGTTGACGACTTATTCAGCAAGAAAAAGTCAAAATATTTAGTACAAATACCGCTAACCTTCTCTGACGAGTTTTACAAAAACTCAACAGAAATTCTACTATGTTTCGCCTTCCCATAAGGCACCTTCAAGAAATTATCGGCTCGCTGTCCACCTACTAATCTCTTGGTGACATTACAAGCATGAAGCTTAACACCTTCATACCTCAAGTTGATGGAGGCAGGGCCTTGCATCGTAGAGTACGTTCTAAACATGCGTGAACTACGAAACAATAATTAGTTATAAGTAATGGTTACCACTTAACTTCAGCTGGGCTATGTGTTAGTTTCATCTTATTCAAATATCATAAAAAAATCTATATATCTGCTACTTTTTTTGTACTACCATGGGGTTTCATCCCTAAGAAACGAAAATTAGTTCATACTAAATTTCAATAGATGGCGGAACAGGTACCGATTTCTTATTGATGACTGCGTGAATCTCACAAAAAAGTAAAACTAAAGATGAACGTTCTACTTAAAAAAAAAATATAAGTACAGGAAATGGAAAAAAATCCAAAAAAAAAACAGATTTAGTATTTTTACAAAACTCAATAATTTCGTCACTCTTCCGGTGGCAACAAGTGGTACTACGTTGTGAAAGGTATCTTAGTTCTTTGAGTTTTTTATGTCAGAAAAAAAACCCACACGATAGCCCGAAGCGCTAGATGGCGCTCGCTATCCACCGCAGCGGTGCTATAGCGAGCGCCATCTAGAGCCCACTCTACTGAAACAAAATAGCCCGAAGAATAGCCCGAGTTAGAGCGGTCCGGTTTCTTTGTATGGGATGAGGTATCTGTAATAGTATTAGTATTATGTTATCTGTGGTACTACTTATTAAAAGATATTGTTTTTATTTTCAGGTGGAATGTAATCTTCATCCAATCAAGAAATTACTTATCAAAGCGTTAGGGAACGGACCAAAAGTGTGAGTATTTATGTACATTGTTTTAACTAACCCCCTTATTCATAACCAAATGTAATTTTATATCGCTCGATAAAATAAGCCTGTCATCTGTCATTTAAATGTAATTAGAATGAGTTGACATGATTTTTTAACGCCATTTTATTATATAGAACTGTTATACTGTTATGAATAGGACAGTAAAATGTTACCTTCTCCATAATTAGCTAGATTACTCTGGTGTCGGAGTGAATCCACCCGAAAGCCTCTGAAATAGCTAAAGGAGTGAAGCCGGGACCAGTGCTAAGGCTCAGCTGTTTCTCTATTGTGCGTGTGGAAATCTATGTTTAATGTGTGTGTGTGTGTCATCACATCGAATTAATACTGTTTCTAATAGCACACAAGAGTTTTCCTAAGTATGTACATATTAGAACGAGTTCGTCTTGGATAACGAATTTAAATTATGTAGGTCTCATATTTTACAAGCTTATCTGTACTAATATTATGAGGAATCCTTACAAAAACTTATGTAACGTAACCCAAGGTGTAAAAAAAGCGCCCTAACCCGTGCGAAGCCGGGACGGGCCGCTAGTTGTATGCCGTGAAACTGGCAAAACGCACGCTTTGAATACTGTATCATCTTTATAGCATGTTTTACGCAAATAAACAATTATGATTATGTACGAGTTTATCACGGCTGTGTACGTACTTATGCAGAGACACGCTCCGCATGGCGATGCGATGCCGGCGCGCGCTGGCCATGGAGAAGTGCTCGGAGCTGGCGCGCACCGTCGACAACTGGGACCCACGGCTCGTGGCGCACTGCTGCAACGAGTTCATCAGGGGTATGTACCACTCTCACTCACATGTACGAGCTTATCGCGGATATGTATTAATGTATCGGGAATTTGTAAGAGTTTATCGCGGATATGTACTAGTTTATCATGGATATTTACGAGTTTATCATGGGTATGTACATGTTTGACGGGAATTTGTACGAATTTATCGGGGATTTATGCGAATTTATCACTTATATGTACGAGTTTATCATTGATTCGTATGAGTTTGTCGGGGATATAAACTAGTTTAACGGGAATGTTTCAGAGTTATTGGAGTATTTATGAGTAGGACATCCATATTTTCCATAACTCTCGTACATTATAGGTAGTAGTTTTCAGTGTACTTATCAGTAAATGTATGTAACGTTTGTTCGTTCGCAGAGGACACGCTGTCCAAGATAGGTCCGGGCAAGCGGCTGGCGGAGAGACGCGCCTACCTCTTCGACGGACTGTTGCTGCTCTGCAAGCCAGTCACCAGCATTGTGAGTGTTGCACTTACCACTATTGTACTGCACATTGTTTTATATACGTTCTTCTTTCGTATGAGCTAGTGACCGACTCTGGTGTCGGAGTTTATAGGCCGCCCGCAGCCTGCGACATGGCTTAACGACTGAAAAGCCGGGACCAACATCTTAACGTGCCTTCCGAAAGCACGCAAGCAAGCATTTTCAGCTCCTGTTTTCTGCTACAGCAATGGCGACTATAACAAAAAACGATCGGCGCACAATTTTCTTCATCAGAGAGTTTCCGTCCAAATCTTCTTTATTCCATTTCACGAATACTAGCGTCATATTACTAACGTATAATGGTTATAATACCATCAATAAAAAACGATATACATAAGAAAAACACTAGAAAATAAAATTTAATAAAAATTACACAGCCGTCGTTCAAGATGAAAAAAATATTCTTTGTAGGTGTCAGTCAGGAATATTCTATCTGACAGACTTTTTTTGATGGTGTTCCTACACGTGCCGACTTTAGACATAAATCCAGCAATTCTGTTTCTTTGAATGGCATTGAAGGTATTAACGCGTGCCTCCAGAAACATTCCGGATGCACTACAAAAGCGTTTATCAAAGTGATCTGCTAAAAACACCGAAGTAAACCACGCCACGAGCGCTTCTTTGACGTTGACATTGACACGTAGTGATGACGACCAATGATGTATCATGACAAAAACCTGTACAATTGGTAGAATTGAAAAATAATAGTTAGGTAGAACTGGGTACCTATACAGTCCCATTATAATGAAAGGAGGGTAAACGGAGGTTGCAGGAGTTGAACCCAATTGGAATTTAAGGAATTGAGCAGTGTTTTGGAATTATTTTTATGTGTGTGTACCATATTGTGTAATATAGTTAGTAGTTGTCCGTGATATTTATTAGTATTGTATTGCATCCCATAGGTGGGTGTGGGCAACAACGTGGGCGGCGGGTTCTCTAGCGGCATGCAGCAACTCAAGCTGAAGGAGAAACTGCACGTCAGGAAAGTGGAACTCGTCGACAGGCCCGACACAGACGGTGAGATACTTCCTACCTTCTGCCTCCCTTCTGCTGCCCTTTCTCCTCCTATCTTCCTCCCTTCTGCTGCCCTTTGTCCTCTTATCTTCCTCCTTTCTGCTGCCCTTCTTCCTCCCTTCTGTTCCCAAAACCCATCAGAGACTGAGGAAAGGGTTGCTTGCAGTTTGTTGAATATAGGTTTGACGGCCTCTGTGGTGCAGTGGGCGAAGGTCCGCCTGAGACGCAGAAGGTTGCGGGTTCGATTCCCGCTGCGGGACAAATGTTTGTATTACTATTGTCTCAGTTCTGGGTTTTTTCTATGTATACTATGTATGTATTTACAAGCAGTATATCAGTGATGTGTTTCTGCTTAGTTTGGGGCTATATGATTTTGTGTGATAGTGTCCAGCATTTTTTTATATATTTATACGCGGGACATTGACATTGACATACACACAGTGATGACGACGACCAATGATAAACGATGACAAAAACCAAAATGACTTAATTTTTCTTGACAACCAAATATACCGCATATCAACCTATATTTAAGTAACTGTAATCAAGATGATGACGCTTTTCGAGCGATCCTCGCTGCATTACATTTGATTTATTTCCCACAGAGTGGCGTCACGTGGTGGAGCTGTGCCCACGCGTGGGCGCGCCAGTGGCCGTGGCTTGCGGCTCCTGCGCGGAGAAGCGCAATTGGATGTGTGACCTCGTCATGCTTAATACTAAACCCATGTTGGATCGGAGTTTAGACAGGTTTGGGACAATTTCCTATTTGTATATCTCTAAATACAAGTCCAAAGAACATACGAGTTTGTCGGAATCCCCTGCCAGTTAACTTCCTCCCATTTTGTGAACCACTTATTTATTACAAATCATATATTTTTTTATGATTTGTAATAAGTAAGTGGTTAGATTATACAGGACAATTCAGTCTGATGTATGGCGCTCGGTACCAAGACTAAAGTGAGTGTGTCAACAAACGTTAAACAACAAACGACTAAAAACTTATTGGAGATTTTTTCCAATAAGTTTTTAGTCTATTCTACCGTCTAAATATAAATAAATGAGGGTTGTTGCCATAGTAACAGAATATACCTATCATTGGTTGTTGCAGTCTAATGGTGACGTGCGGCGGAAACTAAATCAACAAAATATATTTTATTTGATTATTAACTTATCTCCTGACCAAGGCCAGAGGAACGGTCGCCATACTGCATCACTGACTGGATATGGATATGCATTCGAATGATTCTTACTCTTTACGAATGTCCAAAATGCACGGGGGTTATATCTTATACCGTCTTCTATATTACGTATGTAGGTGTTGTACATTTCATTTTCTAAAATACGTGCCCTATCTCTTAAAATAACGAAAGAATGTCGATCATGTAAGTTACCATACATTTTAAATTTTTGATGATATTTAAATTTTTCTTTTATTAAGGTTCGCTTGTATGTACCACAAAGGATACTTGCGGGAAGGGGTAATCGTTTTAGAAGTAATGTAGGTATTACGTAGGTTGTATACAGTGGTATATATAAAAGAAACTGCGTCCTCCAGAGACCTGCAGCCAAATGCAGATTGCCAATCAACAGCATCAAGTTCTGAACAGATAGACTGGTAATCTCCATTGTTATACATAAATTTCGTGTAAGATAATGGCTTAATAGTATGGAATTGAACGAAGTCAGCAAGAATTATTACAGGACGGTGGTGGGGATCTTCAGGACCAAAAGATTGTCACAAGAGTTGACAGTTACATCGTTATTTGAAAAAATAAATCTAATAAACGGCCATTTCTATAATTTAAATGAGAATTGTATTGAAGCTTTTTGCAGGTATTTAGTAAATGTAATTGGTGCGATCGCTGAATATTACGGGGAGAAAGAGAAATGCCGTCATCATTTAGAATCCACGAAACCAAAGGCATATTAAAGTCACCAAGTACAATTACTTTATCTAGTGGATTTTCTAGTACAATTGCAGTTAGTTTATAGACAAAGGGTGTAAGGGATTCCAACCCCCATCTCCGGAACCCAAGCCAACCTCTCCTGCACGTGGTACACCCTGCTAACTAACAAACGGGTGGATTGCGGCATAGCGCAGCCTAACACCGGCACAGCTAAATCTCCTGGCCGCCGACGGGCAGCAGCGTCGGCGGTGTGAGAAACTGTACCCTGCGATCCCCAACCCGCATGCCCAGCGTGGGGATTATGGGCATATCCCCCTTGTTATAGGGGAGGCCTATGTCCAGCAGTGGACTGAATAGGCTGTTGTTGTTGTTGTATAGACAAAGTTAGTCAATTGCATTGCCATTGAGTTGCCTAAGTTCTGATCACGGTTATGAATTGATAGGGTAACCCACAGATCCTCAGCCGAGGACGACCACTCACTCCGGCTCTCAGCCGCGAGCTATTAAAATCCCACCCCTTTTTACCTGATTTAAGTCATCGTAATTACGGTCGCGCCGCCAGACAATATATCGATCATCAAATAACTCATAATTATGAATGCTCTCGTTTAGCCACGTCTCCGTAAGGCAAACTACGTCGTACGAGTTTAAGCACACATTTCTATAGAATGAAACTGTCTTCGTACGTAGACCGCGCACGTTCTGGTAATACTAATCTTTATTAACAGTAAAAAAGACTAGTTTCGGAACAGGCACACAAAGCTTCAAATGATAATAATGTTGGCTCTTGAAAATTACAAAAAAGTAGATGTAGCACATCTTAAACCCAACGACCCTCGATAGGTAGGACTACTGGTCTTCCAGAATCTTCCATTCTGGGAGGCCTTTAACTTTCTAAACCTCTTTCTGCCGCCCAGCGCGACAGCAGGCAATAAGCAAATGTAACAAAAAACTGTTAGCTAAACAAAAGAAATGATCATTTAAAAAGCCGGGTGTCCGACCGGTGCGGGTAGCGTTGAATAAACAAATGCGAAGCGCACAGTAGCATGTAGGCATAGAATTGAACTAGACCCTGAAGCAAACCAGACAGGGCTTACCTGCTATGTAATGTTGCAGCATCCTGCTGGACCTGGAGCGGCGGCACCCGCTGCAGCTGCCGCCGGCGTCGCTGTACCGGTTCGCGGTGCCCGACTCGCCCGACAACATCGTGCTGGAGGAACACACGCCGCACAATGTGCCGCTTATAAAGGTAACCTACAGACATACATACAGTCACGTACGCAGAGACCACGGATCTCCACTTGCTACAATCCTGGCATACCTCCTTTGCTTCATTCACTCTCATCACATTCTTTATACATGTTAATCGGTTTAGAGTACTCCTGACCTGGCCTTTTCCCAGTACGTCTCCGATTTGATCGCAGAACGTACGTCGAGGTCTTCCCCTTCCAACTGTCCCATTCACACTCGGCCCATATACTTTTCTTGTCAATCTTCTTTCATCCATCCTTTCCTCATACCCGAACCACCTCAAGCATACCTTTCTCAATCCTTGTCACGATATCTTCATTCACTCCATATTTCTCTCTTATCACTTATTAACGTAAATACGCGTAAAAACTAGAAATCAAGATAAATTCGTCATTGAGATAAAGTATGCATCCCTGTCTAGCTAATGATATATGGACATAAGAAAGTAGAGATCAGCCGTATGAGTTGATGTTCAGAGCATGAATTAATTTTTAGGATTCTTCCATGCTTTAGTCATAAGTTCTTTGTTTTAACAAACTATGTCAGTTTGTCAATTGACGTTCATTGAATTTCTATAGATGAATGTCTTTGTAAAAGCAGGATCGATGTCAATCATTTCTGTTTGCAACAAAGTTAGCTGATCACCCAGCAGATCCGCGCCATTACATTGCTCACATGTAGAGGTTGTGTCGCGTAAAAAGAACACTGGCGGTAAGCTGCGCATTAGCTGCGCTCTCCACTTCTTACAGCGTTCTTCTTACGTGACGCGTACTATATCTGTGTATCTTTGAAGTTGGCTGCAAGTAGAACGTAGTTCCTATGTTTGCTGCGCCTTACTTCGGAGAGACATAGATTCTTTGTGACTACAATACATGGCAAAATTTAACCTCATTGAGGGCAGTTACCTTTTCTTTTGTAGTTGCAAGGTTTTGTTCTTAGAAAATAATAGTTTTTTTTTAAAGAAAAAAACAGTAGTATTTCCGGAATTTTGAAAAAAATGTACAGACAGCTTAGGAACTTTCTTATGTCATAAAAAAAAACTAGTGTGTGTGTGTGTGTGTGTGTGTAAGTGTTGGCATGTGGTTGTTGAAGGGCGCGACTCTGCTGAAGCTGGTGGAGCGGCTGACGTACCACATCTACGCCGACCTCAACCTCGTGCGGACCTTCCTCACCACCTACCGCTCCTTCTGCACCGCGGCCGAGCTGCTCGACCTGCTCGTCGAGCGCTTCCACATGCCCGAGCCGGGCGACGTCTACGACGAGACCAGGCACGGTGAGCCCACTGCCCACTTCACACGCCTTACTCACTCTGCACTATGCAATCTCACGTGGCTACGGTCTGACGAACTCTAGCCTGGATACTCTAGTCTGGCGACGCGTCGCCAACTCAACAGTATTTTGTATACAAGTAAGTTAGATACTTCAGTCTGGCGACGCGTCGTCAGGTCGTTAATATTTTGTATACAAGTATGTTAGACTGGATACTCTAGTCTGGCGACGCGTCGCCAGGTCACCAGTATTTAGTATACAAGTTACGCCTCGCTCGCTAAGTGGCCAACTGGTCGCCGGGACGCTCGCCTGCGCGTGTTATACTGAGAGTCAATAGCCGCTACTTATTTGGCAACCTAATGAGGTTGCCGAATGTGGCTATGGTAGGTAGCCAAAGGTAACCAGCAACGTCGCTACCAGTGTATTAGCGCCCTTAAAGTCTTATGATGGCCATAAGGTGCACTATACTATTGCGGTAACTTAGATTTTTTAAATAAAAGGACGTGGTTTTGTTATGGTGTTTAATTTGCGACTGAACCAAAGATAATTAAGGTAGGTAGGCAGCGAGCGAATCATTCAGTATTGACACAGAATAAAGAAAATATTGTCTATAACTATCTTTAAATATTTTATTTAATTCTGTGGATAACGTGACGATGTTTAACGAAAACTACGGTTTAGAATTGTCAAAATAATTTATTAACTGAAAGACCGTTGTACAGCAAATGGAGAATGGGTATAGACTTTTTGTCTTAACTCAAAACTACCCTAAGTAGTACAAATACCCTCAGGTTAAAGAGTAGGTACTAAGTACATACAATCCTAAATATTACGTAGGTATATTTTATAAGTATTTAAATTACATGTAGGTATGAGCGCGTCGCTAAAAAATTCCCTCTAAAAGTATTCCCAGTACGACTAGATCTGTTTAAAGTCGCTCATCGAGCTATGGAAGTGTACTCTGAAGGTTCCTCCTAGGCAAGCGTGATCCATCTTAGACGACGTCTTCACCTGTCTCACGGGTGGTACAGTCAAATGCTTCTATTTTATTTATAAAAAAGTTTAGGATCCGAAATGAGATTATCCGACATAGAACTAAAGTTGTCGACATAGCTAAAGGAGAATGCCGAGAACCTGTACCAATTGCGTCAAAACCGAACGTAATAAAATTTATTATATTTTATAAATGACATTAACATTTTCTTTAGTTTTACATACCGACTCGATTAATAATCAAGTAAAAAATATTTGGTTGATTTGGTTTCCGCCGCACGCTGCCATTAGACTACAACAACCAATGACATATACGTTGCTATGGCAACAAACATTGATGTAAAGTGTTACTATGGAAATAACCCTAATTTTTAATTATTTTGACAGTAGAATCGACTAAAAACTTGTTGGAGATTTTTTTGACGCACTCACTTTAGTCTTGGTACCGAGCGCCATACATCAGACGGCATTCTCCTTTCTTGACATTTTGTACTAACAAAATATGATTCATGTTATCATCTCCATGCGTCAAGTTGATGGACGCAGGGCGATGCATCGTAGAGCAAACGTGATCTATGATGCAATGCTTTGTGAATGATAATGGTTACCAATTAACATCAAATGGGCCATGTGCTTGTTCCATCTTCAAGTACCTGAGAATTAGCAAGCTGAAGTGGCAGTAAGCTGGACATATCAGCCATAGAACCGACAACCGTTGGGGTAAACAAGCACGACTGCTAACGTAGTGTAGGACGCCCTCCGGCCAGGTGGAGTGTCGATCTGGTGTCGGCTGCTGGTAGAAGCTGGATGTGGAGCTGAGGACAGGACGCAATGCCGCTCATTAGGGGAGGCCGCCGCCCAGCAGTGGACTGATGATGATGACAAAGCTTCTTATGTATTGAATAAAATGCTTATATAATAAAATTATAATGATATAATGTACATAAATGTAAATGTATTGCGCACGCCAGTACCAAGGATCAAGAACACCAAAAAGAGTCTCAGTCCGAACTCGTCGGTGCTTGAAATAGATTTGGGTAAAGTATCAAAATTATTAAAGTATCTAGAACTTCTGCTGGAGGCTTCGCCTAGTACTCGGATAAAAAGTTTAATGTTATTCCCTGTTATTATAATTAATAAATAAATAATGCGGGACGTAATCACACAGCATCATGTAGCCCCAAACTAAGCAGAGCTTGTATTATGGGAACCACATATTTAATATAGTACATATTTTTTTTTGTAAAATACATACATAACATACACAGAAAACACCCAGACCCAAGACAAATAACTGCAGAACATGCAAACATTAGTCCCGCAGCGGGAATCGAACCCGCAACCTTCTGCGTCTCCGGCGGCCACAGAGGCCGTCACATAAACCAACAGACAATAAAAGCCTATGTTATTCCCAATCTAGGACTACATTTGTGAGAAATACCAGCTCAATCGTTTCAGTAGTTTTGGCGTGGAGGAAGCATTTTTACAAAATTTCGCCTTTGTAATGTTAGTAGGAAGTATCGTTTCAAGCATGCATGACTTACGACTACGAGTCAATACTTAGTCCTAGGTAATGGTTAACACTTAACATAAGGTCGGCCATGTGCTTATTTCATCTTCAGGAATCATAAAAAAACACAAAATTATTCATAATTTCGGATGTAAAAATTGTCCTTGGCCCTATTCATATCACTCACGAAATTACTAATTTCTAACTAATATTGCAGCGGAGAGCATAGAGAGCGCAGCGAGCAGCGACGCGGAGAAGCTAAGCAAGAACACGGCGCGGGAGGACTGGAAACGGTACCGGAAGGAGTTCCAGCAGCCTGTCAAGTTTAGGTAAGCCTTAAATTTAGGCAGTACTTATGTAAGTAATCTACATGTATGTAATACACAGAAAGCGCAGCGAGCAGAGAACAATGCTGGAGATTAGAAGTTGTTTTTTTTTTCCAAAAAAGGAGATACAATTATCGTCAGTATATAATGCATGGCCCAGTTTCGTTTTTGTTGTTCAAAAATAAAAGCGGTCTCAATATAGATCCTTGGGGGACTCCGTAAGTGATTGGATGCCGTGAGCTTAGTTATTGTCTTATCTTTACTATTTGGAGGCGAATTTGGAGTTGCCTTTCGAATATATTTAGTGCTTTTTGTGTGACACCTATACTCGCGGGTTTAAGTATTAACAGGGGATTGTTAACCCATGTTAATTGCCTTTTTAATGTCAAGAAATATTCCTGATGGAATATAAGTATCTTTTATATCGCACTAATATTATGAATGCGAAAATTTGTGTGTGTGTGAGTTTGCTTGCTTCCACTCAACTCGGCAACGGCTGACCGGATTTGTATGAAACTTGGAAAAAACATCAATCAATTAATCAAATTATTTATTTGATTCAAATAGTGTTACAAGGTTCTTAAATCATAATTCTACCGTACCATACTATTTCTACCAATTTTGGCATGCAAAACACATTACAAACACACAACATAATATGTCAAAGGAGAATGCCGTCTGATGTATAGCGCTCGGTACCAAGACTAATGAAGATGCGTCAAAAAAATCACCAATAAGTTTTTAGTCGATTCTAATGTCAAAATAATCAAAAATGAGGGTCATTTCCATAGCAACACTTTACATCAATGTTTGTTTCCATAGTAACGTATATATTACATTACTATGTACATTACATTGGTTGTTGCAGTCTACTGCGCGTGCGGCGGAAACCAAATCAACAAAATATTTTTTTTACTTGATTATTAATCCCGTCGTCGTATAAAATTAATAAATTTTATGGGATACATTCGGTTTTGACGCAATTAGTACGGGTTCTCGGCATTCTCCTTTGTAATAAATAATTAACATACTACACATATATAAATAATGCGGGACGTAATCACACATCTTCATGTAGTCCGAAACTAAGCAGAGCTTGTATTATGGGAACCACATGATTGATATATACTACACATTTTTTTTTTGTAAATACATACATATCATATATAGAAAACACCCAAACCCGAGCCAAATATCTAGAGAACATGCAAACATTTGTCCCATATACACGGAGGAGCTGAAATAGGCTGGTGTTGAGTATTTGGTAGTAGAATATAGATATAGGTGAAGATGTATCGGCACTTGGGCAGGGTGATAAACGTGATCCGGCACTGGGTGGACCAGCACTTCTACGACTTCGAGCGCGAGCCGGCGCTGCTGGACCGGCTGCGAGAGTTCCTGCAGTCCGTGGACGGCAAGCCCATGAGGAAGTGGGTGCAGAGCGTCCTCAAGACGCTGCACAGGAAGGTACGTCCTAACATAACCTAACCTAACATTACATACAATAACAAAAACTATTCACATATACCGTAGTTAAGCGTATACTTATTTTTACCCGACTGAAGTTCTCTTCAGTTTTTAATTTGGTTTAATTTTTTCAGGCATCTAGCCTATTACAGCACAGAATTATAGAAAACACTTATTAATATACAAGTACATAGGCAGGGTTACAATAGTATAACAACGGAATTATAAAAAGATAACATTAAAAGTATACTATTTGTAACTAAAGCTAGGAATAACTATAAATTTAATATAAAGCTTTGTGGGTTTACGTGCTGCAACGGCAAGGGCCAAAAAGGTCCGTTCTTAGCTTGTAGCTACTTTGCCAGGGGTGGGCTAAGCAGCGCTGATCATAATCAATTAATCATGTTCTTAGCTAAGCTAATGGAATTTCAGAAGGTTCTCAAGTAGATGTGGTCTACACGGACTTTGAGAAAGCTTTCGAACGCGTAGACCATGTTATTATACTTCTACATAATCTTCATAAGTTTGATATGCGAGGCAACTTATAGAGATGAGTGGAATCGTAATCACGCAACCTCTCTAAAGCGGATGTTGGTGGTTTTTGTTCTAATTTCATAGATAGTCCTTCAGGCGTACTACAAGGATCGATCTTGGGTCCTCTTTTATATGCTTTGTACTTACCATGATATTAGCATAGTGTATAAATCCATACAGTAGTCTTCTAGTGCGTACAATCATACAGGGTGTGCGAGGCGAGACGTGGGGAGGACCCGCCCAAAATGTATGCAACTCGGAATATAACTTTCAGGGCTAGCGCGGTGTAAAAAAAGTACTGGATCGAAATATTTTATTGATTAGAACGAAATTCTTAGTAATAAAATTTTTTTGGAAAATAGCAAACCTTCACGGCCTAGAAATTAACAATACAAAGGTTCCGCAAGAATATCATGTTGAACCCAACACTTTTTCCTATCAAAAAATTTGCTTCTAAATTGATCACATTGGTGCAAGTTTTTTGATAAGAAAACGTGAGAAAATGATGTTATTGCTGAACCTTTGTATTGTTTTATTGTACCTCAGTATAGATAGGTGTATCATGTATTCTGATTGTGGTTGTGGTTGTGGTTGTGGTCGTGCAGCGTCTGGAGGCGGAGGGGTCGCTGGGCGCGGGCGTGGCGCACGTGTTCGACCGAGCGCCGCCGCCAGTCCTCAGGCACGTCGCCGACCCCGACCGACACGACTGGCACCCGCTGGCGCTGCACCCGATAGAACTGGCGCGCCAGCTCACTCTGCTGCAGTTCACGCTCTACCGGCTGGTGAGTCCGACCGACACGACTGGCACCCGCTGGCGCTGCACCCGATAGAACTGGCGCGCCAGCTCACTCTGCTGCAGTTCACGCTCTACCGGCTGGTGAGTCCGACCGACACGACTGGCACCCGCTGGCGCTGCACCCGATAGAACTGGCGCGCCAGCTCACTCTGCTGCAGTTCACGCTCTACCGGCTGGTGAGTCCGACCGACACGACTGGCACCCGCTGGCGCTGCACCCGATAGAACTGGCGCGCCAGCTCACTCTGCTGCAGTTCACGCTCTACCGGCTGGTGAGTCCGACCGACACGACTGGCACCCGCTGGCGCTGCACCCGATAGAACTGGCGCGCCAGCTCACTCTGCTGCAGTTCACGCTCTACCGGCTGGTGAGTCCGACCGACACGACTGGCACCCGCTGGCGCTGCACCCGATAGAACTGGCGCGCCAGCTCACTCTGCTGCAGTTCACGCTCTACCGGCTGGTGAGTCCGACCGACACGACTGGCACCCGCTGGCGCTGCACCCGATAGAACTGGCGCGCCAGCTCACTCTGCTGCAGTTCACGCTCTACCGGCTGGTGAGTCCGACCGACACGACTGGCACCCGCTGGCGCTGCACCCGATAGAACTGGCGCGCCAGCTCACTCTGCTGCAGTTCACGCTCTACCGGCTGGTGAGTCCGACCGACACGACTGGCACCCGCTGGCGCTGCACCCGATAGAACTGGCGCGCCAGCTCACTCTGCTGCAGTTCACGCTCTACCGGCTGGTGAGTCCGACCGACACGACTGGCACCCGCTGGCGCTGCACCCGATAGAACTGGCGCGCCAGCTCACTCTGCTGCAGTTCACGCTCTACCGGCTGGTGAGTCCGACCGACACGACTGGCACCCGCTGGCGCTGCACCCGATAGAACTGGCGCGCCAGCTCACTCTGCTGCAGTTCACGCTCTACCGGCTGGTGAGTCCGACCGACACGACTGGCACCCGCTGGCGCTGCACCCGATAGAACTGGCGCGCCAGCTCACTCTGCTGCAGTTCACGCTCTACCGGCTGGTGAGTCCGACCGACACGACTGGCACCCGCTGGCGCTGCACCCGATAGAACTGGCGCGCCAGCTCACTCTGCTGCAGTTCACGCTCTACCGGCTGGTGAGTCCGACCGACACGACTGGCACCCGCTGGCGCTGCACCCGATAGAACTGGCGCGCCAGCTCACTCTGCTGCAGTTCACGCTCTACCGGCTGGTGAGTCCGACCGACACGACTGGCACCCGCTGGCGCTGCACCCGATAGAACTGGCGCGCCAGCTCACTCTGCTGCAGTTCACGCTCTACCGGCTGGTGAGTCCGACCGACACGACTGGCACCCGCTGGCGCTGCACCCGATAGAACTGGCGCGCCAGCTCACTCTGCTGCAGTTCACGCTCTACCGGCTGGTGAGTCCGACCGACACGACTGGCACCCGCTGGCGCTGCACCCGATAGAACTGGCGCGCCAGCTCACTCTGCTGCAGTTCACGCTCTACCGGCTGGTGAGTCCGACCGACACGACTGGCACCCGCTGGCGCTGCACCCGATAGAACTGGCGCGCCAGCTCACTCTGCTGCAGTTCACGCTCTACCGGCTGGTGAGTCCGACCGACACGACTGGCATCCGCTGGTGAGTCTATTGCAGGGCTGTGACAGGTACGACTGGCGCCCGCTGGTGAGTCTATTGCAGTAAACGATTACCCAGCCTCGTGGGCACTGGCATTTTCTCATGTCTCGTGTATCAACTATACACCATGGCAACACTACAAGCAGACCGAAAATATAATATGTCTGCAGAATATACAAAATAAACATTTGTCTCACATAGGAACTGAACCTGTGATCTCAAGAGTTTCAGCTGGCTAGTGTCCAATGGCGTATATGAGGTAGTATTTTTAACATTGAGTTTTGAAATCCTCAGGTGAAACCATCAGAGCTGGTGGGAGCGGTGTGGACGAAGAAAGACAAGGAGAAGACGAGTCCGAATTTATTGAAAATTATCAAACATACTACAAATGTAAGTAATTTTACTACTACATTCTACTGTCTTACTGTCCACTACTTACTTTACTGTTACTACTTAATCTAAATATTTACGTAATTGTAGAACGAATGTAAAAGTAATGAGATGTTATTTTTCTTGATTTTAATGAAGCTTTCGATATAGTTGAAGTCTTTATTTTTCTTCGCAAACTTTGATAGCCATCATCATGATCACCGTTGCTGTAATAAATATAATTGTCGGCCAGAATCGTGCAAACCCGCCGAATGTATGTGCCCAAGAGAAATTACTATTAACGGAGTCCTGCAAGGTAGTGGTCTGAACCCGATATTGTTCATCATATTTGAGTAAGGAAGGCAGGATTGGTTTTATTTCGCGATGGAGATGTTCATTGCCATGATTCTCTGCGTTCAGTTCACGCGGTGGATGGAGAAGTGGATAGTAGAGAGCGAGAACCTGGAGGAGCGAGTGGGCGTGGTCTCGCGTCTGCTGGAGCTGGGGCTCGCGCTGCAGGACCTCAACAACTTCAACGCAGTGCTGGCCGTGTCTGCAGCCTGCTGCAGCGCAGCCGTGCACCGCCTCAGGACCACCTTCCAGGTGAGGCAGCCGTGCACACCCTCACGACCACCGCACAGGTGAGGGCAGCTGCTGCTGACCACAGATGCGAGAGGGAAAGGTACGAAGGAGGAGGTTCATCATGACGTCTGTACGTATCTTAGGGTCAATTCATACTAGTGCACAGTCGAAACGCATCGAAGCGTCAAATTCTTCACAGTCAAAGTGTTATTTATGTTGTGTATATTAACAAAGAAACACCGCCATTTGCTTCATCATCATCATCATCATCATCAGCCTATAGCAGTCCACTGCTGGACATAGGCCTCCACTAATGAGCGCCATTTGCTTGCATACGTTTAATTGCTGACAACCAACTGTCGAAATAAGGAATTATTCTTACCCATATTGAAACTCAGATGCATCACACAAAGTGAAGTCGCACGAATGCGCGCGTATTCGCGTGAATTCGCGCATTCCCGCGACTTTACATGTAGCAGCATGATAGAACGACGCATGTTTTTATCCAAGAATAAATATGTGCATTATCTTGTGGAGGTAAAGATGAATTTGCTATATTAAGTATCGGAATGACGCTTCGATGCTCTTCGACTCTGCTCTAGTGAATTGGCCCTTTTGACAATACAACTATTGTTTGATAGACAGTTTGACAGTTTCATTAAGACAAAATGGCTGATCAATTTGCAATACTTGAAGGTAAATATAAATCTTATAATAGTAGATTAGTAGCCAAGGGCTGTAAGGCATCAATTGCAGCCCTCGCTGCGCTCGTGCGCCTATGGTTCGAGGGTGCAATTGTTGCTTACACCCGAGCTAACTATTCTGCTTTACATCTCGATTGTGAGGTAAGTAGAAAAAAACCGGCATTACAAGAATAAAACATTTTTTTTTTTCAAGAACGAAATCGAGCTTCGCCGTTCGATATTTAAAATTGATGACTATAAGACTCACACGAAGACAAGGCTGAATAGCAAAGCGACCTCTTTGGTCATTGGGTTGAATGCATGATGTCTATTGCCAGTATGATCGTTAGATGTATGCGAACTTTTTGAAAGAAAGAAGTGGGTTTTTTTTAATTACTTACCGCCCTAGGGCTTTTCTAGCTACATTATTACCCTAGAGCGCTAATTAGTCACCTACAAGCCCCATTTGGAGGGAATAAGAACCTACTTACCGAACATGAGAGATGTAAAATTTATAACTGCAATGAATACGCATCTGTATCTTGTTGACCAGTACACCTAGATTGTTAAATGATAAAGTGTTTTTTATGGCAATAACTTGTTATATTGGTCCAAGCTGTTGATAAGTGGACTGTAAATTGATGATAATGATGATGACGATAGCGAGAACGTGCACCCTTGGTGGCTGAATGCGGACTGATCTATAATATTTGTAATGATGAAATGAAATGTTCTTTGTAATAGGATATTTGACACTATTTAAAATATGCAACGAATTGTAGTCCTCCTAATAAATATTAATGAAATAAATGGTATTTCACTATATTTAAAAAGAAAAATACTTTATTTTTCGCTTATATCGCGTAAAAAGATTCCAATGAGAACATTTCTGTTCGAAAGAAACACTCTGTGATTGGTTGGATCTCACGTGACGTCATTTGACTGTAAACAAGTGTCTCGCCGAGCTCCGTAGTGAGTACTGTGTGTTCACTTGCGTGTGACGTCACTCTAATCGTATCGACTCACCCATCACAGAGACAACTTTTAGGCGCGACTTTTACAATTTAAACTTTAACATGTGTATAAAGTGAAAATACTGCATATTGCCTGGAAATATTAATGGAGCGTATCTGTTATAATTAGAGGTCGGACACTCGGGCGCTTATTTACCTAAAGTTGGTGAGGAGACATCATACGGTTAAAACCACCTCTTTCGGTATGCGGAGGAATTCACGGGAATTTCGGAATTTATGTTCATGGAATTTTGGAATGTTGATGTATTTTCGCTAAAATTATATGTCTAAACGAAATATAAGACAGAAGCGGGCGACGTTACTGATTGGTAAGTACCCTTCTTACAGCATGTTACAAAATGTTTTTCATAAAAGTTTCAATAATGGAATTTTTAGATTAATTTTTTTACGATTACCTTAATGTTCGTAATTTCTAAACAATATCTTATATTTCGTCTAGAAATATGATTCTGGCGAAAATACATCAAAATTCGTAAATTCCATTAACATAAAATTCCGAAATGTCCGTGAATTCCTCCGAATACCGAAAGATGTGGGTTTGACCGCTCCATATGATGTCTGCTCAACAACTTTAGGTAAATAGGCGCCCGAGTGTCCGATCTCTAGTTATAACACAAAGAATCATATACAAAATAAGTCAAATAGCCTATTGATTAAACTGGGTGTACGTCTTTCTGCCGTTGCTTGTACCGTACAGTGTAGGATTGTATTTTCCATTCCAGATGGTTCCCCTGCGGCTGATCCGTGCGCTGGAGGAGTTCCGTTCGTTGAACTCTGACCACTTCCGGCGCTACCAGGAGCGTCTGCGCAGCATCAACCCGCCCTGTGTGCCCTTCTTCGGCATGTACCTCACCAACATACTGCACATCGAGGAGGGGAACCTGGGTCAGTACCGGGGGGACCTGGGTGTACCGAGAGGGGGGTAACAAAATGGAGGTGAAGGTGTTCCGTATCGGAAAGGGTTCTTCAATGGCTCTTCAGCGTCTGTTTTTCCATTGTTTTATGACCCTAACGGCTTCAAAAAGAGAGTTAATATGCATCTTCTGGGAAAGCTCGCCCCATCGTCGACTTCATCCTTACCCACGCAAGCCGCGCCGGTCAAGAGCTGGCACATACTAAATTAAAAGTAAATAGGATCTGAAAGAGATCTTCAAGGGAAGAGTGAATAAGTTCATTCTAGGCAAGCTTGCTACATCGCTGACCATCATCACCTACCAACAGGTGAGATGGAGTCGAACGTAAGCCTATAAACTGTAAAAAAAGAATTGTATTGGATTCTTACATTCATATTTTCGCGTGCATTGGCTTTGCATTGTGGGTAACCTCCTCATTAATTCGAAAGCAGATACAATTTGAAGGGTATTTAATAGTATTAGTATCCTGTTTTCGTTTATCGAGACCCCGACCTCCAATCCGGACACTTGGCGTCGCATTTGGAGAGTATTTAAAAACAAAATTAGATCATCCCTGAATCTTAAATTTTCCCTGAAGTGTGCACAAACACCTAAAAAACAAAAAATCATAGAATAAGCCAAGCGACACCTCTCGTCAATGTACTAAACTAAAGGATTAGTCATTGATCAGGCTTGGAAGCTGAAACGTTTCCCTGTAGGTGGAGCAAAAGGCGCTTAGCCGAGACCGCACGAACATTTCGACAAGGCGAGGAGTTGGCTCGGTAGCTCAGTTGGTTAGCGCGTCCCGGTAAAGATGGAAAGATCGCGGGTTCAAATCCAGCCTGAGTTGAAATTCTTAGCCTAAATAAAAAATCTTAAATAATTAGTATCCTGTTTTCGTCTCTCGAGACTCCGACGTCCAATCCGGACACATGGCGTCCCACGATACTTAACATCTTACATAAGATGAGTGTCAGACGGTTGCGGAAACTTTAGATTAGTATGAGACATTTGGGGAAACATTAATAAGTGTAAGACAATTTTGGGGGGGTCTGGGGTGTTGACCAATTATAGGTTGCCTAATATATAAAGGCCTAAATTTTACTTCAGTGAAGGCAGCTAGCTACCTTTTCTTTTATAGTTGCATGAACTCCATGTTATAGCGAATGATTTTTCATAGAAGTTGTATCAGTCGCTAATTCTTACGATTTGATTGGTTACTCAATACTTACTTTGAGAAAACCGTTCCTATTGGGAAATAGAGTCGATTGAGATCAACTTGTTTTTATTTTTAAATCCGATAATGCAATTGTTTTTTCCTTCAAAATAAAGCTATAGTTTCCTCAGAACAAAACATTGTAACTACAAAAGAAAAGGTCCTGCCCTTAATAAGGTAAAATTTTGCCCCACCCTGTTATATGTTCAATAGATTTCATACATATGTTCTGCGATATAGATCATAATCTGAGAAAAGTTTTAATAATTATAATTAAATAAATGAATAATGCTAGATTAATAATATAATTAGTAATAAATGTTTTTTCTTCAACAGATTATTTACCAAACTCTGAACTAATAAATCTATCGAAGAGAAGAAAAGTGGCCGAGATAACGGGGGAGATACAGCAGTACCAAAATCAACCTTATTGTCTCACCGTGGAGCCGCGGACAAGGGTGAGTCTGCCACTGTCTTATATCATAGAAGTTCGGTTCCCGTTGCGAATGCCCAACTCTTAGTTATGTTGATTGCTGAAACTATTTCGACTCGAAAATATAAACTTTCGCTACCTCAGATGTTCACCCAAATAATTAATACAAAACCTTTATGTAAACTATGACATTACATAGGTGAAAACGGGATCCTATATATAACATTCTTTTTTTAGCTAAATTTAAAATATGATCGCAATTTTAAAACGATACCCCAGATATTACATTCTTCTTTTAGCAAAATTTTTAAATTGCAATTTTTTTATGTCCCCCTATAAAGATAAATATAATTTATTTCCTTAAAAACCATATGTAAAGTATGATGAAGTGTACATAATTTGTATTAAAATATAACATAACATGCTTGACTTGTATCGGTATACAATAGTAGATTATTTTACAAGGGACTAAACCATCCCATTATATACGAGGTTGTTATACTCCCGAGCGTAGCGAGGGAGTATAACAAGACCGAGTTATAATGGGTGGTTTTGGCCCGAGTAAAACACTTTACTTTTCACTTCGATTGCGAGAAAATATAACAAATCGAAATTAGACAATTTTCAGAAATTTTATTAAAAATTAATCAACCTTCATAAAACAACACCAAGACGGTTCTATTTTCAAAAAAAAAGATTGACGGAGCACCAAGAAGTCGAGTTTTTATGTAAGAGAACGAATGCTTTGTACGGGCTGATGATTTTAGACAAAAATTAAAAAGAAGAAATACTTTTTAGCCCGAGGTATTAAACTCGAGTTTTAGGCCCGCTAAGCTACACTATTATGATACACTTTTTGAGCAAGAGAAGTGAAAAAATATAATTGTAGAGAATGGCATGCTATTCCAATTCCATGGCAATAATTAATATTATTTGAGTTAAAAAGGAAACAGATAACTAATTTGTTATAATGTCTCGCGACTGCCTAAGAATCCGGCGACCCTCGCTCGCAACTTCAATATGAGGCGCGCGCAAAAATCGCTATCTCTGTTTAGTCGTGCGAGCGCGATAGCAATATTAGCCGTTTAAAATTAGATATGAACTCGGCCAAAAATGATGACTGAAAACTTTACTTAATCTTTACATGGTATTGTATCTGCTGTCGGCTGCTGGTAGAATCTGGATGCGTCGAGCTCAGGACAGGGCGCAATGACGCTCATTAGGGGAGGCCTATGTCCAGCAGTGGACTGCTATAGGCTGATGATGATGATGATGATGATTGTATTGTTATAACGTAACTAGACAATATAAGCTATGTTCCTTAACACGTAAGATATTGTTGTTTTTAATACGAAACAAAGATGAATAAAACTGATAAATTTTGACATAAAAATGTTCAAAATTCTATTTGCATTTAGTTTATTTTAGGTAAGTATTTTGATAAATATTATCCAGGAACCGAGATAAATACTATTGGAATACAAATAATACAATAATATTGTAAATATCCTTGAATTTGAAATAATTTTGGTATTACCTTTGTATGGACAATTCGTTCTCCATCCCCTTTAACTTGTATTATTTTGATGCTATTCTTGGGTTAGTGGATCCCAACAATCTGTCAGTTGAGTATAACTAGCGTGGTGGTACTGGGCAGGCGTTCCTGGAGGCGCTGGATCCGTTCCCGGGTCAGGACGACAACGAGATCACCAACTACCTGTACGCACGCAGCCTCGACATAGAGCCGCGCCCGCCCAACAAGCTGCACAACAAGTTTGTACGTACACTAAACTAATACATACGTAATTGCGTCTATTCCCACCTGTTCTGTTGAAAGGTTATGTCGCCAGAACTAATGGGAAAAAAATCCCGGTAGTTCTGTGATTTATAACACTTCACCTCGCTTCAATATCAAATATTCCCATCTGTTCTGTTATGTAGTTCTGTCGATGGAAAGTTAACAATTTACTCTAATTATGAGAACAAAATAATAACGTTTGTTAGGAATTTAAAAAAAAACGTAAAGTTTGGTATGAATTAAAATAATTAGCGCAGTTTCTCTAAAAATATATTTTGATGTGACCATTAAACATTTGCATTTGCCATTTAATCATCGCATCGTTTTCGACCTGTTCATTTGTTCTTCGTTTGGAAGTAGTTTGAAATCATAAGATTCGTGAACAGAACTATTGAGAATTCTTTTCCCATTTTTTCTGTGAACAAAACTAACGGAAAAAAAACCTAGTAGTTCTGCCGATAAAACTACTCAACACAACAGAGGCAGTATTTATGAACTCAGTTCCACACCGAAATGATAAGCACCGGTCCTGCTTTTATAAACTTTGTCAGTTTTTCAATTGACGTTCCTTGGAATTAGACAGATGAAATGTTAAAGTTTGCAAATAAAAGCCTGGTGTTGACTATTTCAGTGTGCGACTAAGTTAGTAAATGAGGCCTCAAGTGGGAACAGACAACACTTCCTACTAATATTATAAATGCGAAAGTTTGTGAGTATGGATGTAGGTATGGATGAAAGTTTGTTACTCTTTCACGCAAAAACTACTCAACGAATTTAGATGAAAATTGGAATATACATAGTTTGTGATCTGGATTAACACATAGGCTACTTTATCCCGGTACCACGCGAGCGAAATCGCGGGCGACAGCTAATTATACATATAAAATTAATAAAATTAGTTTTTTTAAAACGTTGTTCATGAATACATGTGTCGTTCGGTTCCAGCCTCGCAAGTACCCCGAGCTGTCTCTGAAGCAAGTGAAGCCGTCTCGCAGGCACCACGACTCCGGACACCATAACAACAACGACGACACGCTCAGTCAGTACCGCTGCTTGTCGCCACCCCCACCCTGTGCCACTCCACTGCTGGCCATACGCCTCCCTAACGCGGCCCCTAATCTCCACGCTGAGCATTCGCGTTGGCTCAACTACTCGCAGCCGATACTTCACACCTGGACACCTTCTGACACTGTATAAAGCTCAAGTCCAATCCTGTATGGAGTATTGCAGCCACCTTTGGGATGATTCAGCCAAGTATCAACTTGCCGCACTAGACTCAGTTGAACGCAGGGCTAAGAGGCTCATTGCTCAAGAGTATCTTGCTAAAGCAAGGCTCGAGAGCTTGAGCCATCGTCGCGAGGTTGCGTGTTTGTCGGTCTTTTACAGATTGTACTACGGAGAGTGTGGGCAGGAGCTACATGACCTTATTCCGCCTTCACCTTTCTTCCGTAGGAACATCAGACGCACTGCTAACTACCATCCGCGTCAAGTTGATATTCCATTTAACAGAACTAAGCGCTTCCAAACATCATTTATAATGCGCACTGCTAAAATATGGAATCAGCTGCCGGCGTCTGTTTTTCCATTGTCTTACGACCCTAACGGCTTCAAAAAGAGAGTTAATAGGCATCTTCTGGAAAAGCTCGCCCCATCGACCTCGTCCTTGTCTATGCAAGCCGAGCCGGTCAAGAGATGGCCCATAATAAATAAAAAAAATTTTTTAAAAAGACGCTGTTGTCCTTCGCCGGTCAGAGAATTCAGCTGCTTCCTACTGTCTTAGCTTCCTCTTTTAGAGGAGCTCTTACCCAATGCCTAACCTCTGTGGAGCAGTGGGTGAAGGTCCGCCTGGGACGCAGAAGGTTGCGGGCCCAATTCCCGCCGTGGGACAAATATTTGCATGTTCTGCAGATATGTCTCAGGTCTGGGTGTTTTCTATGTGTATGTATTTATAAAAATAAAATTATATTATGTCATATATCAATCATGTGGTTCCTACTTCGATTAACTATACAAAGGATGTTGCACGATCCGCCCGAAAGCGTCTTGTCTGAAACTTCGCCAAAACGCATCGGAGCAACAGTTTGCATTTAGTTGGCTTACTTAGATTTTCTGTCCTAACTTCTTTATTATAGAGCGCGATATCCTTTGTATAGTTGATCGAAGGGTTCCCATAATACAAGCTCTGCTTAGTTTGGGGCTAAATGATGCTGTGTGATAACGTCCCGCATTATTTATTTATTTCAATGCTTACATAAACATTGCTACCTATATTATATTTAATAATAATAATAATCCTGGACGTCATCACACAACATCATGTAGCTCTAAACCAAGCAGAGCTTGTATTATGGGAACCACATGATTGATATATTACACATATACATTTTTTTTGTAAATACATACATATCATACATAGAATACACACAGACCCGAGACAAATATCTGCAGAACATGCAAACATTTGTCCCGCAACGGGAATCGAACCCGCAACTTCTGCGTCACAGGCGGGCCTTCGCCCACTGCGCCACAAAGGTCGTCATATTTAAACAAGTGAACGCGCAGTAATTCCTCATTCCCCTACTCGGTTCTAAGTGAGTACATAAACGTATTCATTATTTGTGGGTTTCCCCGAAAATGCGTTTTTTTTACATAGACAATGTGTGGGCTGCCGATGTGTATAATAAACTACTGCTGACGTTACCACCATCTAAACTCCCCAAAAATTAAAAATAAGCAAAGCAAAGATCCGTGCGTCGGCGGTGCGAGAAGCACCTGTGCTCTATGATCCCCAACCCGCATGCCCAGCGTGGGGATTATAAACATATCCCCCTACTTATAGGAGAGCCCTATGGGAGACTATTGCAGATTGATACACATCGCCGTTCTGGAAGGGCCTTGTACGGAGAGTGATCTAGCAGAGAACTTCACTCAAAAGATCACTCTCGGGACAAGTTTTTTTCTTTTTGCTTATTTTCTTATTGTGTGTTTATTATTTTATTTTAGGTACCTACTTAATTTTGTGTGTTCTAAGGATCTTGTAGATCGAATTAAAATATTTTTATTTTTTATTTATTTTATGTCGAGCAGTGGACTGAATAGGCTGGTGTTTAAAGCAAAGACCCAGCCTTAAAGCGACTATACATGTCAAACCTCCCTCTCGCTCGCACTATTCAACATTTTGAAGATATAAGATCACTGAATGTAGTTATGCAAAATAGTAAACCTTCACGGCCTAGAAAATAATAATACAAAGGTTCAGCAAGATATGATTTTGATTCTATCACGTTTTCTTAACTAAAAACTTGCATCAATGTAATCAATTTTGGTGCAAATTTTTTGGTAGGAAAACGTATTGGGGTCAATGATATTAGTTATTGCTGAACCTTTGTATTGTTATTTTCTAGGCCGTGAAGGTTTGCTATTTTGCATAACTACATTCAGTGATTTTATATCTTCAAAAATGTTGAATAGTGCGAGCGAGAGGGAGGTTTGACATGTATCGTCAACTTAACTAATAGTTGAATGGCTCCTAAGGACTTAATATATATTAGATTGAGTGAGTGTGGTTGTAATGTTGAGTGATGAGGATGGTACGTTCCGCAGGCGTGTCGCAGCTGTCGCCGACGGGCAGCGCGGCGTGGGACGGTCAGTCCGTCGCCAGCCTCTCGCTCGACGAACACAAAGGTACCTGCCACACCTAACACTGCACACTACACACTACACACGCTTCCTATTCCATATACTCGCACACACTCATTGTTCATATTATCTCACACTACCCACTCTTCATATTCAATACACTCACACATACGCTCATTATTTATATGATCTTACATTACTCATTGTTCATATTTAATACACTCACACACACGCTCATGATTCATATTATCTCGCATTGCTCATTGTTCATATTTAATACACACACGTCATTATTTATTTTATTTCACTCTACCCACAGTTCATATTCATAAAGGTTGCCTGGAGGAAACTTCTTTCAGCGATAAGGCCGTCCATTATATTTTTTTTTAAATGTAATTGTATTTTTTTGTATATTTTACGCAATAAAGTATTCATTCATTCATATTCAATGAGAGTATTGAATCATTATTCATATTATCTCACACTACTTGTCGGGAGTAGTTGCATGTATTATTAATGTAATGAGATAAGTACCATATGATTTAACTGGATGGCGTTACAACATTTAGTCGGATCCTAGAACGAGCTATCGAGGATTTAAAGACGTCATCTGTCATACATTTGGTTGGGGCTTCTTTGGTGAACAATAACCTTTGAAATTACTATTTCATTGTTTCCATGCCACTCCTCGTTGGTAAACGTGCTGTTCACTTCTCGTGTTCATATGATCTCATATTATCCAACATTTTCAATCCAGAAAGGACTTTAACCTATCTCTGCCTGAATTATTTACCTGAGAAAAAAAGCTTGGGAATGAAACTGTCCAACTCCCTCTAAAACAATCCGTTATGGCTTAACGACTGACAAACGCGGGACCAACATCTTAACGTGCCTTCCGAAGCACGGAAGCGCTCAAATCTAAATACCACTAAGTAGACACTCATATTATAAAGATGGTTTATTTTTATTGTGTGTGTGTATGTTTGTAATGAATAAACTCATAAACTACTGCGCCGATTTTAAAAATTATTTCACCATTGGAAAGCTACATTCACCCTGAGTAACATAGGCTATATTTATTGCTAGAAAAGATTAGGGATCCTTACTAAAACTTAAGTAACGTAACCCAAGGTGTAAAAAAGTGCCGTAACCCGTGGCAAGGCGGGACGAGCCTCTAGTATAATATAAAATAGTAAGAAGTGTGTACAGTCTGTCTGTCTGTGGCAGGTCGGTCGGAGGCGCTGAGTCCGCGACTGGAGCGCTGCTCGCTCAGCCAGCTCAGCTTGTTCGACAAGGGCCTGGCGCTCTTCGACAAGAGCAAGCCGAACAACAAGTGAGTACTCACTGCACACTCTAAACCACATTACACCGACTCGACGCCAATCCAACACCGCTCCGACTAGAACTATTGATCCGGTATCAAACGAGTCGTCAATGAGTGGGAAATGCGTCGTCAACGAGTGGGCAATGCGTCGTCAACGAGTGGGCAATGCGTCGTCAACGAGTGGGCAATGCGTCGTCAACGAGTGGGCAATGCGTCGTCAACGAGTGGGCAATGCGTCGTCAACGAGTGGGAAGCGCGTTGTCGACGGCCGGCAAGGGTGAGGTGGCGACGCGTCGCCAGTCTAGTCACTACTCGTAAGGACATTGCCGATTCGTGCCCGATTCCTCGACAACGAGGGACGAACGGGTCGGTGACGTCAATACGTGAACAACGCGTCCACCACGCGTCCTATACCTTTATCTTACAATTTGACATATTCACTCTTAAGTAATGTAGGACGCCCTCCGGCCAGGTGGAGTGACGATCTGCTGTCGGCTGCTGGTAGACGCTGGATGCGGAGCTCAGGACAGGGCGCAATGACGCTCATTAGGGGAGGCCTATGTCCAGCAGTGGACTGCGATAGGCTCATGATGATGATGATGATGACTCTTAAGTAACATAACATAGAGCTTACATTTGAATGTCATACTGCGTGTTGAGTCGGCGTTGAGTTGATGTAATGTGCCGAAACCTTTAGGCGGCGTCCTTATTGGCAGCGATCGTTTTCGTCGCACGACGAGATTAAACACGTTTCTATAGAGTGTCCTAATTGAAGGTTGCGAGTGATCGCGTGAGCACAGGACAACATTTTCATCGCACGACCAAATGGTTAATTTTCAATTAAACTTTGTGCGTCTGCATACATCGCATGCTCTGAGAGACATCGCAGTCTTCCATCTAGTTTAAACGAAGATCTAAACGTTGATAATTATGAAATAATAGATCTGCTAACACTTGATAACTATACACTTATTTATGAAGAAATTACTATGAGTACGCCAAATATAAGTGCGGCTCGTCCGCCAGCCGAATATGCATTGAAGAGGTAACTCACGCGATGCTTCGTGTAAGGCTCACGCGACATATATTGTCAAAGGAGAATGCCGTCTGATGTATGGCGCTCGGTACCAAGACTAAAGTGAATGCGTCAAAAAAATCTCTAATAAGTTTTTAGTCGATTCTAATGTCAAAATAATTAAAAATGAGGGTTATTACCATAGTAACACTTTACATCAATGTTTGTTGCCATAGTAACGTGAATATGTTGTGTTGACGCATATCTATGCCCATTATGTCGTACGGCATTTTGTTGTGGGGGAATGCTGCAGATATCAACACCATATTTGTGTTGCAGAAGAGGGCTGTTCGTGCAATTTATAATATGGGCCCCAGAGAATCACTTAGAACTAAGTTTAAAGAAATAAATGTTATGACAATGCCGTGCCAATATATATATGAAAACTTAATGTATGTCCGAAAACATATTAACATGTTCAAGAAAAATGGCGACTATCACAATGTTAACACTAGAAATAAAGATAAACTAGCTGTTCCCACTGTAAGGCTCCATAAAGTTAGTCAATCTTTTAAAGGGATGTCTGTACGATTTTTTAACAAAATCCCAAATGATGTGATTAATCTATCTGTAAATAAATTCAAAAATGTTGTTAAACGTAATCTATGTAATAAAGCTTATTATAAAATATCTGATTATTTAGATGGCAAAAAAGCTTGGGATGAAACTGCCTCCAACTCCATCAAAAACAATGTAATAGATATTAAGTACAATGACGTTAAAAAAATATAAGCCAAGCAGAGTTTCTTGCCAATTCTTCTCTGTTTGGTCACGTTACGAATTGGTGGTAAATTAAAAAAAAATGACGTTTCAAAGTGTACTATACAGTTCCTACTGAATAAATGAATTTTGACTTTTGACTTTTTTTTGACTTTTGATCTTGTCTGTGCTTCGACAAGAGCTGTGGACAACAAAACTTGTGTAGGCACTGACCTTTGAGAAAAGTGTGAAGCTACATTTGAGGAAATGGTTCGTCCTCTGATAACGTTGTCTGAATAGCAGACACCGTTGATTTTACTTTAGCCGTTGTATTGGAATCTACGTTAGAGACGGCTGAACTGGAGCTCGGCTTCGGATGCAACAGCGAATGATGTCTTCGCTTGCAAATTTGACGGCAATACCGTATAGAGTGGTTCGGACCTGAACAGTTAAAACGAGTTTGATAACTCTCTTTTGCAATCTGTTTACAATTTGCAAGATTGTGGTTCTCTTTACAATAGGGACATGAAATGTTAACATTGGCATTGTTGTTGGTGGTGGCATTTACTACATGATGAACTTTTGGCTTATTTACAGGCGGTTTGGGTCTATCTGGGTATCTAAAAATTCTAACGCTCGCGATCTAGCTTCCAAAAAATCCCTAAATCTGCTAGTGTGGACAGTTTATCATGTGAGCTTATTTTTGCCTCCCACAATTTCCGAGATTCAATATCTAAATTAGCGCTCACAATGTAAATTACAATTATGTCCCACGACTTAACATCAACATCGATATTTTTAAGACCATTTAGACACTCCATTGTAGTGTCTAAAAGACCTTTGATGGCACTAGAATTTTCCGCCACATTTGTCTGGCCCATCAAACGCTTCAGCAAACAATTCGATATAAATCTTTTGTTATCAAAGCGACGACTAAGCATTGACCAACATTCCTCATAGTTAGCTGAAGTGATTGGAATATTTCTAACTAACTGCTCAGCCTCACCAGACAACAAGCCTTTCAAGTTGTGCATCTTTTGTACATCATCCAAACTTTCATTTTGATCAATCAAAGATACAAACATATCTTTGAAAGTTGGCCATTGGGTATAATCACCCGTAAATGTGGGAATTGATATTTTAGGCAGTTTAACACTATCATTTTTGGCCTTAAGTTTACCATTTTCATGGGAACTTGTGGTAGCTGTAGCTACTTTATCAAACTCGACTATAATTTCTCTCAACTCACTTTTGTGGTCTATGTACAATTCCTCGGTATTATCGTAAACCTTATCGTCGAAATATTTGTCCTCTAATTTTAACTCTGTCATCTTCTGCACAATATCTTGATGAATCTTAACAAAGCCTTTCCAAGTACTTGCTAAAGACTCTAATCTGGACTCCATGTACGAACGCGTAATACGAGCCTTAGGCGACTTTTTTAAGTTACTTTTAGCCCTTTCAATACGCAACTTTGCGTCATATTGCAGTCTGTACAGTGATTCCATTTTGTTAAGATGAAATTCAAATTTTACAAGCTATAATTCCGACCAAAATTTTCGAAAAATTTACAAGTGTTTGAGAAAACAACCAAAATTTGAAAATCTAGCGTAGGTTCCCCGTCTCAACAGAGTTTGATTGCTTACAGCTAATTATTCTAAGTCCCTAAAGTCCAAAATCTGCCTATCTTCCTTAACGTCTTTCACCACACTAATAAAATCAAAAGAGAACTCACGATTGCACTTCACAAACCACAATCCAGTATTCGTCCTCGTCAATGATTCTCCAACTGCAGCAGTGGCGCCCTCTGACTCTAGGGCTGCCGCAGTACACCTGAGCTGCGTGCGTCTGGTAGTCGCTGACCGCTTGGCCAGCACCTCCAAGTACGTCCGCCGGGGGCGCGCGACTTCACGCTTCCCACCTCGGCGTGGGTATGGCACAGTGGCAATCCACCACTTGTTTCTGTGCCAGAACTACCAAAAAATCGTCGAACTAGCTCCTCTATAGGCGCTAGTGAATCCGGCTCGTTTAGGACCATGCAAAGATCACTAACAAATGAGAGGCGCTTTCGTTTCAAACAATGCATTTCATTTGTTTCACAAAAGACACCTGACGAGCTCAAAATACAAAGCAATGGTTTACATTCACAAAAAAATAAGCTATAATACTCAATTCATATACTAATGTACATGTCTTTAATTTATTAGATCACATTTGTATCTCAATCTCTAACCAATTTTAACGAGGTAACCCATTTTTATTTAAGATTTTAGTTTTACTAGTTTTTAGGTCCAAGTAGACAAATTAGTAACAAAAAAAATTTGGATGAAAAAAATTTTAACCTCCGACGTCAAATCACCAAAATTATCATTCCAAAAATGGAATCTATCGGGTGTAGTCGGGTCAGGGCTGCCAGATGAAAAAAAGGTGTGATAGTACACCAACAACAAAAAAATCGTATTCCAAGGAAATTTTGAAATGAAATGATCGTACAACCTCGTAGTAGAGAGTCTATAAAAAATAACTAAAATTAGTTTAGTTTATTTAATTATTTATTAGATTTATACAAATTTTCTGCATTCATATTATCTAACATTTCTTTTGTTGGCTTAAACTTGGTACAATTCCGTTTCGTCGTATTAATTGCTTGACTAATAATGTTCCATTCAGTGTTTCATTGGATAGACTGTTTCTAAGTTTTGTTTTGATTAAGTTAACTTCTCTGAATGCTCGTTCACAATCTGCACTAGAATGAGGTAAACTTAGCAAATTGAGCCAGTGTTTTATGATTTTCAAATTGTTTTTTGATTAGAGCCCAAAATTCGTCGGTCACCCCTATGGAAAACAGCTAGCACAAATTAAAATATAGAATGCTACTTCGATAAAATAGGCATTCGCAACAAAAATAAACAATTCAACGAGGCTAACGAGCACTTAGCATAGACGGTTGAAATAAGCGCACAAGTCTTTATACTATGACGTCATCAGCCCTACCATTTGACTATTACAAAGTGTCGTTACAACTTTTGGTCTTAATTTTTTCCGTCTAGCCCCCTTTCGCAACGCGCGTTTAAGGAACTTCGTTCCAAAAGGAAACAGCCTCGTTCGATAAACTATGAAATCTTGCCAGGTCAAAAAAAAATTACATTTTCCGTACGATCGTGGTCTGGCGATCGTACATGAGTAAAAATGCCAAAAAATCGTATGAGTACGATTTAAATTGTACATCTGGCAGCCCTGAGTCGGGTCGAGCTTTGATTTAAAAAAAAAACAAACATTGCTCAAACTTCTGTAATCAACAAAGTATAGTATTTTGATCTCGAGCTAACCCCATCTTTATACGATTATTGCGTACTGTAATCTTACGATGGGATGGAATTAGCTCGGGATGAAAATACAATACTTTTTTGATCACCAATACAAAGCAATGGTTTTCATACATACAAAAACGTCAAAACACTTCGATACCGCGATCTAGAATATGTTCAACTTTAACGGCGCCATCTGTTGGTCACCGTTTGAAAACCACATGCTTAATATAATAATAAATATTAACTTACGCCCAGCAATATGCACTAAACACAGGTATTAGGTTTAATCCGTCTTCCCCTCCGTATCTCAAAGAACGTTTTGAGTTTCTCTATAGCTCCAATCGTCATTCACTTCGGTCTACAAACAATCTTGCTCTGAAAATACTTACTCATAATAGCACATTTTATACAGACTCATTTTCAGTGCAGGCTGTTCGGCTTTGGAACACCTTGCCGGTATCTTGCTCCTTCATTGGAATATTTTAAGAAACGTGTCAAAGATTTTTACTTTGTCGTTTGGTCCTTTTAAGGCGATTGCGACGACGTCGTTTTTTGCCTCTGCTTCGTTGCCGACTTGGTCCGGCTTTAGCCTCTATAGCCGAGGCAGTTTCGTTAGTATCCATTACTGTAAATTAAAACAATTCGTGAACAAATATTTTAGAAAAATAAAACCGACCAGGACCTTTTTAAATAGTTCTTTGTTCATAAAAACTGTTAAAGTTTTATGATTTTAAACATTTTGTACGTGATCCGAACGGAAAAACCGTTAAAAGACATGATCAGGTACTTACTGGTTAATTATAATAAAAAATACTTACAGTTGCACAATTTAGCCGCAACACTTATTTGTGGGTAGATTTTTCGAATTATACTTGTAATAACACACAACTGTCGCCGAGCTAGAGCTGCAGTGCACAAGTTGCTTCCACGGAATACGAAACGCCAATGAGAAAAAGATTGCGCGCTACATTTTACGAAACTTAAAGTGCGCGCGGCCGCCAGGTGTCGCCACTTTACCGGAAGTACTAAGGAGTAAAAGTATGAAAACTTGTAAAAATATGGTAGAAACACGACGGAAACGGATGTCATCTCACTATAAATACTTCCAGTGACGGTCTAGTACTTTTAATAGTATATTATTGATATTTTTGGCTTTGAAACTATACTTATCCTTGATCTATTATAATAGGCTATTTTCTAAATTATATTTAATAGTATAGGTATAATTTAATTTTTTTTAATAGGTAGTTATACTACATATAGGTACGTAATTAGTTTTTGTATTATAAGTGTAATGCAGGAAGATACTTGGTGGTGATGGGAGGCACAGTGCAGTGATAGACCTTCATTGTAGTACGTCTTTATTCGTTGGTGGTTGGGTGAGGAGTCCCATACAGACACATGCAATGCTTACTGACTATTACCTAAGCTGTATAAGTGTGGATAAGTGCTGACATCGCGTCTGACACCACATCTATATTTTTGGGGACAAATAATTTAAATACGACAGCATTTAAATTATTTGCTATAACAGCATCTTACAAAACATGGTAGGTAGTTTATCTTACACCACATCTATATTTTATTCTATTGATTGGTATTTTTATAGTAGTACTAGTTGATTGTATACAAAACAAAACATAAGTCATTGAAACTTAAACGTAAACTACCTACACATACCAAGTTACAATTGTTATACAAAACATCATCCAATATGTTTAGTTAAAAGTTTAACTGTTAATACCTTCTGTACCTTACTTTTTTTTAATTATAAACCTTAAAATAACAATGCATATTTGTAGAAACTCTAATAAGTAATCTCGATAAAAAAACACAAGTACTTATATTAGTCCTTACGAAATGATTTCTTGAATTTTACAATTCTAAAAAATTATAAATTTGCGATTGGAAATAATTTCGATGTAAACAATAAGATGTTTTAAAATATTTAAATGTATGAGAAAAAAAAATACAAACATTTAACACTTACACAATATCTTATAATACCTACTTTCTTATAATATTGATCGATATAATAGGTACCTGCATACTACCTACTAAGTAATACAAATTATAGACTACATCTTATTAAAATAGGTTCCTGGATACAAATTATATAAGAGGTACTGACCATCTTATTATAATGAATTCCTGGTATAATGGGTTCCTGGATAATGGGTTAGTGGGTTCCTGGATAATGGGTTCCTGGATAATGAGTAATGGGTTCCTGGATAATGAGTAAGTGGGTTCCTGGATAATAGGTTCCTGGATAATGGGTTAGTGGGGTCCTGGCCAGGAGTTTTCACATTAATAAAATTTAATAATTAATGTCCTTAAAAATAACGTAAGTTAGTCTTGTCTTATGCACCACAGGTTGCGCATACCTGGGAGCGTCAAAAGTCATTAAAGTCAAGTTATTAAAGTCGATTTTACATACAAAATAAAGCTCATTCCTTATCCTTTCTCTCGAAATTTATTTCCATTTTTCAATTTCATTGCATACTTTTCCTCTGTCATATTCGTATGAATTCTGTCTTCACAAAATATTTTCCCTAAATTCGATTTTTCTTGCAAATTTTTACTTTCATTCACGTTCAATTTTTCTTTCATGCCAAACAAACACTCATTATTTATTTCGTATATCGATTTGCTCGCATCATTAGAATGGGGCTCACATTTCATTACGCTCTTTCTAACTGTATCAATATTTGTGCACTTAGAAGGTGAGGAATGTGTGTCACTATGACTCGGTGCATTGGGTGTTTGATTACGCTGCGCTTGCTGAAATTGCAACTTTGTGGGAAGCGCATGATACACTGCTTGCTTTTTATCTATTTTAATTATACTCACATCAATTTCCTCCAAATATTTTCTTTTACTCTCAAAACTTTTGACTCTTTTTCTGTCAGATATTTCCATCATAACTAGCTCTTCTGTCGCCACCTGGATTGCCTCACTAATAGATTCAAATTCTCGACATTTCATGAAAAGCTGTAAACGAGGGTTAGTAAGACCATTTATAAAACAATGAATTGAGGTCTGCTCGTTTATCGGAAATAAAATATCACGACTTTCCTTCCTACCTAGATAATCTACCTGTGATAGAATCAATTCAACTAAAAGATGTTCGATCTCTCTTCCAAATTCTTCAATCGTCCTGTTCCCTTGCTTGCAATTTAATAATTGTATGTTTAAGCATACGTGAGATTTACGTGGCAACAAATATTTTTTCATATCCTCAATCAGTTCTTTCACACAACTATACCCCGTTTTTAAATAAAATTTTCCTACCTGAGAAAGTCTGGTTTTCAAGACAAAATTAATCAAAAATTTCCTTCCTGTATCGTTCAACAAACTATCGTAAAACTCAATATTATTTATTAGGGCTCTGGTTATTTCCTCTTGTCCGGTCATTACTGGCAAAAAGGAAATCGCCGTTTCTATATCAAAATTTTCTAACTCCATATCGAAAAAATTAAAAAAAAAACTTACTCAAAATATCTATACCACTTTAAAAGCAATTTGTTTACCTATTATTTCCAATCACATTACAAAACTAAATTATTATTATTTTCTGACTAATCTTACTGACCTTATCTATATTTTACGTACCTATTTATCTACCTAGTTCAAACGTGTAAATTAACTCTGGAAACGCACTAAATTGTCCTCTTCTTATAATGGTAGCTGTTGTCCTCTGGGCGAAGGCTGGAGCTCGTCCTTGTCTCGCTGCTCAGGGGGGCACCTTGGCACGCTGCACCGGTAGGCTGCTTGGGCCGGGCTATACCCTGGACACCACTGCTACTGAGCCGGGAAATCCCTGACTCCTCCAACATTAAAATTCTTCTTTCTTCTTTCTTGATTTATTAATTTTATTTTTAAACTTCACTCTTCATAAGGAATATTTTTCTTCTTTCTTCGTATTTTATTTGTCTTCTTTTTTCTTTATTTAATTTTTCTTTCATCTTAATTAAATCTTCTTTGCTCATTAAATCATTTTTCTTTCTTCAATATTTTTAACTTTCTTTTTTTTTCATTTATTGATTTTTCTTTCTTCGTTAAATATTTTCATTTATTTTTTCTTCATATTAATAATTATCTCTTCATAATATTTCATTTTTCTTTCTTCAATATTTTCTTCATTATTTTAATTTTCTGTCTTCAACTTCATTCGTCATAATTATCATTTTCTTTCTTCTTATAATTTTTTCAGTTCGCTCATTTTCCCTTCTATATTTTTGGGGAAAAACAGTGGAGCTTGGACGTTTTCACTTTTATTCCTTTTCGGCAAGGTCGCCATGTAATGAAGGATGTTACTTGTTGGTGATGGGAGGGACAGTGCAGTGATAGACCTTCATTGTAGTACGTCTTTATTCGTTGGTGGTTGGGTGAGGAGTCCCATACAGACACATGCAATGCTTACTGACTATTACCTAAGCTGTATAAGTGTGGATAAGTGCTGACATCGCGTCTGACACCACATAAGCACCTCCGCTCAATTATTTTACTTATATTCTTTTCATTCTTGGTTGTCTGGAAGAAATCGCTTTAAGCGATAAGACCTCCCATTGTACCTACTTTACTATTTCATGACATTCTGTTTTTGTAATTTTTTTGTTTTTAATTGGTGTTGTGAGCAATAAATTCATCTAACTATCTATGTTTTACCAACTTGTGACAACCCTTGCCTTCCTACACTTTCGCGTCACTTGTCGGTATTTGCCGCGAGATCAAAGGTGCAGGCCACATGTAAATGGCGTCATGTATGTCATTGCTCGGACGTGGTTATGACATGGCGCGTCATAATGACGTCAATCATAAATTGTGCTTCATTTCCATTCGTTTTGTTTGAAATTTGAATGGAATAGCAAACCGCCCGTGCCCGGTCCGCGCCCGACGCCTTATAAATGTGGCCTGCACGAAAGGCATCTTATCTCATTACCTACTGTACGGAAGTAGCTCTTAATACTGTGCTATTACATAATTATTGAAGGAAACAAACAGCTTCTTATTTATATGATAAGACTAGCTTCATATTTTGAGATCCTAACTTCGAAACTGACAGACTTTCATGCAAATTTTCATCCCCTATTTTACCCTTATTAGGGGTGGAATTTCTAAAAATATTTCCTTAATGGATGCCTACACTAAGGGTGGGGCAAAATTTAACCTCATTGTTGGCAGCTACCAATGTTTATTTTGTAGTTATAAGGTTTAGTTCTGAGGCATACATGGACTCAATGTTTTGGTGAATGGAGCGCTTCATAGAAATTATTTTTTTATTTTTACTAAATCTTACGATAAGACCGCTGTTGTGGTATTTGGTGCCGGACATAAATCATGTATTCAATTCAAATTTTATACAAATCCGTTTAGCTGTTACAGTATTGAATGGTAACAAACACACACACACGTGCGGTTACACACACACAAACTTCCGCATTTAATGTATATTTATGTTCATAATATAATAATTTGGATATTGTTTCAGAAACTGTACCAAAGATGAGCCCCCCTCGCCCAGAGACAGACATTCTCCCAGGCACGACAGGTAACATTTCACTATGTATTTGTTTTTATAAATAATCCTTCCCTGATACTTCTAAGATAGTTTTCAGACAATGACTATATGACTAGAGCTGTATAATGTTAAATATAAATAGAAATGGTTTATTTCTATTTTGATAGAAATATTGTAACAAAGTTCTTGAGGCGACTATACATGTCTCGCTCGCACTATTCAACATTTTCACTGACTATAGGTAAGCAAAATAGCAAACCTTCACATTCTAGAGAATAACAATACAAAGGTTCAACAATAATATCATTTTGATTCTATCACGTTTTCTTACCAAAAAACTTGTACCAATGTGATCAATTTTGGTGCAATTTTTTTGGTAGGAAAACGTGTTGGGTTCAACATGATATTCTCGCCGAAGTACCATACCATAGATGTATAACTACATTCAGTGATTTTATATCTTCAAAAATGTTGAATAGTGCGAGCGAGAGGGAGGTTGGACATGTATCGTCGCCTTAAGTGCTATGGTACAGGGTTCTCACAGTCCACCAAATACTTTTGGCATGCAATATTTAAATATAATTGTCAAGGATCAAGGAATTTTAATTAATTCTAATATATACAAACATAATGTTCCATCAATATATTCATAAAAATTATAATAAGATTAAAATAAATAACGTTTGAATTATGTGTCTATTTTGACAGCCTCATAACTCAGTTGCTAGTAACTCTGCCTCCTGAGGGCTTACCACAGGTTTTTATAGTTTACGAAAACTTTATAAGTTTCGGTATCTTTCCATACATTTTCGTAGTTCATGCACGTTTCCCTAGAGGCGCTGTACTGAAAATGTATGGAAAGATACCGAAACTTATAAAGTTTTCGTAAACTATAAAAACCTGTGGTAAGCCCTCTAAGCTGCGGATCGCGGGTTCGATTCCCGCCCTGAACAAACGTTTGCGTGATGAACATAGATGTTTGTTCTGTGTCTGGGTGTTTTATAAGTATGTATGTACGTTTATCAGTGTCCGGTACATAGTACAGGCTCAGCCTAGTTTGGAATCAGTTGACCGTGTGTGAGATGTCCTGTATATTTATTTATTTATTTATGGACGCCTTCACCACTAATTGGCAAGAACTTGCACAAGACCGGCAAGACTGGAGGATGGCGGGGGAGGCCTTTGCTCAGCAGTGGGACTGTCTAGGCTACCACCACCACATCAGCCTATATCAGTCCACTGCTGGACATAGGCCTCCCCTAATATAGGAGGATATGCCCATAATCCCCACGCTGGGCAAGCGTGTTGGGGATCGCAGGGCACAGCTTCTCGCACCACCGACGCTGCTGCCCGTCGGTGGCCAGGGGATTTAGCTGTGTCGATGTAGGCTGTGCTATGCCGCAATCAGCCTGCCGCCAGAGCCCCGTTCGTTGTTTAGCAGGGTGCACCACGTGGAGGTGAGGTTGGCTTGGGTTCCGAAGATGGGGGAACGCCGCACACCCCACCCGTGTCTAGGCTAGTAATAACAATAATATTATTGATTAATAGCTTAAATATCAATACATTGTAGAGTTACACTGACAAAGTTTTCATTCTGATATAGAAACCAATTACAGGCGGACACAGCATTCATAATAATAATAATAACTAAGTAGTAGGTACTTATGGTAACTAAGAGATCAATAGGTACATAATATGTATTATTAGAACTTAATATATTTAAAACTAAAAACATAAAACGAATACTTAATAAATGTAACAGTTATTATTTAGTAATTTTAGCATACTTAAACTGAACATAATTGTATATTTATTTTAAGGTTGGCTTTACTAACTTAAGTAGGGGGTTCTTGCCGGAAATATTCCAGCACTTTAAGGCTACTTGAATGAAGTCTTCATTCCACCTTTTAAATGGTCTTCATTTTTTCTTTTTATATATCTGGGTGTCCAGTTTGTTAAAATGTATGGCCATCTATTTGGCTTCATTCTTTGTATATGTCCTGCCCATTTCCACTTTATGACCAGTATACGTTGGACCACGTCTTTTGTTTTCGTTTTTTACCTCTTATTTCAGTATTTTTTACTCGATCTCTAATTTTGATACCTAAAAAACTTATCTCTGTTCCTCTCTGGCATATTCCGAGTCTTTCCAGAGTTCTCTTTATTTAAAACAACAAAAGTAACATAAAAATACAACGAATTTAAGCATTGAAAGCGACAACACATTAAATTAACTGTTTATAAGTTTAATTTATTAGGAATGAACTTCCCCTAAAATAGTATTTGTTGAAATTTATATTTTGCAATAATGTTCCGATCAGAATATAAATTAATTTTGTATAATTGGCTGTTAAATTAAATAAAAATATTTACAAAATAAAATAGAGTGAAAAAACACCAATTTCATATGTAAGGACCTAATTTTTGTTCACACGTTGCAAAAGAGTTTTGTTGTTATAGACAGTCGTGTACACTGGAGCGCAAGCCGGCGCTGTCCCCGCGCGGCGCTATAGTGGACGCCGAGCTGTTCTACTCGCGCACTAACGACCGTCCCGCCAGGACGCAGGTGAGCGACTGAACTGTACCTACCGACAACAATATTAAGCAATAATATCATGTCGAACCCAACACGTTTTCCTACTAAAAAAGTTGCACCAAAATTGATCACATCGTACAAGTTTTTTGGTAACAAAACGTGATAGGATCAAAATGATATTATTGCTGAACCTTTGAATTGTTATTCTCTAGAACGTGAAGGTTTGCTATTTTGCATAACTACATTCAGTGATTTTAAATCTTCAAAAATGTTGAATAGTGCGAGTGAGAGGGAGGTTTGACATGTATCGTCACCTTAACATGACGCCATGGCGTGTTTGGGAAACGCGTTTGAGTTTGAAGTATGTTATGACGTCAAATGTTATATCGGTATCTCTTGTCGTAGAAAATAAGGGCCGTATAGTTTCTCCTGCGCAAAACGCGGCGCTGCCATCGGTTCGCATACAAATTCACAAACATCGTTCTACAAACAACTCATTGGCAAAGTATTGCAGTTATGTGTTGTAACAAACCCGACCTTTTTGTTTAAATATTGTATTGTGTTTGTAGGAGCGAGTCCCGCCGCTGCTGCCCCGCACCAGTACGGGGAGTGCGGGTCGGGGGAGCGAGGGGGCTGCGGCGGGGGCGGGGGCGGGGGGACCTGCGCTGCCGAGGAGGGGCAGTCCGCCGCACCACGCTTGTGAGTAAAGGGGGGGACTGGTACCTTATTAACTATGTAACTGCTCCTTAACTATGCCTGTAATATGTACCTACATTATGAAGCTGAGATAAACCTATATTATTACACAAGAAACTGAGGGCAGGGCGCAATAGTGCTTATTAGAGGAGCCCTATGTCCAGCAGTGGACTGCTATGGGCTGACAATGATAGTATCTTGTTATAGATTTCGGTAACTCACGCTTGAGTTAAGTAATTGGGTGAATTTATAAATGATATGTGACTACTAGCTCGTGTGGTACCGGGATAAAAAGTAACCTATGTGTTAATCCAGGTCACTATGTACTATTCCAAGTTTCATCCAAATCCGTTCTGGCGTTAGGGAGTTCAGCGGCAATGAACATACTTATTTCATTATATGTATATGTATAATATATATACACACAAACTTTGCCATTTAATATACTAGCATCCGGCCGAGGTGTCGCTTGCATGTCACCCGGATTAAATAGGTCATAAACTATGAATATTCAAAGTTTCATCCAAATCTGTTCGGTAGTGCTTGCGTAAAAGAGTAACAAACATACATCCATCCTCACGACGATCCTCAGTTTAAAATTTATTATATTAGTAGAATAGTACAGAAGTACAGTTTTTTTAGATAAACAAAATAAATTATGATCCTTTTGTGTCTTCGTCCCGGAGTGTCGGTCTGGTGTCGGCTGCTGGTAGAAGCTGGATGTGGAGCTGAGGCCAGGGGGTCTACTGAAATTCACCGAAGTACGAAATTTCGTGTTTCGTTTCCTACGATTGGTCGTATTTCATACTCTCAATTCCGATATTGCGGTCTATATAGATCTGGGCCTCTAGCCAACCGGTATTTGCTACGAAGCGATTCTATTTCGTCCGTCGTCATCGTTCGGGAGCGACACATCCAAATATTGTACAGCTCAATAATTATTGAGCTGTATATTGTACGTGGCTAAATAATTATTGAACTGTACAATATTTGGATGTATCGCTGCCGAACGATGACGATGGACGAAATAGAATCGCTTCGTAGCAAATACCGGTTGGCTAGAGGCCCTGGTGTCGGCTGCTGGTAGAAGCTGGATGCGTCGAGCTCAGGACAGGGCGCAATGCCGCTCATTAGGGGAGGCCTATGTCCAGCAGTGGACTGCTATAGGCTGATGATGATGATGATGATGATATATAGGTATGTTTTCTGAAATAGAGTAGGATGCGCAACGTTCGTACTGTTACATTACAAACTTCGTGCTGAAATTTCGGTTGCCATTTGATTATGGGTACTAATAGCAAGAAACGAAACATGTAATTTGGTACTTCGGTGAATTCTAGTAGAACCCCAGGGCGCAATGCCGCTCATTAGGGGAGGCTGCCGGCCAGTGGACTGCTACAGGCTGATGATGATGATAATGTCTTCGAAAAAAAAACTGTGAATCTTTGAGTAAAATTCTCGTTTCTTTATTAAGTTTAGTACATTCCGTTTAGTGTTTTTGTGTATGTTGAATACATGGTTATTACAATATGTGTAATGTTCCAGCCATGTCGTCGATAAGCGAGCCTCCGCCCGAGCCGCCGGACCGGCCCCTGCCCAGCCCCAAGCACGACCTCTACAGGTAACATACACAATAATAGTACAGGTCTCCGCACATTACATACAACTCACAGTATGCCATTCAAATGTAAGCTCTATGTTCGTGGCTTGAGTAAGCACTCAAGCGTTCTTATAGGAAAACTGTACAGGTTGAGGCAAGAAGGAGAATGCCGAGAACCCGTACCAATTGCGTCAAAACCGAACGTATCCAATAAAATGTATTGTATATTATAAATGTCAATAACATTTTCTTTAGTTTTACACCGACGGGATTAATAATCGAATAAAAATATATTTTGTTGATTTGGTTTCCGCCGCACGCCGCCATTAGACAGCAACAACCAATGATATATACGTTACTATGGCAACAAACATTGATATGAAGTGTTACCATGGCAATGACCCTCATTTTTAATAATTTTGACAGTAGAATCGACTAAAAACTTATTGGAGATTTTTTTAACGCACTCTCTTTAGTCTTGGTACCGAGCGCCATACATCAGACGGCATTCCCCTTTACCAACAGCTTTGTGTAAAAAAAACAATTGCGTTTTCGGAATTCTGAAAGAGAAAATGTCATTTGTAAAAAAAAAAACAAGTTGGCCTCAGTCGACTCTATTTCCCAACAGGAACACCTTTCCCAAAGTAACTTACTAAATCAAATCGTTGAATTACGCTAAAATTAAAAGAGTTTTCATACAATTTCTATGACATTCCATTCGCCACAACATTGAGTCTATGTATGCAATTCGAACACTAAGACAGCTGTCAGTTCCGGCTTCGACCGTTAGCCATGTTAGAGGCATTGAGGTAAATAACAAGAGATGCAAACCTCCTTAACAAGTGTCAAAATAAAGTAACTACTTATTGATGGCGAAGACGTAGCTTTGAAACTAATTGTCATTTTGAAGTAGACATATATTTATCTCTTTTATTTATACTGACCTGCTTCGAGAATGGCAATTGATATTATAGAGATAGCTATAATGCTTGAAATAAAAAGCTCGATGTTGCCTGATCTCGATTTTTTCCCAAAAATGAAAATTGTTTATTTATAGGATACTAGTTTCCGCCCGCGGCTTCACTAGTGTGGTACCCGAATAAAATGTCGCCAATGTGTTAATCCAGGCCATAAACTACTATGTATATTTCATGTTTCATTCAAATGCCTTCTGTAGTTTTTGCGGGAAAGAGTAACAAACATCCATACATCCATACTTACAAACTTTCGCATTTATAATATTACTAGGAAATAGGATAGGATTAAAAAATCTTAGATTTTCCCTGAAGTGTGGGCTAACACTTACTAAACAAAACTAAAACTAAATACAAAAAAGTATCTAGTTTTTTCTTTTAACCTGCCTTACGGTTTCATAGAGTACAAATTGACACATTAAATTATCACCATATCGCTCAAAAGTGAATTGTTTAAGAAAATAACTGTTTGTCATGACTTTGTGATATTATCATTGATCATATTAGTGGATTGAAATAGTAAACTTTAATTGTGGAAATAAAATAACAGTGTTTAGGTTTGTGCCAACATATAATAGTGATCGTAATATCACTCAACCACCGCATGTAACGTCAAATGTCTTCCGGTCTTCCTTTTGTATGTTTGAGTTAATAATTTGATTTCACGGATGATGGCATTTATCAATAGAAGTGAGTGATCTATTTGAAGTGATCTTAAATATTCTCCGGTATGTATTGTGAATTCTTCTATCAAATTAAAAGGTAATCAAATATTTTATTCCTTATCAAAATCTCCCACAAAAAGCGGGAAAACTGCACATTTCTTTGCTGGCAACATTACGTGGTGGGACCTATTTAACTAATTTTTCTTTAATATTTGCTGCGATTTTAGCAAAAAATCAATAGATACATGAAAAAAGTAATTCCGCGTGATTTTTTACGCAATTGAGTTCAAGAAATGCATTTTTTCATCACATTATTTGACTATTTGGTGGAAGTGTCACTGGGTCGACGTCAAGATGGCCACTGTATGAAGGAAGTCGAGGATCTTGGCTATGGCCAAGACCTGAGCCTACACGCATTATGGCCGATACTACGCATCTAGTTACGATAGTAACAGTATATATCAATGGTTGGAGGCCTGAAAACGTTATCATCCGTGATTTACACGTTTTTAGCGATAAGAAAATTTCATTTTTATATATCTATTTTATATATTTTATATCACCTGTATTAAATAACACTAATTTTATCTAACACATGTTGTAACATGAGCGAAAATGTGATAATATAATATAGTGTCTGTCTTTTTGTTTTGACTTTGTGGTGAGGTGGTCGCGTTTTGAGGTGACGTCTACAGCCAGGTAGGTAGGTTTATTTTGAAAAAAAAACTATTGCAATTTTGGAATTTTGATAAAATTTACAGTGAGCCTAGAAAATTACATTTGTAGAAAAAAGCAAGTTTATCTCAATGACTAGTTCCCAACCAGAATGTTTTTCCTAAAATAACTCACCAAATCAAATGGTAAGATTTCACAGTGTTTTTTTCTTAAAAAAAAAAAATAGTTTCCTCAGAACAAAACCTTCTAACTACAAAAGAAAAGGCTGCCCTTACTAATCCTTACTAATATTATAAATTACGAAATTGTGTTTGTTTGTTACGCTTT